>VIBL01000093.1:1200000-1679550 GCA_008271625.1 Lutraria rhynchaena | reverse complement strand
GGATAAGTTTATGCGAACCTAGCCATGCTTAAAATGAATGAATGGAGAGATTACTTTCCTTGTTCGCAAATTAGCATTCATCTGATAGATTTTCACATGAACCAGAAAGAAAGATAAAAAACCTTACCATTTTCAATGTGCTACCTGGTTCCAAAGGGAATCCACATGACACCATCTTCCCATAGTATGCACGTTGTGCCATCTTCTCGTAGTATCCTCTCTTGACTGAGGGACTCTACATTACAATGTAGAGTCCCTGGTTGACCTCGCAAATAGAAAAAAAGAGAAAACAATTAGAAAGTTCTTAGAACAGGATAAATAAACATTTTCATTAAATACGTTTGTGAGCTCATTCATCCATCCAACTTACAATGAAGCCAATATATTCAATGATGCATTATTACACGTGCTCAATCTACCTTATAATATGACACTTCCTGAATAATTGATAGGAAACTAGACAACCACCAAATAAACCATAATTTCTGACTAGTTCCACCACAATATTCATTCTTAGTGGAAGCGTCCACAACCAGTTTAACCAAGATTCCCTACTTTCGTCCAACTGCAGAGCACACCACATATATTAACTTTTACCCCTATATGTCCAACTTGAATCTAAATACGCGACTCAGAGCACCTGGCCGGTAAGGAGTCTACAACTCAAATTGGGATGCAGAAGGATAGTTAACCAACAAGCTGAAATAAACAAAAAGTCCAATTGTGTGTAAGGAACCTGTGTAATACACACCTATATAGTGTACTACAGGGGGAGCAGACCCCACAGAAATCCACAGGCAGACAGATCTGGATTGTGAATAAAGCAAAGAATATTCATAGTAAGGCTTTCCATGACAAAAGATGAAGAACAGTGATGTGAATGTATATGACGGTGAGTGTAGGTGTGTATTGTGTGAGTGTGTGACTAGATTAACATACCTGAAAATACATGAACACATGAATCAATGGACCAGAAAATGTATCATTCACGAACGAAAGTAACGGCACCAGCCTTTTCCTACTCTCCTATTCAATTCATAGAGGCATCAGTTCACACATTCTAAGCCGGAGTCGAGGTCCGGAAGATATGCTTATGTGAACCTAGTCATACTTAAAATGAATGAATGGAGAGATTACTTTACTTGTCCGCAAATTGGCATTCATCTGATAGATTTTCATGTGAACCAGTAAGAAATATAAAAAGAACTTACCATTTTCAATGTGCTACCATATAACACCATCTTCCCATAGTATCCACGTTGTGCCATCTTCTCGTAGTATCCTCTGTTGACTGAGGGACTCTACATATATTACAATGTAGAGTCCCTGGTTGACCTCGCAAATAGAAGAAAAGAAAAACAATTAGAAAGTTCTTAAAAGAGGATAAATAAGCATTTCAGAATTTCAAAAGAGAGTAGTGTTCACACGAATCTATGGACCAGAAAACACAAAATTTACAAACGGAGGAGAAAAAGTAACGGCACCAGCCTTTTCCTACTCTCCTATTCAATTCATAGTGGCATCAGTCCACATATTCTACACCACTTTCACCAAACAGAGCGTCTAAAAGCCACCTAACCTTTAACCAACCATCTATAGAACACTCAGCAAAAAGGAGAGAAGAATTATTATGCAGACACGCAAATTTCATTATAGATTTTGTCTACATAATCGGACCCACTGAGGTTTTTGCGCAGGAATCAAGTGATACGCCAGTGCACCACTAAAGGTTATATGTACATATAACTGATATCTGGCAGGCCTCATGCCAAATCACCTCCCCAGTATGTAAACATACCGTCGCCCGGAAGGCATTCAACATGTGGCAGCCTAACGGCTGTTACACTGAACATAACGCAATCATCCCACTAGCTGAGTGCTCAGAAAATAATTAAGCCAAATTTGACTCTTAGACGATGTCGAGATCCGGAGGATAAGTTTATGTGAACCTAGCCATGCTTAAAATGAATGAATGGAGAGATTACTTTCCTTGTCCGCAAATTAGCATTCATCTGATAGATTTTCACATGAACCAGAAAGAAAGATAAAAGAACTTACCATTTTCAATGTGCTACCATATAACACCATCTTCCCATAGTATCCACGTTGTGCCATCTTCTTGTAGTATCCTCTGTTGACTGAGGGACTCTACATATATTACAATGTAGAGTCCCTGGTTGACCTCGCAAATAGAAGAAAAGAAAAACAATTAGAAAGTTCTTAAAAGAGGATAAATAAGCATTTCAGAATTTCAAAAGAGAGTAGTGTTCACATGAATCTATGGACCAGAAAACACAAAATTTACAAACGGAGGAGAAAAAGTAACGGCACCAGCCTTTTCCTACTCTCCTATTCAATTCATAGCGGCATCAGACCACATATTCTACACCACTTTCACCAAACAGAGCGTCTAAAAGCCACCTAACCTTTAACCAACCATCTATAGAACACTCAGCAAAAAGGAGAGAAGAATTATTATGCAGACACGCAAATTTCATTATAGATTTTGTCTACATAATCGGACCCACTGAGGTTTTTGCGCAGGAATCAAGTGATACGCCAGTGCACTACTAAAGGTTATATGTACATATAACTGATATCTTAGCAGGCCTCATGCCAAATCACCTCCCCAGTATGTAAACATACCGTCGCCCGGAAGGCATTCAACATGTGGCAGCCCAACGGCTGTTACACTGGACATAACGCAATCATCCCACTAGCTGAGTGCTCAGAAAATAATTAAGCCAAATTTGACTCTTAGACGATGTCGAGATCCGGAGGATAAGTTTATGTGAACCTAGCCATGCTTAAAATGAATGAATGGAGAGATTACTTTCCTTGTCCGCAAATTAGCATTCATCTGATAGATTTTCACATGAACCAGAAAGAAAGATAAAAAACCTTACCATTTTCAATGTGCTACCTGGTTCCAAAGGGAATCCACATGACACCATCTTCCCATAGTATCCACGTTGTGCCATCTTCTCGTAGTATCCTCTGTTGACTGAGGGACTCTACATTACAATGTAGAGTCCCTGGTTGACCTCGCAAATAGAAAAAAGAGAAAACAATTAGAAAGTTCTTAAAACAGGATAAATAAACATTTTCATTAAATACGTTTGTGAGCTCATTCATCCATCCAACTTACAATGAAGCCAATATATTCAATGATGCATTATTACACGTGCTCAATCTACCTTAAAATATGACACTTCCTGAATAATTGATAGGAAACTAGACAACCATCAAATAAACCATAATTTCTGACTAGTTCCACCACAATATTCATTCTTAGTGGAAGCGTCCACAACCAGTTTAACCAAGATTCCCTACTTTCGTCCAACTGCAGAGCACACCACATATATTAACTTTTACCCCTATATGTCCAACTTGAATCTAAATACGCGACTCGGAGCACATGGCCGGTAAGGAGCCTACAACTCAAATTGGGATGCAGAAGGATAGTTAACCAACAAGCTGAAATAAACAAAAAGTCCAATTGTGTGTAAGGAACCTGTGTAATACACACCTATATAGTGTACTACAGGGGAGCAGACCCACAGAAATCCACAGGCAGACAGATCTGGATTGTGAATAAAGCAAAGAATATTCATAGTAAGGCTTTCCATGACAAAAGATGAAGAATAGTGATGTGAATGTATGTGACGGTGAGTGTAGGTGTGTATTGTGTGAGTGTGTGACTAGATTAACATACCTGAAAATACATGAACACATGAATCAATGGACCAGAAAATGTATCATTCACGAACAAAAGTAACGGCACCAGCCTTTTCCTACTCTCCTATTCAATTCATAGTGGCATCAGTTCACATATTCTAAGCCGGAGTCGAGGTCCGGAAGATATGCTTATGTGAACCTAGTCATACTTAAAATGAATGAATGGAGAGATTACTTTCCTTGTCCGCAAATTGGCATTCATCTGACAGATTTTCATGTGAACCAGTAAGAAATATAAAAGAACTTACCATTTTCAATGTGCTACCATATAACACCATCTTCCCATAGTATCCACGTTGTGCCATCTTCTTGTAGTATCCTCTGTTGACTGAGGGACTCTACATATATTACAATGTAGAGTCCCTGGTTGACCTCGCAAATAGAAGAAAAGAAAAACAATTAGAAAGTTCTTAAAAGAGGATAAATAAGCATTTCAGAATTTCAAAAGAGAGTAGTGTTCACACGAATCTATGGACCAGAAAACACAAATTTACAAACGGAGGAGAAAAAGTAACGGCACCAGCCTTTTCCTACTCTCCTATTCAATTCATAGCGGCATCAGACCACATATTCTACACCACTTTCACCAAACAGAGCGTCTAAAAGCCACCTAACCTTTAACCAACCATCTATAGAACACTCAGCAAAAAGGAGAGAAGAATTATTATGCAGACACGCAAATTTCATTATAGATTTTGTCTACATAATCGGACCCACTGAGGTTTTTGCGCAGGAATCAAGTGATACGCCAGTGCACTACTAAAGGTTATATGTACATATAACTGATATCTTAGCAGGCCTCATGCCAAATCACCTCCCCAGTATGTAAACATACCGTCGCCCGGAAGGCATTCAACATGTGGCAGCCCAACGGCTGTTACACTGAACATAACGCAATCATCCCACTAGCTGAGTGCTCAGAAAATAATTAAGCCAAATTTGACTCTTAGACGATGTCGAGATCCGGAGGATAAGTTTATGTGAACCTAGCCATGCTTAAAATGAATGAATGGAGAGATTACTTTCCTTGTCCGCAAATTAGCATTCATCTGATAGATTTTCACATGAACCAGAAAGAAAGATAAAAAGAACTTACCATTTTCAATGTGCTACCATATAACACCATCTTCCCATAGTATCCACGTTGTGCCATCTTCTTGTAGTATCCTCTGTTGACTGAGGGACTCTACATATATTACAATGTAGAGTCCCTGGTTGACCTCGCAAATAGAAGAAAAGAAAAACAATTAGAAAGTTCTTAAAAGAGGATAAATAAGCATTTCAGAATTTCAAAAGAGAGTAGTGTTCACATGAATCTATGGACCAGAAAACACAAAATTTACAAACGGAGGAGAAAAAGTAACGGCACCAGCCTTTTCCTACTCTCCTATTCAATTCATAGTGGCATCAGACCACATATTCTACACCACTTTCACCAAACAGAGCGTCTAAAAGCCACCTAACCTTTAACCAACCATCTATAGAACACTCAGCAAAAAGGAGAGAAGAATTATTATGCAGACACGCAAATTTCATTATAGATTTTGTCTACATAATCGGACCCACTGAGGTTTTTGCGCAGGAATCAAGTGATACGCCAGTGCACTACTAAAGGTTATATGTACATATAACTGATATCTTAGCAGGCCTCATGCCAAATCACCTCCCCAGTATGTAAACATACCGTCGCCCGGAAGGCATTCAACATGTGGCAGCCCAACGGCTGTTACACTGGACATAACGCAATCATCCCACTAGCTGAGTGCTCAGAAAATAATTAAGCCAAATTTGACTCTTAGACGATGTCGAGATCCGGAGGATAAGTTTATGTGAACCTAGCCATGCTTAAAATGAATGAATGGAGAGATTACTTTCCTTGTTCGCAAATTAGCATTCATCTGATAGATTTTCACATGAACCAGAAAGAAAGATAAAAAACCTTACCATTTTCAATGTGCTACCTGGTTCCAAAGGGAATCCACATGACACCATCTTCCCATAGTATCCACGTTGTGCCATCTTCTCGTAGTATCCTCTCTTGACTGAGGGACTCTACATTACAATGTAGAGTCCCTGGTTGACCTCGCAAATAGAAAAAAGAGAAAACAATTAGAAAGTTCTTAAAACAGGATAAATAAACATTTTCATTAAATACGTTTGTGAGCTCATTCATCCATCCAACTTACAATGAAGCCAATATATTCAATGATGCATTATTACACGTGCTCAATCTACCTTAAAATATGACACTTCCTGAATAATTGATAGGAAACTAGACAACCATCAAATAAACCATAATTTCTGACTAGTTCCACCACAATATTCATTCTTAGTGGAAGCGTCCACAACCAGTTTAACCAAGATTCCCTACTTTCGTCCAACTGCAGAGCACACCACATATATTAACTTTTACCCCTATATGTCCAACTTGAATCTAAATACGCGACTCGGAGCACATGGCCGGTAAGGAGCCTACAACTCAAATTGGGATGCAGAAGGATAGTTAACCAACAAGCTGAAATAAACAAAAAGTCCAATTGTGTGTAAGGAACCTGTGTAATACACACCTATATAGTGTACTACAGGGGGAGCAGACCCACAGAAATCCACAGGCAGACAGATCTGGATTGTGAATAAAGCAAAGAATATTCATAGTAAGGCTTTCCATGACAAAAGATGAAGAATAGTGATGTGAATGTATACCTGAAAATGCATGAACACATGAATCTATGTACTTGAACGAAATATAAAAAAATACTGACATTTTCCATGTGCTGGCTGGTTCCCATTGTGCCATCATCTCATAGTATCCACATTGTGCCATCTTCTCATAGTATCCACATTGTGCCATCTCAATGTAGTATCCTCAGTTGACTTCGCTAAATAGAAAATATGTATAATAGCAATTAGAATGTGATTAAAAACAGGATAAATAATATTTTCGTTTGTAAATAAGTTTGCGGGATCATTCATCCATCCAACAAACACAAATTCCAATTGTGTATAAGGAACTTATGTAGCACGCATCCATATAGTGCACTACAGGGGCAGCAGAATCACAGAAAAAACACAGACAGACAGATCTAGATTGCGATTAAAGCTGTGAATATTCATAGTAAGTCCATTTCATGACAAAAGGTGAAGAATGAACATATTTGTAAATTAAAGATAGAAAATTACTAACGTTTGTAAAGCGCTGGTAATTAAGGTCATCCACATATCACCATCTTCCCATGATATCCACATTGTGCCATTTTCCCACAGTATCCACATTGTGCCATCATTTGACTTCAGAAAGAAGTGAAAAGCAATTAGAATATGAAGCAGACAAATACTCATTTGCGATAAAATCAATTATTTAATGTGCAATATGACACATGTTATACCTTATGATCAAAGCCATGAATTTTCAAAGTAAGGCATTTTATGACAAAAGATGATGAATTGAGCTATGAATGTGTGTTATAGTGTCGCAAGTGTTTGTGTGTGTGATGTATATGTAAGCATGTGAATCACGAGAGGCACGTCTGAATAAACGCTAACATAGATACACAATTTGACACAAATCAACCGTTCATAAATTTAGCTTTCCAAGTATTGCTGAGTGCAGGAAATATACAAAAATGTTATTATCTAATATACAGAACATCACAAACATTCAGACTGCAACCACTTCCTCAAGGAAATATATCGTTCAAAAATGAAGGATAAATAATTAACCAAAAAGTATTATGCTTGTTTTTCTCATTTTAGTTTTGTTTTAACCAAAAGAATAGAATAAATAAAGTGATATGCTTAATTTTCAGTTTAGACAAAATTGCTAAATGATAAAAGGTTCGCTTACTTCAAATATCGTCCCTTGATTGTCTCTTTTTCTGTATGTCCTCGAATTTATTTCTCTTACACTATCTTTGATCTTGAGGCTTGTGATGCTTACAACTACCTGCATTGTCGTACTCTTTGTGACCTTTTCGTGAAAATAATGAATTGATGAAGATAAACAGACACATTCTCAATGGAAATACAAGTACTATAGTGCATGTTTAATTAAAATTTGTCCAATAATTCTTGTAATAAAATCACAGGTACCGGTCAATGTGGTAAAATTAATGAAACACTTTTCAATAGAGAATACTTAAGAAAATGTTTATCGGATGAAAAAAATATATGTCATACATCGAGCACATTTTAAAGCACAAGTTTACCTAAAGTTTATTGTTTTTCTTCCATGATAAAGCTTTTTGGCCTAACCTAATCATCACCATCCTTTAATGAATATGTAAAAAGTAATTAGACTGGACTATCACTGGAGTATCGATTCATGCAAACATGATAAAATAATTCAAATTTTACAAACACATTGACAAATGCACCACGAGTATGTATACAAAATATAATCATTCAAATTAATATCAACAGTTGTTTCAAACAATGAAAAATGTATTCATAAAATAAAGCGACGAATAAGATATATCTATTAAATAATACACACCACGTTGTTGAAACAATCAATGTATAATTCCCAAAACACGTCCTTTCATTGTGTTTTACTTGTCACTAATGCGGTTGCCCGCGAAAAATTCACACAAAACTAACCACGCCTTTGGGTATCTGAACACAATTAGTAACACGTGACTTCTTTTTTCTTAATCCCTTTATTGTTACAATGAAACGTTCGCCAAGAAACACGTTTTTCGTATAAATCGTGTGTAAACACATTAGCAACAACAATAATGTACATGTACACCGACTCTGTAATTATAATAAAACAACTGACGACCAAAACTTTTTGCATACTGGTTAGAATATTTTTAACGAAATGTCTTTATACCTTAGATAAACATAAAGTAATTTCATGCTCAATTCAAGAAGTTAATTTACCAGATACAAACAATAACAGCCTTACCCTGTGAGTGTCCATAGACTGTATCGAAAAGTATGGGGATGACACGGTAATTAATACACAAATATCTTTACATAGCAATACATAAGCCAACATCTGCTTTTCATAGATGCAGACCAAGGTCAACAACAATGTGAAAATTTGAACGAAATACAATTCCATTTACTAACTATTCCTATAGCATAATAAATACATTAGATTCCTCATAATGCAACAACAACCCAGAGACGCTGAGGAAAACCCTTAAGCTGAGTGTAACTTAACTCAATTAATATCCGACCTGCGTACGAAATGTTGTGGAACGAACCCATAAAACTAGCTAAACATTTACCAAACCTGCATCAGAAAGAAATCACATCACGTACAAAACAAAAATATCAAAAAGGAATAAATTCTCACCTCAATTCTTTGAGCATAATAATTATTTAACGTATCATAAAACAACGTGTTGTCTTTCCAACGTATTACGTCTGTGTGCGAATTTACTACCCAAAACCAAACCTATATAGAGCTAAATTGCCACACCCAATATCGAGAATTACAAAACCCAGGGAATTCTCGTGGAATTCAGGACAAAAACATTGTACGATACCCAATTTATCATAACACATACTGAGGCTCATACACGTGGTCTTATGAAAAATACCACTTGAATCAAGGTTACAAAAATATTTACTTACTTGTTTACTGAAGCGAGTTAAATATAAATTATATGAAAATGCTAAATTCAAAATGCAAATAATAATGCCCTATCTTTGCAAAACAAAAATCCAACAATGTAGTCGAAAATATCATGATAACAAGCTGATGCAATAATTTCCCTTCTTTACGTTGGTTAAAATTTGAGGCCCGGTTATGCACTTTGTGACAGTCCTTTGTAAGACATTCTCTGAATACCGTACGTATTAATGAAATTATGAAATTCTTTCATAATTTAAGACTTTTGTCCACTTTGGAAAAAGGTTATCAAATGTCTTAATCGTACAATAAGTTACCATAGCAACCAGACATGTACTTAGAGCTGGGCTTATTAGAATCATCCATATCTGATTCAATAATGTTTCCCCCTTAAAAAAGAGAATTCAGTTCACTATTAGCATTACATATCAGTATTACGTTTAAAACCTTCATTAGCGCTTAATGTCTGATCTCTATTGAATGTGATTTCACTGTATTTTGTGTTATCCGATGCTTCAAATCTTCGATCGATTTTTACCTCAGTATTATACGAATCCAAGCCCAACCTGTAACATCTCTGCCGCTCTTCGGTGTTTAAATCGCCGTACATCATCGATCGGTTTGAACGCCCACCTGGATAAAAGAGAATATCATGTCAGTGATCCATACTGATTTTATTCATATTAAAAACCTCGAAATATATACCTCTTTTGCACCGAAAATATTGGGTCTCAATATTGAGGAAGGCTCCTCCGTCGTCCAGTGGTTATGGCCTGTGGATAGTAATCACCAGTCCCTAACCGCTGTGAGTTCAAATCACATCTGGGACCAGTCAAATTTCGCACCTATGGAAGCTGTCCAGATAGCTTACGGAAAGTCAGTAGTTCTTCTCAAGCGTACATCTGTGGTCTTCCTCCACTGGAAAAGCTTGAAAAACCATCAAATGACTCGGACCGTTGGCGCGACATAAGCCCCAGTGAAAAAATGTTGCGATTGTTAAACGAATAGGACGTTATTTTCACTAGTATCAACATTATATATTAAATTACTATCATTATCATCATTATCCCGATTCATCATAATGCATCAGCGTAAAATCAGGATACTGCGACCCAACACAAACCAAAAATATTATCTTTTGTACACCCCCCCCCCTTCGCCCTGGACCCCCAGCCTACTTGTTCAGATTCTGCCCCCACCACTAGAAATCCTGGATCCGCCTATAAGAAGTTGACCATGCTGCAAACAGTATTGTGCACCTTACACATCCTGATTTTACTATTCAGTACAATATAATGTCAAACAAAATACTATGTATTAAAACATAATGCAGATAAATGACCATTTGATGAAAACGAAATTTGATTTCAATATCCTAAAAAAATTGGGCTGAATCAGTCGGTGACTCAAACTGACCAAAACTACCCACACGTACCAAAGCACGTGCAAATCGCCCTCACCGTACACATTTTCACCCTCCGTAATTCATGACGCGTAAAGACATACATTTCACGCTATTCTATCTGAAACGCGTGAAATTATCAATATCACTCAGAGCAAATCTACAATACAAAGCAAAACATGAAATGAGAGTTTCTAATTTCGAAAAAAAATTAAAGATTCGAAGCAATGTGCTTATGATCATGATTGTTATATCTGCCATGTACTGTTACTCTAACATGCTTGCTGAAAAACCACGCCTACTATATTTAGACTGTAGTCTCGCAACTGTTTAACCAGTATTATCTAAACAGACACCAATGAATAAAAGCATTCCTTATCATATGAACCGCTTACACAACAATATCCAAGACATATACTGAGTATTAAGCAAATATGTAATGTATACAGTCCAACTCGGGATCAACTGAACGTGTCCTCATGAAACAGCTTTTTAATACAAAGTAAGAATGACTGCACGTGTTTCATTGAACAATTTTTAGGAAATACCTTTTAGTTTGAATCCGAATAAGAGGTGTATTGTATCATGAGTTTTATTTATTCAACAAGACACCGCAGTTTATATATGTAACATGTATTCGGTGCATGAACTTATTAATTCCAAATTGCTTAATGTAGAGATTATCAAAATACATGCTCTTACAGAAAACAATAATGAAGTTTGAATGCAAGTACATGTATTATCTCTATTAAATATCCCCTTTGCTACGTGTCACTATGGTGAGGACATCTATTAAGTGAAAATATTCAACATTAATTTGACATTAGATCATATCAACATTCAAATGAAAGGAGTTTCCGTAATTCCAAAGATAGATCTTACATCTGGTGTCTGGTCCCTTTAAACTAGGAATACCTTTCTTAAGACAGACACATCACCATTGCATACACAGAATAACAGGTTAACCACCTCGAAAGCTCTGTGTCCAAGGTTATAAAACTTGAGATCAGTCTCCGATCTCAAATTCTCATATTTTATCCTACAATGTTTCTAACTTAATTATTTCTAAACAATGAAGATTTCAATCCTAAGTTATTCTGCCAGCTAAAATGATCTGATAACGTATTTAATCATTACACTGCAATATCTTTCAAATCAGAATGCTTCACTTACAAAATTGAGGTATGAGCTCGGAGATTGTTCCTAAGTTTTATAACCTCGGGCCTTGGTTTCAATCGTTCGCCTGAATGGATTAACTTTCATCTGAGTAAATCTCAGATTGTCATACTGATGAAAATTAAACTTAGATACGAAAAGAAAAATGGGAAAAAATGCAAAATACCTTCAAAGTAAAACCTCAAATAGCGACCACCGCAATATTTCGACAACCTTGTTATAACGACCACTTATTTCAGACCGGTTTCAATAACTCCTATAATTCAACCTGATAATGAAACCATTTTTGGGTCCCGAAATAGGTCACATTATCGAGGTTTACTCTGGTTATTTTGTGAATTTAATGTTACATGCTTGACAACATGCACGGCATGAATTAGTTAAGATAGCCACTGTTTAGTATTCTGCTCTGTGTCCTAATACGAGGTGTGTAAACGAGACAAGTTCCGGTAATCACTATAAACCGTACAAGTTGAATTATAATTGTAGAATCACAATAAATCGTACAGTGATTGGAAGTAGCAGGTGCTTGTGATAGCAAAAAATAGTACAAGTTGAAATATTAAACAACGCAATGGTTCACACAGTGATTTTGTTTACACACTGAGTAATAAATATTAATTAATAGATATAACACAAATATTTGCATAATATTATTATGACAGACCTTTAGCATTATAGTCAAAGCATTATTTGCCAAACAATAAGTATATTATTACAACAAGTTAAGATTCCAGTATCACTTTTTCAATGTTTTATTTATTTAACTTCTAAGAAATAAAATAGTGTGAAGACTTTTATGATATGTCCAATCTTTCTGACATCATTGCTGGTGGGTCATTAACCTAACTAGTGTTCCTGGATTCTGTACTAACTTTGTTCTCCGCCTGTAAGACCTAGACAAACAAGAGGGTTAAGATGGCCCTTTTTCGCTCACCTGAGTAAAGATTGCAACTTTTATGGTTGTCCTGTGATTTAACCTGGTGACCTAGTTTTTTGATTGAGTTAACCCATGTTTAAACCTGTTCATGATATTATTAGTACAAACATTCTGACAAAGTTTGAGGAAGATCCAATCAAAACTGCGACCTATAGAGGGTTAACAAGGTTTTCAAAATTTGACCTGGTGACCTAGTTTTTGACCCCAGATGACCCATGTTCAAACCTGTCCAAGATATCATTAAGACAATCATTTTGACAAGATTCGATGAAGATCCAATCAAACCTAAGAACCCTAGAACGTTAATAATGTTTTCTATGATTTGACCTGGTGACCTAGTTTTGGACCCCAGATGACCCATGTTCAAGCTTAATCAAGGTATCATTAAGACAAGCATTTTGACAAGATTTAGTGAACCTCCAGTCAAAACTGTGACTCCTAGAGCGTTAACACAGTTTTTCTCTGATTTGACCTAATTTTGACCCCGGATGACCCATGTTCGCACATGTCCCAGATATTATTAAAACAAACCTTCTGACAAAGTTTGATGAAGATTCAATCAAAATTGCTGACCTAGTGACCCAGTTTTTGACCGAAGATGATTTTACAAGATCATTAATACAAACATTCTGACAAAGTTTCATGAAGATCCAATCAAATATGTGATTTCTAGAGTGTTCACAAAATTTCCATTCTATTTGACCTGGTGACCTAGTTTTTGATCCAAGATGACCCATGTTCAAACTTGACCAAGATATCATTGAGACGAACATTCCGACCAGGTCTGATGAAGATTCGCTCAAAAGTGTGACCACTAGAGCATTAAAAAACAGGTCTGGACGACCGATGCCGGAGTAGGCTGACTGATGACTATACTCACCGAGCAATACGTGCTCAGGTGAGCTAAAAAGGGTTTGTTTCCGGTTACGTGCCCAAAAAATATGGGTAGGTAGGTAGAGATTTTTTTCTTTTACGTTTTTTACTCATATCGGCAACACTGTCGTGAAAATTTCAATATAGCACTACGATTTGGATGCCGCAAAAACATTTGAGTCGGCAGGTAAAAGATGGGTCGGTCGGATAACCGGAAACAAACCTATATTTTAGGCCTAACTGTCACATGAATCACTCGAATCAGCATTGGATAACGATGCCTTAAGACCTTATGCCAACAACAAAATCGTCACAGACAACATGTGCCGCACCCAGGTTTTGAATGCATGAACTTGAGGTCTATGAACTGAACGCTTTACTTATTAAGGGAGCTAAGTAGTTGGGTTCCTGAGCCAAAGTCTCACCTGAGCAAAAAGCACTCCACGTAGTTACCCCCCTTATCAATAATCAATATGAAAATGCAGTCCCATCTCAATTAATAACCACACCAACAGTAAACCATCTGATTAAACATCATGTCGTAGACTGGTTCTATACCATTTGGAAAACGGATGTAACTAGGGTAAAAGGCCTGCAAAGGCACAAACGCGGAAAATAAGAAAACATAACTCAAAAGAACGGAAAGCGTGTTCTAACTGAATAGCGTGTGAAGAGTAGTGCGTACGACAATTATTACAAAATAATACATGAACAAACAACAATTACATGACGCTGAAACAAATGAAAATTAAATAAATGAATAAATGGATAAATGGCAAAACCTGCAAAGGCACAAACACAGAAAATAAGAAAACACAACTCAACAGAACGGAAAGCATGTTCTAACTGATTAGCGTGTGAACAGTAGTGCGCAAGCGGAACATACGTATGCTAAATTTCCGGTATGTGCAGGGGCGGCAGGTGACATAAATGATGAGCTATGGGGAGCAGGAGGAGTGACTATAAGGTAATACACAGTTATATTGAAGATATTCGTGAGAATTACAAAAATAAAAAATCTTAAAGACACCCGGTACATATACAGTACTTACAGTATACAAACAACAACTTATTTCATTCACCATAGTACTGTGAAGCACAAACATCACATCTACAGGTCTCTTCAAGTATGAAACATAAATTTCATACAATTATATTCAATGCACATTGAATAATATTCACACAAAGACCCAGTCGTTGTTCATCCGCCTAGGCTTGACCCTTGTTCTCTTCGGTTGGTGGGCATCAGATCGTTTCTGGCGTCTAGCGGGAATAATGCACTTCGGTCTTGACTCCTTGGTCGACGAATCGGATTGGCTGCAATCTAAAAAAGAAACTGGGTGGAATCGGTATTAGCAGTACTATCTTGCTCACCATTGAACTTAGTGGACGTGTGTCCTTTGGTCGCAGGTGTGATGAAATGGAGTATAAAATATAAAGTTCTCATTAAAGATGATATTTGTTGACTGCTTCCTGGTATGTTAGTCAGTATCTTACAAAATAAGCATCGTGACACCGCAAAACGTCCGTATATATTGTTGCAAATCGTCCACTTTTTTAGACGTACGTTTTACGGCAAAAAGGTATGGCTCTGTCGCATAACGTCCGCATTCTAAAGAAAATTAATTTTTTGTTAACTAACATTACATTACCCATTACTTAATCTGTATACATAAAGGTGGTAGTTTAGCACGCTGGACTCGTAACCGGGAGATCCAGGTTCGAATCCCGGTTGCGGCAGGTCATACCCTTCTATGAAAATTTGACAAAAATGTCGACTTTCCTCCATATGTGGAGAAGTTGCCGGCTCCTTGTGGAAGGGTAAGTTAGTACTGGTTAGTATGCAGTCTAGTCCAAGAGAACTGGTTAGGTGAACCGGTCGCCGTATATAACTGAAAAATTGTTGAAAACGGCGTTAAACCCCAGTGACAATATGTCACATAAAACAAACAAAACAAAGGCGGTAGTGGCATACATCTATTTGGAGTTATTACCCTCATGTTGTATGTTGATTTTTAGCTCGACTTTACAAAGAAAAGGGTCGCCTTATCGTAAAAGTTAGGTCGTCTGCATCTGCATTGGCGTCGATTGAGTTTTTACTGTCAGCTCAACTCATGTAGAACATATCAAAATCTGTCCGCTACAGTCCACTCAGTACTTTGATTCTACTATGTTTCATATCGGAGTCACGTGATCTTCCTCACTGTGTATGGAGCGATTCAACGCACGATATGTACGTGCAAAACATGCGAATGGGAAATCTGTAAGGAAGAACAGTGTAGCGCAAATGACACATAGCCCGCGTTAATAATACACGTGGTATCGTATGTTAAGCCCATATACTAGTACGCAAATCTTTAATATGAAAGTTCACCTAATAATTTTACCATGAAATGACCGATATGAATAAAAAATCCGACACATGTACCAGTTACACAGTTAAATAAATGAGGATTACATTTCACAATTTAAATCAATCAACAGAAAAAATATTTATATATTGTTACTGTGGCGTGCCTAATATTTTTGCAAGCACGAGTACTACAGTGTCTTTCTAAAGCTTTTGAAACCACAGACACTAGAAGCTGATCTACTACGGTAAAACTGTGGTGATCAGAATGATACATTCTTTCACAACCTAACTATCAGGTCTGTGCGACTCCTATTTGGGTGTCTATTCCAACCAAATGAAATACTCCAAATTCAGCAATTTTCACTCAATTTAAGCAATATTTACCATCATTCAGCCGAATGTTTTACATCATTGTATTTATTTCATCAATACAAACATACATTTCATCATTTTCATCACTTTTGTCCGTAGTGCGTATATTGTGTTGAGGTTTCCTCAAGCCACAGATTGCATCTATTAATCGCCTACAAAAGGGTCTGCCCACGGGCACTGGAAGTTAATGTAAATATATAGTAGGTGCATGAATAAAAAAGGAAGGGTAGGACACTATTTTTGAGGCAAATTCGGGTTTGGGGTACTATGCGTGTTTTTCAAACAACCTGACGCGATGAATCGCTCACATATACTCTACTTACTATGTCTACATTGTTTCGTTCCGTTCCAATGCCCTTTCTTCGGGGAAAAAGATGTTTTTACACCTCCAAGTGCTTCAGTTTTGCTAGAATGCTTTACTTCCGGTTTATTCGCAGCGAATTTAAAGGTAAGTTCTGATTGGTCAATAATAAAATAATAATGGGTCTGCCCATTGGGATCGCTCAACAACAAAGTTTAATGTTCCAAATTGGATGTCTGTCAATAGGGGTCGATCGTAATCAGTCCAAACACGTGGTAGATAATAAAAACAATTTATGCATACTCAATTGCGTTAAGTGATGTGTTTGCTGCGTGTATTAATATTTGAGTTTACATACTGTCATTATTTGAAATTTAGTACTGTTTCGGTTTGATCAAAGGCGGTGAATTGTTTAAGAAGTCGTAACAGAAAACAGTATGAAAGAAAATTTAATGACATCAAAAAGGAAGCCGACATTAATTGCTCAGATTTTGCAGACTATACATTGCCATTGCCATTCATCGATCAACCAATCACAGCTCCGAACGCAAGACGCTTGTCGATATCAAAGTCGTTGCTCCGCCTTCGTATTTCCTTATAGCTCCTGTGGTTTAGCGGTCACGTGACTAAGAAATACGTCATCTATTACAATGTGATATGTCATCGTTGATGACGTCAAAGGATTAAAATTGTGGATTGACATTTCTAATTGTGTCTAGAAAAAACACATAAGCTGGTAAATGGGACTATGTTTGATATTAGCTATTTCAATCAAGTATGTGTTTGTGATTCCATTGTAGTAGTATCTGGTTGAAATTTCAATTCCGTTTTTGTTTCGTGTTTACTGTTACGTGTACTGTAGTGTAACTATGAACAAATCTTCGCCATAATCAGAAACGGGGGGGGGGGGTAAATATAATTGGGGGGGGGGGCGTCCGCGGGCCTGGACCGATTGAGATTTCAAAATTTTCCATGCCCTGGTTCCAATTATTGACTGCATTTCTTTGAGTGTTGTTTTCGGTTTTGCCAGCAATGTGTTTATTTTATCAATAACAGTGTAAATTCTTTCTGCTGATGTTCTCACTGACATGTTAATGGAATCGAGTTCAAGACCCAGAAAAACGAGCATCTCCGATGGTCCCTCCGTTTTCTCATCTCCTATAGGCATGTTTATGTCTTACATTACAGCTCGAAATGTTGCCATTATGTTTGAACAAGATCTTTCACATTTATCACTCCCTAGAAAATCATACAGGTAATGAATGAGTTCATCAGATGTCATATGCCTTTTGATACAGAATTTGAGCAACGTTGCAAACTTTTCGAATGTACTTCAACTGATAGAAGCCCCGAAAGGTAGTGCTTCATCAAAGCGAAATTTTCCTTTATATTTAACACCATGAAGTTCAAAATCCTCCTTTCTGACTGGGAGTAGACGGAATGCATTTTTAGGTGCATTTTAAAAATTTTGCAGTTTCTTTCCAACCTCTGGATCAATGAAACTGCTTCATCAAAACTGGTGTATTGGACTGTAGCTAACTTTGGGTCTATGTAATCGTATATTGAAATTTCACTTGGATATGACAAATGGTGAATCATGCAAAACCTTTTGGATTGCATGACATTCTCATCATCACATTTATTAGGGACAAGACCAAGAGGTGATACAATAAAATTTTGAAACAGTTTCTCATCAAAAGGACCAGTTACTCATACAGCAAATATCTCAATGTTAATATTTTCCTCTAATACAGATGGATTTGAAATTGCAGCCCTTAAGTTTTTTGCAGCTCTACTCAATCTTGGTCCTGTATACTGGAGTGGAAAACCTTTAGTGAGACCATTAACTAAGAAAGCCAAATCAGCTGAATTATAAGCATGGGCATGTTTTATCATCATTTCTATATTTATTGGCAACTTAGCCAAGAAGGATAAACTAGAGTTTTGGAACTCACCCAGATTACTGCTTGCCTCCCCTTCCAGAGCCTCGACCTCGACCCCGAAAGTAGTTTCTCATATGAAAGGAATGACCATGAGGGTTTAGAGCTGCTGTGTGGGACATGTCAGATGAACTGGGGGAGTAACCGATACCCGAGTAACTCAATAATGCATGTGGGCCACCCCATTTAGAACATGTGTGTTTAAACCTACAGTTTGGCCACCAACACATCCCACTACTGAACTCATTACATGTATGTCATATCCAGGGTTTGGAGACTGTTTTTTGACTCTTTACTTGCATCCATCCCCACCACAAGTCATTGTTAATCTGTGACCATGATGTAGCTACGGTTCAAAGCCTGGCGCAACCTAAATTGTTCATCATATACCTTCCAGGCATCACCACCCTGGTGATTTGCACACTCTCGAATATTGTACATATAATGAAACATTTCATGAGTTTTATATGGATTTGCTGCTAAATAAATGGAGCTGTAAATAATAAAAGCATCAGCCCATTTTTCAATAGAGTTTAATTTGTCCTTACATTCCCGTTTGCGCGATTCAATTTTAATACGCTGCCATTACAAAAATCTGCAAGTTCCACAGCTCCCTTTAATAGTTAAGCCAGGTTAATATACTCACCTCCAAGGATCTGAAGTTTTAAAGAATTTGGGACATGGGCTGCTATGTCGTCCCCACCTAACCTGACTGGTGATAAGCTACTAGTTAATTGTGAGGAGACATCCTGCACAGTGTGGGCATCAATAAGACTATTGGTAATACATGTATTAGTTTGGTCTGCATTCAATGAGTTATGGGTATTAGTTTCTGTTTGAGTTATTTGGGTACCACCACACCCTGAAGGAATAATTTTGGAAGCTCTCAAAATTTCTTCGAAATCCATCACATTTATATTACCTAAACTAGATTGATCGTTCTCTCCAAGGTCTAAAACTTCCTCACTTGGAGCCTCTTCTTGGCATCTTGTTATTAAGAATAAGATAATGGATGGCGTAGATGCTTCAGATATTAATGTCTTGAAAATAATGTGCGCACCCCTGGGTAGCAGACGAAGGAAAAGGAAGTTTCCCAGAATACTGGTTCCTCTAAAATACAAAGATGTAGGCAGTTATAACGCATGGATCGGGAACCAAGCTTCTGAGAGACATGGAATAGGAAGTTGATAAGTTCTGGCTCTCAAATTGTTTAAAAGGGAGCTAGTCAACTCGTCCCTTAGTCAACTCGTCCCCGATTGGTCAACTCGACTATCAGTCAACTCGTCCCCAAATTTTTGAATCATTTATTATTATTTTTTATTTGATGGAGTATTTTTAGATTCAGTGTTATTTTGTCACATTTTGATCACTGGTAGCAACAAAAAAGTGCAATAATTCCGATATATTTAGTGTATTTTTATACTGTGTGTTAGAAGTTTTTGAGGAAGTGTGTTTAATCTAAGTGTTATAAGTTCGTTTGTGTGAACAATATGTATGGAAAAGTCTTTGTTAAACATCTATTTTTGTATACATTATTGTTTTACTGCAGGTGCATTATGCAAAATGAAACAAATGTTACAAAAACTGTTACTTTCGAAAAATAAATGTAGTGCACTTATTTTGAACGCCTGATCGTATGTTGCATTTTCCATGATTCGCACAATATGTTAAATGCTTAATGATACATTGTAAATTTATTTATTATTAATTATTTTCTATGTATCTTATGAACGGCATCAATTATCACCTTCATTGATACTTAAACCCATTAGTCAGCATTGATGGGATTATAACACCTATAGACTTGCCAATGACTGTACACATTAATCAAGGATGATTGGATTAACAATTGTTATTGGTCCTTGTCCTTCTTATTAATCTGTGGTGTTATAACTCAATAATTAGTGGCATCGTGTGCTTTTATTGATATATTTTTATACTTACATGCAATGTTTATTGTTTGTAAACATATACATTGTTTTGATTTCTAATAACTGAATAATTTCAATGATAGAGCTTGACATAATTTGTCAATGGAAAATGAAAAGTAAATATAAACAAAAACACAATGTTCATTATTCTAAATTGACCGCTAATAAGATCAAAAGGGCATTGTGTTAATATTTCTGTAAGGGACACACTTCAAAGTCTGAAATCTTCCAAACGTGCAATGTGGTATAATTACCCTAATTATAACTAGGATTATCTTAATGGGCATTGATTAAACAAACACTAATCTTGTTAATTGCTGTTTGACCTTGTGTTCAATAATTTAATTGAATTAGTTCACTAATTGCACAATTCCATCTTAATTCTATATGTTGGACAAAAACAAACAAACAAAAAAGGACCACACAATGTATGATTTATTTCATTTTATGATCATTTCCAACATTCAAATAAATCATTATGCATTGTAATAATATAATATATGATCATATTTTATAATCACCAACTCTTAATATTCATCAATTTCATGTTATGAATAATTAAAAACAATCAATAAAGCATATCAACTAAAATGGGGGATGAGTTGACCAAAGGGGGGACGAGTTGACCAAATTTTGTAACTACCAAATGGTGTATACAGTAAGTCACCGTGTATTTGATGTAAGCACATACTGCCAACATGTTGTAACAGTTGTCTAATTACTTCAGTCATCATAATCTTTCCTTCCTCTGTTTAAAGTGGATTAAAACATGGTTATAGTGAACTCGGATATTCAAGCAAAAAAATAAATAAAGTGAATTCATTATTCTTCCACTACCTTCCACAAGTCCTTTATGTCTGTGTATGCAGTGAAGAATGGACATAAAGAATTAACATTTTTGGTACTCACGATAACTTTCACAGCATAGTTGAAATGTAAACCGAAAGTTGGAAGTGTAACTCATTTAGATTAACAGATAATCAAATTAATACAATGCAGTAGTACTTTGAATTTCAAATTCAAGCTTTAAAGAACAATTTATAAGATTGAAGTTACTTCAAGTTATCTAAGATAGACAGTTATCTATACCTGCTTGTTGGTCAGGTTAGGCAGTTTGTATGCAAAGTTTTGGTTCTACTTGATACAAAGTCTCATGTCCAGGATAATATAAAACTGGTCCATCCAATCATTACTAAATGCCCATATCACATTGTTAGTAACATCAAAACACAATCCTGTAATAAACAATAGAAATAATATGAACAAAAGATAATTCTATAAATATTAGCAATCTAAGAAATCACAGACTATTGAAGTAACAAAAGTTTAGTGAAAGTTTTCTTAATATTGTGGCTTCATGAATTTTGCGGAACATTAAATTTCATGGATTTTGTGGGAGAGCTTATCTATAAAATCAAGTCAAAATGATTGTACTATTACATCAACAAGAGGCTGAACTAACAAAAGAATGAATTTTGAAAAGATGGACCCACGTTTTATCAATGTAAGGTTAAAAATTTAAGAAGGCAGATATCCATAAAATACAGTACCAATGAAATTCAATGAGATGGTAATATGTATCATTAATTTCATGAAATCGTATATAATTGCATGTTCAAAGGACTTAACTCAGGATTCACATCACAAAATCATACTAATAAACAATTACACAAAGTTACTTTATGACATTAGTCATAAAATCTTATCAAGACAATTTTATCAGATCAGCCCAGATATATATGAAAATACTACCATCTACTTTAATTATGTCTATTTATATCTACCTAATAAGGTTATGGGTGCTCCGTGTGCTAATGAACAACTTGGAGCATCTGCCAGATCCTTACGTTGCATGAAAAAGCCATCTGATAAACTGTAACATTGGTTTGTAGCTAGAGCTGAAAATATAACTTGATAACTTAAGTTTTTAAACATTTTGTTCTACAAACCTGTGTTAATGGTCACTTCTACGCAATGGTCACTCTCCAGCAGGTACTAATTGATATTAGGGACCAAAATAAACCTCTAAATAAAAATCAACAGTGCATTAAGACCATATTTCTTCTCTCCCTTTGTTGGACTGGTTAACAGGCTAATCCATTGACTGTGTATCTATTTGTGACATCAACAAAATGGGTGAAATTTAAAATCTGAAAATTCTGAAAACTTAATACTGGTGCCAGTTTTTTCTCATGTAGAAATGATAATAACCAGTCCAGTGTAAAAACCACTGCTACTGAAGAAGTGGCAAACGAATTGAACTAACTCCTATACATATCTCTCTGTTCTTTAGCAAGTCTAACATGAGAATTGTACTTTTCAATAATAGACATTTTCTCTTCTTCATTAAGAGATCAACTACATGAAATTTTATATGACAGCATTCAGCACTGATGGCACAAATCTGTACTTGGTTTGGACAAAACTATGTTTGGGAAAAGATTTTTCCATGTCTGAGTAAATGTTGACAGACTTGCATTTCTGATTGCAGATTCAGAAGCAGCTTTAACATAAACATCATGTATATCTGCTGGCAACAAAAGGACCTGGGCATGCTTAAAATTTGGGTAGGGAACGGCAAAGCATAATCAGTTGCATATTGCCTCAGAAATGTATAGATGCAACTTTGCCCTGTAATAGTGTGACTATTTGATGGCTTCTACCAGTCAAACCATGTACTCGAGGTTTCCAACCATCTTTATCGAAAGACCTTCCTATAACCTGTATTTTTGCTTGTCAATTACATGCAAAAAACAAAAGTACTGGGACAAATAAGATTTCCTCTAAAGTAAAATTTTTGAAAAGGTTTAACTCTGTCTGCAGCCTTATGCTTATTACTCAATGTCTTGCCTGTGATTGTGTAATGAGGCCTTTACAACAAGATCTAGCTCATCTTTAGACAGTTCAGCACAATTCCGACAGAATTCAATCATTAAGTTGAAATCAATCACTTCACTACATAGTTTTCCATCATAATAAACAGAACACCCACAAGAATCAGACTTGAATTTGTCTTGCTTTGCCGATTCCTTAGTGTCAGTGGGCTCAATATATTTATCAAGAATTCCACAATCAATACCGTTACAATTGTAACTGTCATCAACATCTGAATTATCATTGAAATCAACACCAGAACCACTGTTGACTGATGACAGTGATGTTTCTGAGTCAGAAATTTGTACTGAATGTATTGTTACATTTTCAATGTTTGAATTTTGATTATAAAGTTCATTTACAACATTGAGTTCTTCAATAAATAATGAATCCTGTCCCAGAGATAACTTGAAAGGTATCATACTACACAAACTTTCATGAGACATTTTCAAACTTTCAGTTTCATTTTGCATTTACTATCAAACAACATTGAAGACTTCCAGGTCAGATTACTCAAAACAAATATGCCACAATTGTCACAATGAAAATACAAATGTTCTCTACAACACAACAATTGAGATGCAATGTAACACCTTACCTGTCTCATGTACGCTGCTAGGTACATGTGTAATGAAATTTGCCTATGACAAGCGCCTTTTTATAACAAAAATGTACTTCTAAATTGAAACTGTACAGTGTGTGTGTATTTCAGATGCATGCCATCTTTATCTGACCTCTGACTACAAAGAGGAAAAACTGCGTAAACACCTTAATAGATATCAGCACAATAACCAAGTAAACAACATAAATGAGAGTCAGTGTGTGTGAAATATCTGATAAACGTCTGGAAGCATTGACTAGAAAAACACATTTACATCCATGCAAATTCACACAAATCATTAGTAATTATTACGTCATGTTTAACTGCGTGTACTGAAAAATAACCTCATGCCTCCAGTAGACTGATTTCTGCTGACATTGTCACATATTTATACCAAATTTTTTCATTTGAATGTTTCTTAACTTAAAGATTTAATTACTTTTAGGAAGGATTATACTCCCCAATGGTCATAAAAGAAATCAGTATATGCTTTAGTTCTTTGAAACTTTCCATAAAATGAAACATTTTTGTGCAATGGCCACACAATGACAGAAATCAAAAACTGGAGTGCATCACATGCATAGATTGTAAGAAAGGCAAGGACAGTTAAACCATGATGCAAATAAAAATGTCATGTACTGACCACATGCATCTTAGTAATAAGCAAGGGACCTACCTCCTTGGATATGTCTTCAGCAACTAAATATTCCAAGAAGGCCAAAACATATCTATTGTTGTTTTCTCTGCAACAGTTATCTGTTTGAATGTACAAATATTGGGGTAACTTGTTGCCCTGAAAGGGTTTGAGCACATTGATTACAACAAATATCTAAAGCTAAATGAAACTGTTTAGTAATTTATTCAGGTACTACATTAAACAACAGATTCTTTCGAGCCAATCAAATAAAAATCACAATAAAGCATTATTTATCTAAACAAAATAAACATAGAGAATATTGATACCAAAATAGTGATCTTATTACTAACCAGAAAATAGATTTTCAGAAAGTACTTACCATATCAACTTCAATTTTTTCAGTGGTCTTCAATAGCTTGTTGATGGCAAGGTTAGGATCATGTGGCAAACGATTAAAATCTATGTAAGTAAAAAAAACACCATGTCCATGGTTAACCAGTTATATGTGCCTTCAACAGATCTGCTGGATTACTGTTCTGAAAAATATGTTAATAAATACAGCATAATCAGTAAAATTAATTCAAAGGCTCTTGCTTACAAAATACTGACAAAACATTCACTAATTACATTCATTAAAACCATAAATTGGATGCTCTGATTTCAGCACCACAGATTTAAGTACCAAACTAAAAAGTAGTGTGATATAAATGAACAATACAGAGAGAAAGTTTGATGAGGGTCCACTTTTATAGAATTATCATTGTTTAAATAATGATTGTAAAAGTTTGTGCCGAAGAAAAGCTGGCCAGACAAGCATATCACAGACTAATTAACGAATTAGTGGTGAAATTACTTTGCAGCATTACTAAATCACATTCACATGCATAATATTACCTTAGACCTCCATCCATCAAAGAGTGGATAATTGGTTTTGGATGAAATATAAATAACAATAAATCACAGTGTTGACAAACAGGCAAAATTTACCAATTGAAATCAAAACAGCTCTAAGTCAACTAAATCTTTGTAACAATTTTAAGTTAATTTGTTCGAGGTGATTGATTCCTGGTAAGTTTGTTATTCCTAAAGTACAAAAGGCCTTTGATATATTTGATCACGCAAAACATCTGCCAATGCTTTAGAATTACAAAACCCTAATTAGCCTAATTCTATAAGAAACAAGATCACCTACATAATTTTAAATTCAAACTTACAGTGATCCATCCCATCTCTAATAACTGACATGAACTCGTCAGACTGTACCAGACTAACACTTACAACAAAAGTATTTTCATTCCATTCTGTAAAAATAAAATTGTATCATATATTACAACAAATACAAAATAATATTAACCCTACTAACTTCATACTTATCCAGGAGCTAGTTTAAGTATGCTGTCATATGAAGTTCAATCTATTTATTTACTCACTTCCAGCATGAATACTTTATCAACAGAAGTTTTTCAGTTGATTTATGTTTTGTTAACATGATTCATACATAATGCAATATAATTGTTTCTCTTTTGAGGTTCAAGGGAGTCACTTCAGAAATGGACAAGAAAGAGTAAATAAATAGGCTTTTTTATACTGAACATCATTAACTAACATCATTAACAGCTGTGTATCTGTTAAACTAGTATAAATCCAATTCTTAATACATGTTTATACAAGAATTTTATTACTCTGTCATTCATTTGATCATAAAATATATTATGAATGTCAAATTGGTGCATACAATATATAAGTGCAAGTAGACAATGTAGATCAAATTCATTAAACTTCACTCCCATTCTGCAAGAACACTAGCTGAAAATTGTACCCTAATCAATGATGAGTATTTATGTGTGACTAGCCATGACAAAATGATCCAAAATGAGGAAATATCAAAAATGAGTTTTTTCTATGTTTTGATATCTAGATATATTCTGGACTATAATCCAAATTTTAGTTGCCCAACATGTATAATAACAGAGCTATCATTAATTAACAAAAGGTACTGTCCTCTTATACATATCACACTTGGTTGTTAATTGCATGTACTTTCAGAATAAAAAAGTAAGCTCATTTAACGTTTTCAAACTATTTGTTTTGAATAGTGCAATGGTATAATTTCATATACATGTAAAGTCAATACCAAAAACCAGCACATTATTATATCACAGAAACATAAATAATGATTCATATTCAGGTTTCCATGGTAAACAGACGGAACAAAAAATCAAAATTTAAGATTTTTCATTAAAAAGCATCTCAGCTGACAAAATCCATTTCATGCATCCAAAAGAATGTATACATTTTAATTCCATCATTAATAAAAATTATTTGTCATATTAAGGACATTTTCGGGACCAAAAAATCAATATTACCATTAGATAGCAATACCTTCAGAGTCTCTACTTTACTGACATTTTGACATTGACAGAAGAAACATTCAAAAAGGAAATATATGAACTTAATAGATAATCATGTTATTAGTCACAACCTTTTGAAGAATGTACCTTTTGTACAAAAACAGCTTGCCAATTACTAAAATGTGTTGCAATACAAATTTAGAAACAAAGTTTGTTAAACATTATGAAAGTCTAGCAGAATATAATCAATAAGTGCAATCACACAATTTTCATAATGTATGTTTATGTTACGGTTTTGCAGAATTTTACTACAATTAATATCAATCAATATCAACAGAGAAGCAAAGTTAATTAAGAGATGATTAAAAAAAATCTTCAGATAAGACAAATGGTGCAAAACTGAAAAAAGAAATCTTGGTCTTTGATGTTATTTACACTGTTAATACAAAAAGTACAATCAATGTTGTTCTGCTTTCTTATATTAATGAAATTCCTATGTCTAGTTCTAGAAAAGTCTGAAGCAGCTTGAGTGATTTCCTCAAGTATTTTAGCAGTCAAATGACGCCATCTGACCTGAAATATAAGACATACAACTCCTCAAAGTTCCAAAATAGCAGCATTTTACACTGATTCAAAGACATAGTCACAAATACCAGAGCAATAATTCAATTTCCACTTTTTTGGCAACAGTGCAATAAATCATGAACAACTTAAGTTATATATAAATAATTAATTGAGAACTATAAAATCAATTACTACATTGATTTATCAATAACTGCCATCTTTTAAATACCAAAATGAAATTCAGAAATAAGGCTATGAACATTGTAATTAGGGCTACTTTTGAATTGATGTATAAAACATGATAAAATTTCATTACAATTTCCACCACTAAAAAGTTTGAGTGACCAGCTTCCATAAGACTGTACTCTAGAGAAGTATGCAGACCCATCATCACACACCACATGCCATAATTTGAATAAATCCAAACATTTCATAATCATACATCAATTTATTGACAGTTCTGAACTTGATTAATACAACTATTTGTAATTAGAAGAATTTCAATGCTGTTAACAATTTAAATTTGGTGGTAACCCACTTATATAAACTCAATGACATTATTTTCATCAAGCCACCAGCATCACATGTATGAGCATTCCTTCCTGGACTTATACCTATGAAACCATCACTTTAAAGAACTCGAGAAAAACCTGTTCACTCAACCAAATCAAGCACCTTCGCAGTCAGGTAATTGTCATCATATTCTTCCAGGCGCTTGTACCCTGAGGTCGTGTCGTAGTTGACGGTCTTTCGTATGTATGGTTTTTGTTCCTGTTGATGGTAAACCATCGTAATAGGTATAATTTTACCTTTTCTGTAAATTACTCAATTGTCTTTTATCATGAGTTTCTTCAGTTTATCTGAAGACGAAGAATTCAACAGGTTTAGCTCGCCTGACGAAAGAGCACATGTATGTGAATCCGTGCCGAGTCAAGTCAAAAATTTCAAAAAGTGGAGTAAAAGTAAAGTCTTCAGACAAGTCTTTGGACAAACCAGCATCTTCGGACAAACACAAATTTGCAAAAAATAAATCTTTGGATAACAGTCTTCGGTCATTGCACAAAATTTTGATATGTTGGATGTTACCAAACTTACTGAGTCTGATATCATTAAGTTAAGAGAAATTTTGGGTATTTTAACCCCTGTTGAAATTCTATTGACTTGGGTTCACAGCCTAACTGCATGTCCAAGTAGACAGAGATGAAATTTCTGACACAGAGGGTCTATCTCATGATTATGAGTCTGATCATGAATTAAATGATGCTAATAAAAGCATAAGTAATGCTTTATTTGATAATTCATGTGACACTATTGTAGATAATGAATGGGAACTTCCTAAGCTTAAAGCTCCTATAAAAGGCAAACAAGTATCCAGTTCGCTGGCAAAATTAGTTAATGTTGCCTGTTCATCTCAACATGAGACAAATGAGTTTTTTCATAATTATAAAGTAACCAAAAATTGTGACTTGCTTAGTCCACCTGTTGTCAACCAGGAAATCTGGAAGATTCTTGATAAGAGGGTACACCAACAGGATAAGTCAATGGTTGACATCCAAAACTTAGTTTCTGTTGGTGTTGTACCAATTATACAATAAGCAAATCTGCTCAAGAATGAAATCAACAATAAGGCCAAAAAGTTGTTGTCTGACTCCTTGACTATTTTAGCTCAAGTACAATATAATTTGTCTATTAGACGCAGGCATTTTATAAGACCCTGTTTAAAGAAGAAATATTCTGGTCTTTGCAATATGTCCACTCCCGTATCCACCAAATTATTTGGAGATGACATTAGTAAAAAAGTGAAAAATTGTGAAAGTACTGTCTCCTTGGGTAAGGAGAATGGAGGGGAATGTTTCATAGAAGCCAGGGTAAATACCCTCGTGGCAATAGAATGTATTATTCTAATTCTAACAGCTATGGCAGATACCGCCCTTATCCCACAAACTGTCGAGTTTTTTACAGAGGTGGTAGATCTAGACCCTCAAAGAGAGCTTCAGCTACTAGTAGTGTTAACCAACCAGTGGCCCCAAACGGGGGAAAAAAATGATAAATACAGTTTTTAAAATACAAAAATTTGTTCACAATTGGATGATATATACAACTGATAGATGGATTTTAGATGCAATTCAGGGATACAAAATTGAATTTGTTAAAAATCTCTCCAAGTAAAAATCGCTAATGAAACTGAATTTAACAATGCTCACTGGATTTCTGTAAACAATGAAGCTGAAGAACTATATTATTGAATCATTCTCTGAAAAAGATTAATTTATTTCCAATATTTTTGTTGCTCCAAAACCGAATGGCAAATTCAGGCCAATTTTAAACATGAAAAAATTAAATGAATTTGTTGAGTACAAACATTTTAAACAAGAAACATTCAATATTGTTTTGGATTTGATTCAGACTGGTGACTATTTCACAAAATTGATTTATGTGATGCTTATTTTTCAGTTCCTTTTCACAAAAATTATCAGATTTTTAAAATTTTGTTGGTTGGAGTTTTATACAAAATGATTTGTCTTTCATTTGGTTAATGAAGTGCTCCATATGTTTTTACAAAAAATTTAAAACCCATTTTTGCTCGGTTTAGACAACAGAATATTAGATGTTCATACGATACTGATGACTCTACAAATATGAATCAAAATAAAATTGTTTGTGGTAACAATGATACAATAATTACACAAGTTTAGAGTCTTTAGGATTTACAATAAATCATAAGAAGTCTGAATTAATACTATGTCAAAGAATTAATTTCTTTGGCTTTATAATTGATTCAATAGAATTTAATTTTTTTTTGACAAGAAAAAATTAATAAAATTCTGCATAAAATAAGTACACTTCTCAGTCTTGAAATTGTTGTTGTCAGAGATTTGGCATCATTTATTGGATTATTGATGCTTTTTATGCTGTTTTTAAGCCCCCCTTTACTACAGAAGTTTAGAAAGAGATAAAATTAAGGGATTATGAAATAGCATGAATTTTGAAAACTGTGTTCAATTATTTGATGATAGTAAAAAGGAGTTTAAATGGTGGTTAGGAATAGAAAATAAAAATGGAAAATTGATTAGACCAAGAGAAGTTGACATTCAGTGTCGTACTGATGTATCTCTTACAGGTTTTGGGGGTTTTGATATTAATTCACATGAGCATACAAATGGTAGATAGCAATACATGAGTCTAAGCATGCTATTGTACTGAATGAATGTTCAAACCACAATTTTTTTATCGTTTATATAATCAATATTTTTTACCTCATATAGATTTGTTTGCCTTAAGACTGAATAAACAACTTGATCATTTTGTGAGTTGGTTTCCAGAGCCTGGAGCTGTTTTTTGAAAGCCCTTTTCCAGGTCTTGTCATAAATTCTAACCATTTTTATTTCCACCATTCAATTTGATTGGAAAGGTTCTTAACAAAATAAGGCAAGATGAAGTTGAAAAGGCAATGCTAATTTTCCCATATTGGCCATCTATGTCATGGTATCCACTAATGTTAGAATATCTTAGTAATTTTCCTGCCAGGTTACCCTGAAACAAAGATCTTTTGACATTATCACACAATGGTATAGAACATCCTCTAAAACTGAAGATAGTCGCAGCAGAAATATCAGGCAAAGACTCCAAGCTCAAGGCATTTCACAACCTGCTGCAGAATTCATCTTACAATCATGGGCTTCAGGGACAAGAAAACAGTATAAAACAACATGAACACTTCACAAATCTCATTCATTCTAAAGAATGCATAACTTTTTTCAATTAATGACTGCTCAGAGACATTTGAGGATATGGAGCGAAGGTGAGTTTTGGTTACTCTAACAAGGTGTTCCATTTGGAGATATGCTAGAATGATGGTCTTTCCACTGATAACAAATAATCCATATACAGCAGCACTTGAATCCTTTTCATTTGAAAGGGCATACTTTTGGCTTAGAAAACACAACATTTCAAGAGCATACTTAGACTTTGTGTTGTGCCCCTTCAAAATAAGCAACAGATAGACACGTTATTAATCTTTTTCTATTTGGCAACTTGACGATGTCACATAGCTCAAGGAAGATCAATGCAAGTTCAACTAATATAGTCCCATAACTGTGGACCACATCTGGATTTATTTCTTCAACAAAGGTTCCACTGAAAACTTTCCTACCTGTTGAAGTAACCCAATTAACAAGAGGTGTAATTTCTGATACAAGCCAGTCTTTTTTCATCATCTGACATAAGCTGAAAGTCAGGGACATGTTCTGGAATGGAACTGGGACTAGGCAAATTATAAGGCTCTAATGTGGCTAGTACTATATAAGATTTTATGACAGAAATAGCCAGTTCCTTACAGCTGTCGTAATGATTTTTCACGTTCTGGCCATTAACATCTTTTTGCGATAATCTAAGCTTTTGACACAGTGTAGAGTGAAAACATCAGTGTGATGATAAAGAATTTGATAAAACAAGGTTGAAACTGCCATTTGTAGATGAAATATTTCAAATGTTATTGGGTTTAGATATTCAAGTCTTTCTTTTTCAGTTAGGACAGCTGCTCTCAATCTTTTTGCCCAAGAAAACCTTTCCCTAATTAGTTGATCACCACCTATATGCACTGTTTGTAGCTGTTTGTTGGCAGCTAAATGTATACTTTCACACAATTCTTGGTATGAGTCCAGTATATCTATTATATCCGTGTACTTTTGTTCATGTTCATGCATTACTGGTAAAGGTATAACCACGTTCTGCCTTTTCAGCTCCTCTGGAACAGCAGTATACCTTGACTGATAACTGAAGAGACTGGTTTCCATGGGAAATCCACAAGAACTCTTGAGGAAAGCACAGAGAAATTATATGTTATGTCCTGCCATTCCTCCTCACACAGGATAAATCTCTCAGGTGGCAAGTAGCGTAGATCACACTGCAGGGAAGTTTTGCCTAAGCCCTGAAGTTCAATGTTTTGGACAATAACTGCTAATCAAAACCAATGTTGAATTTGGCCGACTTTACAAACACTTTTCTTTCCAAGGAAATACCCCTTTTAAAGTTAATGTCTCCTACAGTGCGAAAGCGCTTTCCTAATTTGTGACAATCAGTTAGTTTCGAGTTGAATATTCCTGATGAGGATGTCATGGTGTCCAACATTCCTGATGGTTTAGGGTTATCCCCAATGGTTGCAGTCTATCATATATCTGTAATATCAAATAAATATCAAATACAAAGTTTGAACAATATGACTATAAGCTGAGGAAAATTTTCTTGTTAAAAAATATTTTATCAATAACCACTGAGTAAATTATGCGTACAAATATACATTTTATTTCATTACGTAAAAAATAAGCTTTCTATTGCTTAAAATGTGTTAATACCTTCAGACATAAACTTATATATCCAGAAATGATAGTATGTGGCTTACAAAATGTAAACTAATAATACCAAGTAACTTTCAATATAATTTTATATATTAAAAAAAGATGATACCTCTGTGTCTTTCTGAGTTTGTAACTAATGCAACTAGTTTGTAACTAACATTCAACAAACTGTGAACTATGAATATTTGGAACACCTGAACAACAAATAAAACAAGAGGGCCATGATGGCCCTGCATCGCTCACCAGAATAAATATTAATTAACTTGTTACTAAAAAGGTAGTAAAGGTACACTTGTGGGCAAATAATGGGGAACAAAAATAAACTTGACAAAGGACCATCAAAGGATACTACAAAAGAATATTCTTGATGACTGAAGGATGCCACAGACCAAATTTGGTGATGATCCAACCACTGGTTCATGAAAAGAAGTCATGTTAAGGTATTTCTATGTTTAGCTCTAGCGGCCCCTAATTGGGGCCAACCCTTTTTATTTCAGCAAATCTGATAGAACACTATCTAAAGATGCTAAAAACCAAGCTTGGTAATAATCCATCCATAGAAACATGAGAAAAAGTCATATGAAGGTATTTCTATTTTTAGCTCTAGCGGCCCCTAAAAGGGGCCGACCAAATTAATTTAAGCGAACATGAGAAAGGACCATCAAAGGATGCTACAGACCAAGTTTGGTGATCATCCATCCATTTTCCATGAGAAGAAGACGTTTAAAGGTATTTCTATTCTTAGCTCTAGCGGCACCTAATAGGGGCCAACCAATTTATTTTCGCAAATCTGATAGAACACTACCTAAAGATGCTAAAAACCAAGCTTGGTAATAATCCATCCATGGAAACATGAGAAAAGTCATTTTAAGGTATTTCTATTTTTAGCTCTAGCAGCCCCTAAAAGGGGCCAACCAAATTTATTTGAGCAAACTTGAGAAAGGACCATATAAGGATGCTACAAACCAAGTTTGGTGATCATCCATCCATTGGTCCATGAGAAGAAGACGTTTAAAGGTATTTCTATTTTTAGCTCTAGCGGCACATAAAAGGGGTCAACTGGTACAATACGAGCAAATTGCAGTTAGAATGTCCAAAGGCTTATGCACAGCAAATTCGAAGTAAATCCCACCGGTATTTTCTGAGAAGAAGACCATTGTTTACGCCAGACGACGGACGCCCGAGCATCCACCTACCCATCCTTACAGCTCACCCTGAACTTTCGGTTCTGGTGAGCTAAAAATGTCTACTTAAGTAGGTAAAAAATTTGACAATGAGTCAATCAGCCTATATTTGCTCTAATATAAAAATACTGACTATACACCACAGAGCAGAAACAAACATCGTCTGTCACAATACAACTTCATACATTTGTTCATTTACAATCCATTGTACCAATATGTCAAACTTATTGGACTGTTTTCTATATAAAATAAAACTATTTTGATAAAAATATTAAAATATCTTCTTTGTCGACAAGATGTACCAATGTAGAAGTCTTTCATTCCGTTCCGTGTTAATGATGTTGGAGTTACTTACCCTGAGGTACGTACTGATGATAACAGAGAAGATCTTTGTCATTGTGTCATCATTGAATGGGTTCATACCAACAATATTAAAATGTCATAAAAATCTCAGTGTCACATCATTTCTACCACCACCTGGTGGACCCACTGCACAGAAGAATTGCATGTCTTGTAGTGTAATCCTTGATGTGTCCTTCCAGTCATACCTTGTAATAAATAGAGATTATTCATGGAATAATTTGAAAATAAAACAATGAATCATAAAATATACTAAAAGATAGATACATGCTCTCATGAACTCACATTTATGTGTCATTTATATTCTGATCAAATTCAACATCAATCAATCAATGTCACAACTAAACCAACATCAGGATTAAAACTAATTTACAATTAAACCAAGCTTATATATAAGAAATGACTGATATCAACCAATAAATTCATAAATTTATGTGCAAAGTTTTACTGAGATATCAAATACTTTTAGGGACTTCCTGCTTAAATATTCTGAAACTATGAATAAATAATTAATTAAGACTTCAGCCAACAGCTACCACTCTGACCTAGTGTGTCTGCAAGGAGTATAATTACCAGATGCCATGGTCAAGATATTGTCTAAGTGATTCAATTGGAGGTTGTGCTCCATAAACTTCTTTCTGTGGCATATTGATATCATCAACAAAGATAATCACTCGTTTACCCATCTGCAGGCCATACACACCCTTCCTCCTCATGTCCAGACAAGACATAATAATGTTCTAAAACAGAAAACAAAGGTGATATATCAGAATGAAAAGTATAGAGAATGAAATACTTACAAGCAAAAACCAGTTGTGTCCTGTAGACACTAAATACAGACATTAACATTAATGGAAACTAAATGCACAACATTTTTACATCAACTGATGTTCTGAATTTTTCTCTGAAATACAATGAAAATTTAAGATCATTAATGCAACATAATGACACATCTGTCAATTGTAAAAAGATATCCTACATTCAGAGAAAAATTACAAATATGTTTCAAGTCGTACCTGTGTTTGATTAGCACTTGTTTGTGCAGAGAAGTTAACAAATGCTGGAAGGAACTTCTCTTTAGGAAGATCATTCATCAGCTTATCCTGGATGTACACAGACTTTCCTGTACCAGTGGGACCAACAAATAGCAGGGACCTAAAACATGCAGAAGTCAAATTAAAACTATGTTCAGTATTTATGGGAGCTTTCAGATTGAATTTATGCAGTCTAACAGAAGTTTTGTGAAAAGTTTCTTCTGCATAAATTAATGTTAAATGCTTGAATCATGCTTTATTTATACATGTCTGCAATGAATCAATTCACTCCTACATTAAGACACCAGAACATCATACAATCAATACAGACCATGCATTAATATTATATAAATTATCTTGTTACATTAAGACACCAGTACATCATACAATCAATACAGACCATGCATAAATATTATATAAATTATCTCGTTAGATTAGGAGACCATTACATCATACATTCAATACAGACCATGCATAAATATTATATAAAGTATCTTGTTAGGTTAAGACACCAGTACATCATGTATTCAATACAGACCATGCATAAATATTATATAAAGTATCTCCTTAGGTTAGGACCTGTCACCAAAACATGCAGTAAAAACAAATATGAGGTTTTATTTAATTTTGTTCAGATAAGGAAGAATGAAGGTTACAAAGTAAACAATATCAGCAGGGGATAATAAAAAAGTTTTGCAAGAACATAAAATGGTAGATAGATGAAAATTTTGTGTAAGATACATTACATCCCAACACCAAGGTGAGACCAAACACTGCAGAATACATGCCAGAGGATTACACGATGTCAATAAGGATTTTAATGTATTGTACAATGATTGACAAAATATTGTACAAGATATATACATACACACACACACCTTTTGATAAGCAATTGCATCATATACAGTTAAGCAATTTTACAATATACACCATATATCTGTGTGTGAAATAGTTTGCAGGTATTTATCTGTACACTCCTTTGATTTTTTCTAGAATACCAATACATAGATCATGTATATCCGAGTTGTGTACATCAAAGAGCTATAATGATCATATACCGGTACAAAGTCCAATCTTTGTAATTTCAATGCTCAGAAAAGAATCAAACAACAAATAGATACATGTAAAGTGTGGAAGCAACATGAGTTAAATGTAAAATGACTTGAACATGCATTATCCTCAACATTATTATAACTTGATATTAGAAGCTGATGTTAATGAAATATTGGATTTGTTAAATGTTCAGCTGAGGACCATATTTATGATGTGTTTACCGTGAATGATCAAAGCAGAGTTCCATAAGGAATCTGTATCTAGCTGTATCAATGGTAGGGACCAGCATTTCTCTGATATTCTTTGAGTTAGGCTCACAGCATCGTTCAACAAGTCATTCCAGTGTTTCCACAAAGTCCATGCTTTTTGCTGAAATAATTGTACAACATTTTCAAATTATAACAATTACCACAGTTCCACTAGCAATAAAAAATGAGTATTTTAACAACTGAAAATTGTTTTAAATAGTGACTAGAGAGGCAACACAAGCATTAATAATGTTGTATTATAATGAAGTGATTAATTTTTCACCGCAAATATTGAAAATGAATGAATAATAACACATTTTTGTTGTGGTGAATGTCATTCACATGAACAGATTAATATAAAAATCTAAATATACACTATGAAAGTTTAGAGTATAAATGACAGCAACTAATACAACCAGCTTCAAGTATAAAATTAAGTTATAAAAAAGTACAGTCATTTTACAGTAATATGTAAAACACATACAATCCATTCATCTTTGACATCAGCAGAAAATCAAGAATTAGCAAAACTCACAAAAAAATAATATGCAAAATCATTATAATAGTACATGTATGCAAATATTTAACAAATGCCAGAAAGTGTGGATTATTAATAATTAACAACAAATGCCCTTCTTATGACAATGCTCAACAGAAAAATAAAAATAAACTCAAATTATTCAATGTGCCTGGAGCGTGAAAAAAATACAACACAACATGTATACATATTTTCCGGTATGGAAATTTAATGAGATATATTCACAATGTTCACCCAGAACAACAATATAATTTTGCTTCTCCCAAACGGTGTTGCTTTGGAGAGGTTGCACTGTATTACAATAAGACCAACTGAGCATAAAAGAACTTTTTTCACATCCTTGTTGTTCTGTATTCAGAGGTTTCACTGTACATAAAAATGTTCAGCAACCAAACCTACCTCAAAGAACACATCATAAATTAACTGTTCTGGAGGCATTAGGACAAAAAATTGCCCAAACATTAAAGCATCACATCTTTTTCAAACTTTCCTCCAATAAGATCTTTGACGAATGCATCAAACTTATGTCTACCATCTACATGAACTACAGCACTAATAGACCATGGAATGGAAATTGTATAACATCCTGAAGTATAAGAAAATCAGACATAAAGATGCTAAGATTGTGGTCAATTATACGATAAGTGAGGATAAAGACACTTTAGCAGAATTTCATTTCATCCAAAAAACTAAATTGTTCCATTTTTTGATACTACACTATACTAACTTTTTTATATAACAGAGAATAAAGTTTAATGCGAAGAGTTTAAAAACATGTTAAAATTCTGAATGAAGTAAATTACCTTGTAAGGAACACAAAACATCAGGAGTCATCAGGAACATATAACAGCAGTAACAGTGAATTTTTTTGCAATTTTGGGAAAGGGAAAAAATGTGTGGTGTAGTGCCAAAATTGGGAATTCTTACATCAGGAATGGGAAAAAAGTCTTTATTTTCAATTAGGAAGGGTCTGTTTACCAGACCCAAACAAAGAAGGAAAAAAATCACTGAGTAACCCATGAAACAGGATACAATGATAAGACTGAAGGTGTATAATAGCTCATTACATGTAATGAGAATACAAAATTACTTACAATAACCCAAGTTCTTAGTGCTATGTTGTGCTCAAGGTCGGGTGAACTAAGAGCCTCAGCCAGTAACATATCTATCAGATACATCAATGATCATACAACATTAGAAGGCTTGGAGGCAATGTATCCCTGAAATATCAATTCTGAAAAATGTTTAAAGACTTCTCCACTATTTCCATAAAGTTTAACATAACTTCTAGAGAATTTATCTGGAAAGAAACTCATTCTGTGCATAAGCTAACAAAGAAAAAGGAAATTAATGTTTAAGTCAACAACCAGTAATTAAATTAAAATATCTCAAATGAGCAAAAAGTATTGCATTCATGAACACAAAAAGTATAAAAATTTGATGTTACAATAATGGGAATAACCAGGTACACTGGACTTATAAACAGTTTTAAAGGATAATGAAGTATGTTAACATTCAAATAATAAATCATGTATGATATTTATAATTTAACCAACCTTGCAATTTTTTATGATGAAGTCCATACAAGGATCAACAAGCCATTCAAAAATGGCTTCTATGGCATTACCAGCTTCACATAACACGATCTCATTCAACTGATTTAACCAAGACTTCATGATAGGCCTCCACCCAAGTGTGGATGGTTCTATGTAGATCATATCACAACAACTCACAGTAGCTGACTGTAATATCAAGCGATACAATTAGATTAAAGACAAAAACAACCAACTATTTGGCAGGCAATGTTGCAGGAGTATGAGTTTCATACTTTAAAAACAAAAACAAAAATTTCCACTAAAGATAGAGAGACAGTAATTTGCAACAGTAAATAAAAAACAAGTCATGTAACTTCATCATTAAATCATGCAAAAATTCAACTGCATAAAGTTCAGACGACTATTTCAGGTTGTGGGTATTTTATGGATAAAAAAACTCACTGAGGCTTGTGAAAGATCCATCATCTCAAAGATAAGAGACATAGGGGGCAACATCTGAATAATTTCTCCACTCATCAAACATAACTTCTTGTTATCATCAAGTACTGTGTTCATGTTTTCAAGCCACAGGGCATCAATAGGTCCATCAAATACCACCCACTTCCTGTCTGAGGTGTCCGTTGAGGCAATTCATGGAAAGTGTTTGCAATACCATCTGTCCACTAAAACAATGACACAACTCTTTATTATAACACCATAAAGGAATTTTGCATTTATTTAAAATCTTCTCTAACAATTCGAAATAATTCCAGTTAAACAGTAAAATGCAAGAAACAAAAGTTTGTATTTGGATAAATGTACAATGTTGGCACATTATTAACTTGTCTTGACTGTTACAACGATAAAAATGAAGGAGATTTTTAACTCATGTGAGACTGGATCAAACTGACAAAATAACTGACCCATGGTCATAACCTTTGGGTTGATGATTCGATACTTGACTTTTTCTTAATCATCAACATGACCTTGTTCATTCAACAAGTTAATACCCTCACACAGCATCTCAATTGTCATTGTTTTACAACCAAATGGTTCTCCCATCAACATAAAACTGCAATGAGGAAAACAGTCATGTTTCTACAAAAAATCTCCCCCAAAAAACATAAAAAGAACAGAAAAGATTTACTCAAGCAAGCAAATGAAGCTCGTGCACACTATGACATACAATAGATACAACAAACATGGTAAAGTACAATATAACATAAATTTATAACTGTAACAACTATAATAAAATGAGTTCGAATCCCAGCTTCGACGGGTTTCGTTCATGAACTTCATAATCCCATTTTTCGGACATAGTACTGGTGCAGTGTCCAGGAAGCGGACTCAAGCGTGATTAATACAAGCAAAATTGCTTGTTTTACAGTCGAGCTAAAATAAATTAGTATAAACTAACTATAATAACCAATCAACAGTCTTCATATTCTAATGCTGTGCTGAAATGCCACTCTACACAAATGAGGCAGAAAGTACCTACCCATGTCTGACAATCATCATTTCATACATCTGAATAATCTTTTCTTTGATGAAATCAACAAACTGAAGATTCTTTTTAAGGGCCACTGTTTCCATGGCTTTCAGGAAGATGTCATAATCTGCTTATGGCAGAGACAGTCCAGAGAACAGATCTGAGATGATACCATTGAACAATGGGATGTTGAGTGACAAGAACTTTGGTAAATTCACATCAATGATGGATCTCTGAAGCTGAAATAGAATTAGCATAGGAATTTAAAATAATGGTTTTAATAAGTACAAAAATGATTAACACATTAAGGTTATACAAGCAAGGCTTATATCATAATATGATACACATGCTAACCAGCTCATTAACTTTTTAGGCAAAGAAAACTCTACACATGAAATCATTATAATCACTATATCAAGATATATCACACAATACAAAAAACTGTGCTTCATTATAAACTGTCATCAAAATTTTTAGCCTGAAGTTTTATTTTCATGTTTTCAAAAAAATGTTTGACAAAATTCATAAGAAGACAACAATCATAAACATCCATGTATAAAGTACAAACCAAAATGCTTTCTTCTTCATCAGGGTATTTCAGCTTGAGGTTACCGGCAGCAGACAACACAGCTTTTATGGCCCTCATGCCGTAATCATAGTGAAACTACAAGGACAATTGCTCTGAACACAGTCTGTATACTGTAACAATTTTCACAGATAAACTTTTAACATCAAGAAAACTAAATAAATACAGAGAAACCATAGCATAGTCCAGAACCATAATTGCCCCTGAGTAACTAAAGATTGTCAGGAAGTTCTGATCGGCCGGGGTAATCAGGACTCACTGTGATATTTACATAACATTGTTAACATTGTGGGTTGAGGTTTCATTCTGTGCCCTGAAATACAAAAACATCAAGTTTACTCTGTACAACATGGATGACACACAAAATCTGAAACTAAGAATTTTCATAAAATTGTGAACTACCAGTACATGGAATCAATTAACAAAAGAAAGTAATCAGGCATCTTGTGAATGAATGCTCAAATTCTGTGAATCTCAAATTATATTGATTTCTACATACAAAGAAATGTTTGGTGGTAGACAAAACAAATACATGTTTAGTTTTCATTTCATTAAAGCATCAGAAAGTTCTAAAAACTACATTACCTGTTGAGCAATGACAGACAACACTTCCAAATCAACTCTGTTGATCTCATTGAAGCAAGTCCAGACACCAGCAGATGCAAGTCCTTTGAAAAACTGAATGTATGAAATATGTTTTATCAAAATGTCAAAAATGAATTCTTCAATACTTGATAGACAATGTAACAATAACAATGTGTATAGTAGATAAATTATTTAAATAATTGACGGAATTTATTCACCTGAACATCTCATGTACCTTTAATTCTCACAATATTTCAAAGAGTACTGATAAACAGCCACAGATGTACATATAAAACAATATAAGTACCTTTCCCATAGCAATGTAATCTAAACCATCAGAACAGTTGAATACAACACACTGTACAGCCAGAGCTTTAGCCAAATCTTTTACTGTTTCTGTTTTACCAGTTCCAGCAGGACCTTCTGGGGCATCATTTAAGTTCAAATGGAATGCACCAACCAGAGTACGATAATATCTGTCAGTCAGAGGCGTGATCTTCAGATGAGTTGTGTTTCCCAAGTATTCGTAAGAATATTTCACTGTTGCATTTGTAATTCTTACAATCATATCGTCATCTTCCCAGTAATATCTGAGATCAGCCAACCAGCTGAAGTCATTTTCACTTGCTACACCTGTAATAAAAACAACTTACACACCTGTAATAAAAACAACTTACATAAGCATAAAAAGTGATTCTAGACATACAATATACAAAACTAGTGCAGACTCATTAGTTTGTTCACCTTTGTATTCTCAGGGAGTTATTACTTTTATTGAGCAACATACAGTAAAACTTTATTATTACGAGCATCGATATCACAAGCACTCAACTTATCTTGAAAAGTTTTAAAGTCCCATCAATTTTTGTTCTTAGTTGTGTATCATTTCAACCAATAAGGCATCAGATTTATCTGGGGCAGTTAGTCTGTTATGATGACTCCTCAAGATAACAAGGTTTTACTGTATCTTGTTTTTAATCACATCTATTCAAAGACAAGCTTTATTGAAAGAAAAAAATGACAAACAACAAACCTTTTTCAGCCAGTTATTGCATAGCATCATGTGCATGCACATCAATGACCACCAAAGCACCAAGAGTGGTTCTAGCTTGTTTGGTCAGCTTACCACGGACGAGCTCAACCACATCTCCCAGTTGTTTTTGTAACTTGCAATGATATTCAGACAGACCTGTCGGTGCAGCCCAGATGGCTTCATGTAATTCGCGTGTCTAGTAAGCCTGGGATACACACAGTACAACTTGACCTGGCTAATCAATAACCCAGCTGGTTCTTGGTTCAATAGCGTAAGCCTGTTATAACAAAGAACAAAATAAGTCCTGGTTTGAGAACTAAATGCTAATGAAGACAAACTCCACACAGAATGCAGCAGTATAAAAATAGAGCACTATCTAATCAATAAGTGTGCATTATCTACATTTTAACTATGATACAGTTAGACATTAACTAATCTAGTACCACAAAATGTATCAAAGAAGTATGAATAGACATACAGAGAATCTATCCACATTGAGAGAGATATATAGTCACTGATGTGTGTTGTAAATTTAACCAAATACTTGAGATGGTAGAAACACAAGCATTATGTTTTTTTAACAGGAAACATGTTTTTTTATTAAACCACAAAAATATCATTGCCGTCATACATCACATACAAAATATTGTTGTCATACATCACAGTCACTTCAATGATCATTCACATATTGACAAAATTGTGTCGTGAGTAACAATCGAATTATCCATAACAAATACAAGCATATGCCTATTTCTTGTACTTTATAAAAAGGTCATATGAAGACATACAAAAAGTTTACAGTATGTTTAATTACAGAATTCAAATTGACAGTATTTTATTTACATAAATAGAAATAAATTTCACAAGGTCTTATCAATGCATCTATATCATGCATACCAAAATCATGTACAGAAATATCAGCCATGTTATACTGGTGCTTAATATTCTGATAAATCTTTGTAATACTTCAAAGGTCAAAAGTAAAATTACTGGCCCTAATTTTGAGGGTAAACTTGATTATTTATAGTAAAAAGACATACAATCAAACTTGACTTAACAGCCAAATATGAACAATGGTTGTTAACTGGTACACAGTTAATGATACAAAAAGCCAAAAGCCTCTGCATAAAGCCCAACTTTGTTTAAAGGCCAGATTTCTTCTCTCCCTTTAGTGTCTTTGGTCAGCAGGTTAGTCTTTATTTATAACATCTCAGTTATTTGACATTGTCTTTAGGATTTTTATGAAGCTTAAATCTAAGAAATTCAAGAAAGAAGTTATAAGTTAGTGAACAGACAATCAAAATTTTCAGTGTGAATATAATCTTATACAAAAATCAATTGCATTCAAGACAGAATGATAATGTATTAAAAAAAGTATCAGATATTAATTCCAACATCACCTCGTGCGCTTTTTGGATAACATCCCGCACAGACAGCAACATAATATCCTGTACTTTTAGAAGCCATTTCTCAACAGCACCTCTAGCTCTGAGGTGGAGATTGAACAAACCACCAGAACTCGTTCACCTTCACTACTAAACAGACTACTAGAAGGTTAAAAAACGGTTTCAGGAGATTTGACCTATTGACCCAGTTTGTGAGCCCAGATAATCCATTTTCGAAACTGTCCAAAACATCATGAAAACAAACAGTTTACCACAGTTTAACAAAGATGCAATCAAAACTGTAGCCTCTAGAGGGGTTCACTACATGCTCAGGTGAGCTAAAGATATATATGCTATAATGGTTGCCATGAAAACAGCAATAAAAACTCAACAAATTTGCATAATTTCCACTTGAACCATTGAGATAGTCTTCTTTATATAAGAGTGACATAGTACAAAATATACTAAAATATATAATTTCCAATTCTTAGTTTGAATGAAATGCCAAAAAAAAGTAAATTTCATGAATTAACATGTGTTTCCTAACACAATAAATTGTTCTAGTAATATCATACTTCCTTTGCCTTTCAACTTTTTTGTGGAAATCACTCAATCTAAAGAACATAACTAAACAACATGTCTTCATTATGTATTATCAAGTTTTGTATGCATTTGATGAAGACATGGTGCAGTAAAAATCCTATCTATTTCTGACAGATGTATATTTGCACTACAGTTGCCATGGCAATGAAAGTGAAACAAACAAAAGCTGTCACTAGACATAATTCAAGGCATATGAAGTTGCACAAAAGACTTAAATAAAAAATTCTAAGTTCAAAAGTGCCATAATTTTGTTAAAATGCAAGCCAGAGTAATGCAAAAATAAATATTCAAAATTAAGTTTTATTCAACTCTGGGAAATATTTGTGGAGATAAAGGATGAACGAGGACCTCTCATGAACATTATATGTCTAAAATCTTTCCACACCAAGAAACCATCATTCATGTAAAATAACAGCACTTTGGTCTCTACCATCTGTGGCAAACTGAACAAACATTTATAACAAAAAGTATTGCTGACTTTATAACACAACAGTCAATGTTAGGTCACAGTGGGTACAAGTGGTGATTAAAAAGCTTCTTTTGGAGTCAGTTTAAATATGTGTACTATAAGACTTCAGTTTAGGATAAGTATTCTGATGAATTAATGACAATACATGTAATGTTTGGCAAGTAGCCAATCAATGTGTTGTTTTTATTCTGTCCAGAACAGTTGTCCATGTGTAGTTCTGTCCTGGACTCACCAAAACTGGACGTGAAATGGTCATGGAGCACTAATGTAACAATTTGGGGGACTGTGTCAAAATCAAATATCACTCTAGAAATGGGCGAGTTTTGATGCTGACGAGTGGTAAACGCATTTCTGTGTAACAAAAATGTTAAACTTAGATTTACATTCCTGATTGCATAAAGTCATGTCCTAACCTGTTGGAAAATTGGTTGTAATGCCATATCACATTGAGATGATCGCATGCTCATTTTCTCACCATTGAACACTTCTTTTCGATTCTATTTCAATTAATACATTCAGTATATTCTGAAATCGTGAAAAATGTGTAAATGATGAATTTAATACGTCACCAACAAAGCATTATGACTAGTGACAATTCGATGCAATGTAGTTAATACTTCAATCAGCGGATGGATGGTATGTCTTGCTCAGATTAGATTACAATATTCGTCGCAAATTGTGACAGGGACCTGAAGCAAGCCGCAAGTTGGACTGTTCAAGCCATACAGAACAGGCAATAGACTCAAATAAAATGTCAAATAAAATTGCAATCTGTATATACACAATCACACTATCAAATTTATCTGCATCCCAAGCAGCCAACTAGACCAGCAGTTCTGAAGATCACGGGTGGTATTCTCGAAACATCCGTGAGAAAAAAATTTCCTAAATTGGTCCACTCATGTCAATTACACATGAAAAGGCAGTGAGCCAGAAGGATAGATAGATCGATTAAATCAGGAATATCTATAATCTTTGAGATGTTTTAGAGAATACCACTCCTGAAAAAACAGGTTCACAAGAGTGACAACACAAGCGAAATGAAACATCGAAACAATGATATTTTTTGAAATATTGATTATTCTGATTAAAGTTTTGCAGAATTTTGTTTCAATTTGTTTTCTTATACAACCTAGAATATTTTAGTCTGCTATACTTGAGCTTCATTGAACTATATTGATATGCGTATAACATGTATTTGCTGTTCTCGGGGACGTGCAGATAAAAAGCGATGATACATCGCAATCCAAAGAATGGCGTTCAATGATATTAACATTGTGTTAGTAGCTTATCTAAGACTTAGTAGTAACTTAACCAGCTTTGAGATGCCCCCGTTTCAAGTTTGACCTCTGACACACCGTGTCAGTGTGTTTTCCAATACTGCCTGAATCAATCCACAACTACCATAATGAGTGACTTACGAAATTCGGCATTTAAACTATGAAGATGAAGGAGCAAAAAAATTTGCTGATCTGCTTTTAATTTACAATAATTCACGCGCTCTATCGACGGCGTATGCAGTGAAAGTTTCGTTAGCAATCCGCTACTGCCTGACTGTACGCTGTCACAAAAATAACAAAATCAGTTTATAATAACCTGTTCGTGGCGCATTGCTGGCAAAAATCGGCAAGCCAACAAAACTATCAGATGATCTGTTGACAAATTTTCTGGAAAAATGTGCATGCGCAAACAGGAACGAGACATAGAATACCACGAAAACCTGTTACTCGACCATACAGGATTAAACACAACAATTAATACTTTCCCGAGTTCCCAATACTGTAACAATTGTTACTTTAGCCAACAATTATTTTACAGCAAGTTGATAGCAAAAATATTGCCTTGGCTGATAATCTTGGCTGATGCCTAGAATCTGGGGAGCTACAATACTTGATATGATGTAGACGACGACATGTTAATTACGATCACTAAACGCTTGCAAAGCGGCGTCCCGTAATAATTATTCATCATGAGTTTTATTACTTAATTCGTACTCAGACATTTTCGTACTTTTCCGTTTTCCCCAATTTTGACCTGTTTTCACTAAATATGAACTATTTTCATGGCTGGGAGCGGACTTTATAAAATTCCCGGCTTTTACCGATTTCCTGGTTCCAGAGAACCCTGTATTACATAAAAAAGCAAGAAAAACGCTGCAAACTTCCACCGACATCTGGACCCGTACGTGATTTTAATCAAATTTTAATCATATTTTAATCAAATAAACAAATCGTCAAAATCGGAAGATTAACATAATATATACGTATGACTGATATCTCTCCTACTGTAGACTAATTAAAGATTGAAAAATAGTCACAAAACAACGGGTCTGCCTAATTGAAGACCTACATGAAATTGAAGACCTACGGAAGACCTACACAAATACAGTATATATACATCAAAACTAATGTTATTTTCGTGTTCAGCATCATCAAAATATGCATAAATGATAAAAAAATGTTTAAAAGTCATCTAAAAAAGGATTTTGAAAGCATTTATTGTGGGACTATTTTCTACCGAACGCGCGGAGGAAGACAACTATTGTGAAGAGTCGACGTTTCGTTTAAACGCCAGTTTGTCCAGTCACCTGTTTTAACGCATTTTCATATTCATTTAAATTTAGTAACACCTTTGTATGTGTATAATCATTATAAAAATGTACAGCACGTATGAAAGATACAATTTAGCTATTAATCCCACCCTTTTAGATTTAATTAAAATAAATACATATTAAAAGAACAATATAGATTTTCTTACTGAAGTTGGTAACAAAATTAGACACACGCACAAACATTCATAAAAATAGCCTTAAAATGTTTTTTATAAGAAAGGGTATATCACTAAAAATAAATGTTAAAGAGAGTGAATGCTCTCACATACGGGAATATTCCGGAGGCGAGGGTAAACTAACTCAATAACAGCACGTAAGGAATTAATTGAACGTATATTAGCGCATGAATGCAAAAATATACGTAACTTTGTTTCTGTATGAAGTTTAATTCAAGACGATGAAAACAAGAGTAATGGCCGATGGGCACTCTTAATAATAAAGTAATTATTTGTATTATTGTGCATGTTAATAAATTGTAGACTGATGTATACGGGAAAAGTAGCTTCGATCGTGCACGTAAAATTTCATCCATTTTGTTGATAATAAGTTGTTTAAATTGAATATTATGCTAAACATCATTACGTTATGTAAGGAAATGTCAACTTTTGGTTTCAAATAATTAATAACAGAGATATATGCTATTTAAGTTATTCGATTTACGTGATCAAAATGGTAGTTTTATAAACATAAGGCTTCGATCGAACATTTGTAAAATTCCATAATTTGTGTGATTTAGCTATGCAGAATACTACGGTAGTATGCTGTGAATAATATCCTTAGGCAATGAAATTTCACAGTGATAATTAGATGCTTGTATATTTCATTTAACACCACATCGCCACCGGACAATAGGTCAAACAGCAGGTGCCAATAACAATCGCTTATTAACGCGTGCAATAAACCAATATGCTTCTGACACTTCCTATTACAAACAAAATTGGGAAAAAACCAGGTCAAGTTAAGCGTGTCAGAACAGCAAAAACAATTACAATACCGAGCATGAAACCAAAGGTCCCAGAAGAACTTAAATTTGACACTGAATTCATGTGATGATTCACTGAATAATCTCAAAATAAATACTAATAATAAACATCTTAATCGATTATCAACATAAAACTTACAATTATCAACTCTAAAAAATAATGATAAACATGATGAAGCACACTAAATTAGCATATGAACTGAATCCTTAACAAAAAATAAAATGTGTAATATATATATATAAAATAATAAGAAAAAAATAAAAAAGGGCTATGACGAGAGCGCCTCCACGTGGTGTGGCCTGGATGCTTATGGATTGGTAAATAATTTGTTAACTAATGAGACTGGGCTAACTATTTCAAACATATTTTATTATGAAACTCGTTACTCTGTCCATTTTACCCTGTAATTATTTATCCATACGCAACAGAACGCTCTCATGACTGACATATGCTTCTGGCTTCTACTTAACACTACCACATCACTTAATATATACATGAATAGCTATAAGATACTAAGTTATTCGGTTTTAGATTTTTTCTATCTATATTGCAACATTAAATTGAATATAATTCCCAACATGAAGTATATGATTTTCGGACTCCAAATTTCGACCGAAAAATATGTTCTTAAAAATCTATTTCTGCAATATATCATGATGAAAATATTTAGTTTTAGCTCTTTTTCTAACTTGAAATGCGCATTTCGATGCATTATATAATTATGTCCCAGCTGACAGGAAGTTTCCCACTGAGCCTGACGCCAAAAAACTGTATGTCATGCTTATCTCTACAACATAGTAACATCACCGAACCGTATCGTTATTTGTCACCTAGTAATTAGCACCCGGTGAGATAATCTATGATGATCAAAGCTGAAATTGATGTTTGTAATAATATCAAGGAAATAAGAACTCTTAGCTATAATAATGTCTTCGCTGGTATAGATAAATTATAACTTAGAACTTTTTACAAATCGGCAAATACTTGCCTATGGTACACAAAACGGAACAAAAGCAGTACAAATACGACAAAAATATAAAAACCGACGACGTGGATATGGTCCTTGTTTTTAATTTTCCTCAGGAAATACTAAAGTAAAATATTTCTAAAAAGTAATAAAGAACAAACTTTTTGTATCACTTTGCCATCCAAGCATTTTACAATTATCATTACAAATGATCAAAATGGTACAAAATGTAGAGTCCCTGTACAAATAAACTTATCGCAAATCGCTGTAATTAACACATGTTTTGCACACGGTAGCAATTTGGTATCAAATTTACAAACATGGAAAATCAATATTTTTTTATTGTTCAAGATACATAACGTGCATACATTAGTTTGGATGTACATTATACCGTATTTGTATAGATCTTCACTAAGGAATTATACGTAAACAGTATTTTATATATGTAATACGAATAATCATTTTACTATCTATAATATCTATATTTTCTATCATTCAGTATGTTTTTCATTATGGTTATATGTGTACTAAAGTACAATTAGATTAAAAAACTATGTTTTAATATTAAATCATATTAATGAATGTATGATAGGATGAACGGGCGTTAGTGCGAAACGTAGACACTTCACAATTAAGAGTTGTCGTTCTTCCGCGCGTTCGGTAGAAAATAGTCCCACAATAAATGCTTTCAAAATCCTTTTTTAGATGACTTTTAAACATTTTTTTTATCATTTATACATATTTTGATGATGCTGAACACGAAAATGACATTAGTTTTGATGTATATATACTGTAATTGTGTAGGTCTTCCGTAGGTCTTCCATAGGTCTTCAATTTCGTGTAGGTCTTCAATTAGGCAGGCCGCAAAACAACACTGGTCAACAAGGGGGACAATCGTTGATTTTTCGTCGTGTATGATTAGTCTCCCTTAATCAGTACGGATATAAATAACCATTTGCCAATTAGTCATAGCAAGTCGGCATATATGATATATATTGGGCCATTTACAAATTGAAGAAAAAATGACTAAGGGAAAAATGGACAACAAAATGAAGAATCATGAACAATATAAAAACATTTTTAAGTATCAGACCAGATAGCATATAAATAAATATTTTACGGAGCAGTAATCATGAAAGTTTTCCCTGTTTTCATTGAATTATAATATAAATACAATTTGCTACATTGAAAATAACTTTAGAACTGTTCGACGTCATTATGTTAGAAAATCGATTCAATGAAGCCCATGATGATTGGTTAAAATATTTCGTTCTGTGATTTCTGTAAAGCGGACAACACAGAAAGAAAGATACTCAGATTAGACTAAATTCTGTGTACAAAATTTCCATTTTCTATCTGATTGTTGAATATATTATGGTATCCTAATCTAAATCTAGCCATTTCAATTCTATTTTTTCATTCAAAATTATCACCAAATATTTGCTTTATTTAATGTCAGTTTTAAATTTACTTTAATAACTAATTTTGGTTTGATTATTTAACAACAAGTGTTTCAGGCCTTCAGTATAAATCAGTTCAGATGGACAATCAACTAATCTGTTTCAAATAAACTTAATAAGTAACTAGAAATGTTTTGCTCTTCTATTTCTTCATGTTTACAAGAACATGTATGTAATATTGTAGTACTACTGTTGGCTTTGAATCTCTGAAAGCCATGTTTCTGGATTTCTCTCATTCTGTAAGTGACTGATAACTTCCCACATGATGTGATAATCAGAGGTGGAAGACAAATGACCTTGACATTCAAAGTTATGAAATTTGAGATTGGTCTCTTAGATATCACTTTTTGATAATGTATTAAATTCTCAATAATAAAAATGAAGATATTAATCATTTTTCTGTTCTGTAATTGTACTATTTTACATAGCATCATAAACAAGAGAGAAGTTGAGATTTGAGCACATAGTAATTTAAAACTAACCTGTAATAAATGACATAAAAATGTGTAATAAACATTTTTAACATGTTCTTTAATGTGAATATAAGTTATTTTAATTGTTATATTTTATTAATTGTTTTAATTGCTATATTTCAATTTTATTGTATGCAAAAACAGCATGTGATGCTTATACATAAGGCAAGACAAATGCAGTCAAACCTGTGTTTGCAGCCACCTACGAATAAAGACCTTCATGCGAATAAAGGCTATTCTTTGAAAAGCCATCACTGATTATTTAGAACAAACTGACCACCAAATAAAGGCAACATTTTGTCTTTCCTGAAGGGTGACCTTTGTTCACAGATTTGGCTGTATATCACCTGTACTAAGCAATAACATCAACTTTACAGGACACATAGGGTCCAGTTTCATGAACATTAATCAATCCTTTGTGTTAATTATGGAATTTTACACATAAGTTTTATTTGTGATGACATTGGTTATGTTTCATGTGACTTATTGTCACTGGGGTTTAACGCCGTTTTTCAACAATTTTTCAGTTATATACAACAACGTGTTCACCTAACCAGTTTTCATGGACTGTATACTAGCCAGTACTAACTTACCCTTCCACAAGGAGCCGGCAACTTCTCCACATATGGAGGAAAATCAACAGTTTTGTCAAATTTTCTTAGAAGGGCATGACCTGCCGCAACCAGGATTCGAACCCAGGTCTCCAAGTTACAAGTCCAGAGCACTAACCACTGGACCTTGGTCGCGGCCTACATTGGTTATGTCTGATAGAGGTGTCATTGATAAGGATTTTTGTACCAATAAATCTGTAGAGAATTATCGACGATACAGCGATATGTCGATTAGCAGGCATATATGGCAAAAACTCTTACATTTACCATAAGAATTTCAGCTTACAGGTCTTTTTTTGTTATAAACTTAAACTTCTTTATTAAATTAAACGCCTATTTCTATAAAAACATATTCAATGGCGTTTTACATAAAATTTGTTATCAAATGTTATAGATTAAAATAGTCATGATATTCATAAAGCTTAAAATGAATTAAAACAATAGAGCACATGAAATACAAATGAATAATTAAAATGTCGTAGTTACATTAATACAAAATCAATCCATAAAAATATCATTGAAGTTTGGTTTAAAATAAGTTATAGAAGTCTTTAAAAAAGTGTGTTTTGAGTCTCTTCTTAAAAACGTCTATTGATGGTGAGCATTTAATGCTAGGTGGTAAAATATTCCACAATAGGGGGCCAACAGTACCAAAACTTCTATCATTAAACTTTTTTCTTTTGTTAAAAGGAATTTGATAATTAAAATCATTCTTGCCTGAGGATCTGAGGCCAGGCCTATTTTCACTTGATTTTATAACAAGTTCTTGAAGATAAGATGGGGCATTTCCAGTAAAACAATTGTACATAAAGATTAAAATCTTAACATTAATCCTAGCTTTAATAGGTAGCCAGTGTAATTTAAACAAAGCTGCTTTTGAACTATCATATTTCCTTCCGTTAATAACCAATTTAGCACACATATTCTGGATCCTTTGCATTTTTCCAATATCACAGTTTGAAACACCATATAAAATACTATTGCAATAATCTAATTGAGACAAAACAAGAGATAAACCAAAATTTCTGTAGCATCACCTGTAAGATATTTGCGTATACTTTTAATACGTAGAAAATTGAGCATAGCTGTTCGGCATTTGCGGTTGATATGTTCCCTGAAATTAAGGTATTGATCAAGAAAAGCTCCCAAGTATCTTATAGTTATCACAAGTGGAACGTTTTCTCCCGCAATGTTTATGGATGTGGTTTGACATTTACTCAGTTGCTGTTTACTACCAAACATGATGAATTCTGTTTTAGAACTGTTCATTTTTAATTTATTTTCATCCATCCATGAATTAATTATAGTTGCACAATTTTGAAGCTCATTGATTGCATGATTTTCATTTTGGATAGATGTTGGTTTAAAACGTTTGTTTGCTATATGATCATCCCAGATATCATACAGATATCCCAGATGGTATTACATCAAAGAGGGTTCCAGCGTAAGCTAAAAACAACCAACGACCTAAGCAACTACCCTGAGGTACACTACATGTAACATCACATGGTGTGGAAAGTGTAGAATTAATGCTTACACAACAGGCTCTCGGTCAAAGATAAGATTTTACCCATTCTAATGCATTGCCACGAAGACCATATTACTTATTTAAAACATCGACCATTCCATCTAATAGATCATTTACAAGTTTTAGTAAGGCTGACTCACACGAATGAAATCAACGATAAGCAGATTGATTTTTTGATAAGAGGTCATGTTCATTTGCATGATTATTAAGTCTTAAAAGCACAGCTTTTTCAATTAGTTCTGAAAGAAATGAGAGGTTACTAACAGGTCGGTAGTTTGATAATTCAAGATCAGCTCCAACTTTTTTAATCAGAGGTCGTATTATGGCTTCTCTCCATTTAGATGGGAATATACCTTGACTAAGTGAAAGATTCACTAATTTTGTTAAGTGAGGTAACAGAACACTTAGGTTTGATTTGAACAAGCCCGTAGGTAAAACATCTAATTCAGAGGTTTTAGTGCCAAGTTCACTAATAAGAGATTTAACTTCATTTTCTGATAAGTCTTGAAAATTTTCAATGAAAGGCACATCTTTTACTAAAGGTTTAAAATTGGGAAAACTAATTAAAGACTCGCAGATATTTGAAATTTTTGACAAGAAAAAATCTGCGAATTCTTCGACCAGAGAGCTGTCACTGACACTGGCAGGAAGTGGACTTTCAGACTTAGTTCCAGTCAGTTCTGAAATAATCTTATACAATTGTTTCGTATCGCCCTTTGAATTTATAATGTTCTGGCTCATAATTTGTTTCTTTTCACAACTAATGGCATAGTTATACTTATTTCGAGCTTCTTTAAATAATCTAAATTGCTCAGGTGTTTTATATTTCCTCCATGTTCTTTCTAGCTTGCGCAAGGAACGCTTAAGAATAACAATTTCATCATTAAACCAGGGTTTAGGATTTCTGCAAATCTTTGTTTTCTCCACTACAGGGGCATGTTTATCAATGATAGTTTTAATTTCACTTTCAAAAATGTTGACATAAGAATCAACATCAACTTGTTCAATACAAAGATTTCTCAAATCATTAGTAAATTCACAACTGTCAATTTTCTTGAAGTTTCTGAATAAAACAGATTTGCTGACAATATTTTCCTTTGGTACATTGAAAACAACTTTCACTACACAATGGTCTGATATAAAAGGTCCAGCTTCACAGTGTACAACGCCAACACCATTTGATACTTCAGTTAGAACCAAATCACAGAATTATAAGAGTTATAAGAGGGTATTTACCAAATACAGTTATATTTGATCATATGCATAGTGTAAACAATGATCAAAGATAAAGGATAAATAAAAAGTCGAAACTGAATATCTTGTTTCATATTATTAGTAGAACTGTAAATTAGTTAATGACTAGAACTTCTCTATAAACTTTAAACAGCTTAACAACTACTGGAATCACTTTCAGATAACAAAACAGTACTGTTAACCCAAACTTGAAACAGCTGTTTAAATGTCAGTGGAACGTTGCAATTTATATTTATACAAATGACTCGACAATTATCTACTATAAACAGTATCAAACTCATAAACTTAACAGTGTACCAATGGCATTATAGAATATAGGAATATACACTTATACACATTACAGCTGGGCTGATACTTCACTTTCAGTCTTTGACTTAAATGACTTGCAGTCTATAGCATGATGAACAGTCAAACAGTAAACAAAGAACTGCTAATTAAAACAGAAGAGGTGAAAACTTTTCAGTGTTCTCACAGACTAACAGATTCAAGTTTAAGTCTTAAATTTAGTAGCATCCATTAGAGAAACGGGGCATCAGGGAGATAATTCTGGTTTGATTTTCGTTTTCATTCATATGAAATGTGATTCGATACTCGATAGTTTAAAATTGGAATCGATATCAAAGCGAATTACAAAGATCATTGATATATCAATATCGGCGGAATCGATTACACCCCTTATGTCTGACAATGTCAATGTATGAAGTATGGATAAGAAATTTGTGTAAAATCAAATCATATCATGATGTTTAGTCTTTGTAACTTGTCAAACAGTGAGTCAATGAAAAATTGCTACTGTAGCTGAACATTGTGCAACTGAGACCATGATCCAAAATTATAAAAAAAAACCTGAAATCAGTCCCAAGCTCAAATTTTGTCCTGCAATGTTTCTGGCTCAATTATAACTAAACAAAGGATTTCAATCCTTCAGTTCAATTTATAACAAATATATAAAATACAAACACATACAAAAATATATAAACTTTATTAAATAATTATATGTAATAAACAAATGCATATACTAAGTTCAATTAATTCTGTGATTTCATAAAATTGAAAATGGTAAGATAATTGATGCATTTACAACAACTCAACCATTTAACTTATATAAAAATAACTTAGCAAAACTTACACAAGAATGTAATCAAGCTAATAAAGTAGACTGTAGTTTTGTAGTGAGCAAAGTAAGCAATATGGTAAAAAAGCAATTTTTCTCTGATTTACTAAATTTTAAATCCAAAATCAGCAAATATAGGACAAGACATATTAGTATTTTGATTGAAATCAATTTTAACATTATGAATTTTAAGAATACTATAAATAAACCATTGGGGATCATAATAGCTCACATTGTAACATGCATAAATACAGTTTTGTTGAAATAGCAAAATAATGGTCATATTTATCATATTTATGTAATTCTAAGACAGTTAAACAGGTCAAGAAAATCAGTGGTTCACAATATGGTCATTGACTTTACTCGAAACTTCACAAAAATAAAAACTTCGAAATCAACACAAAATTCAATAAATCAACTATGAAAGAATAATTGCACAAATAACACACTATAAATGTATCTAACCTCATCATTCTGTTGATGATGGAATTGGTTCTCAATAAGATGAATTTATTTCAACAACTTGAATGTTTGTTCACACTCCAACACACTAAAGTCAAATACTGTGCACTGTTATATAGATTTATTCAGTTCAAACAAATATTTATCTTCTGTAAATGTAGATGCTGCTTGATGTGACACAACTTTGAACATCCTGAAATACATATGTATATAATCAGTTAAAACATGCAGGCCCTTTTCTAGTCATTTTGGGAAATAAATTTTAAAAAAATGAGATCTGAAATTTTTTTGATGGGATTGGGAAAAATATCCTATTTTTGGCTTAGGGAATATGTCCGATGGTCGGACTAGTGGTATGCAAAGAAAAAGGCCTGGTATCATACATATATTTGTTTTAAAAAATTTCATACCCCCCGCCCAAAATACTTCTCTTACCCCAGATTTCAGACCTAAGGGGTAAGCATATACCAAATTTCAGATGTGAGCAGGAACGCTGCCTACAGGGGACATTGGCCCTTTGCCTCCTATTGGAGGAACCCTCAGACCCCCTTTCTACATTAAGTAACTTACCAGCTACATGTAAAACATTTCTACACCCTTACATTACAAAACATTGATACTGTGAACAAAAACATTGAAGCCTGCTGTAAATACTAGGCAATAAGTCAACTCCTCTCATAAGCTATTTTTTGAAAGATCATGTAACTATCGTGACAATCAAAATGTTTAAATTATGATTAAAAGGCCTAAAAAAATAAAAGGTATGTTTCTGGTTACATGCCCAAAGAAATTAGGGCCAGTAGGTAGGGATTTTTTTGTTTTATTTTATTTCTTACATATATCAGATACACTGTATGGGAATATGTGTCAGTAATATTAATGACTAGTGAAAATTACAATATTGCACTGCAAAATTCGGATGCAGTAAAAACTTAATGAGTCAGCAGGTAAAATATTAGGTCATTTGGGTAACCAGAAATAAACTTCTACTTTTACAACTTCTTCTTTTAGTCCTTATGGCCGATTATATATGGCAACAATTTACTTTGTCAGGCTCTTGAACCCAGTGTCGCTGAACATCAAATTAGGTTAGACAAGAATAACTTCACAAGCCACTCTGAATGTCTGATATACATAAAATTGAGCATTAAACTGGTTCCCACTTCATGTTGCAGAGAACCAATGTACAGAGAATCAATGGGAACCAGTTTAATAGATCTTCTGTATGGTGAATTAAAGGGAAACAATCAAATCAAGAATCTTAAAGGGAGGCTACATTCAAATTGCAGTACGACGAAACGAGTTTTCAGGAATGTTAAATTGTTCTTAACAACAAGAGAAGGACATAAGTGCAGCCTACCAATCAGTGATACCTGTATGTTAAGACATTCAGGAAAACTTGAACAGTGTCTCACTAAGCAAAGGACTTGTTAAAAGAAGTTTGTACGGACTAAGTATAGGAATCAATGGGTTTTTCTATGAGGTTCGTACAAAGTACAACAAAATAAATTCAGTAGCAATCAACAAGCTTCTGTCACTTTAAATCAAGCTAAGAATGCAACACAAACATATTACTAGTGCATATATTTTCTGAGACTTTCTCTGATTTGATTTTTGTTTAAGTCATAACAAAAATTCTTGTACACATTTCTAGTATGTTATCTGTTGTAACAATGCACTTTTGTAAAAAATGATTATGAAACTCACCTTTTATACATTCTACTAAAAAAGAATGGTTCCAATTTGATGATAGCTCATTGCACTGCATTATCAATCAGGGAAATGATGATCCTAACAAAAATAAATAAAAAAAATCAAGAAACAAAAATTATCAAACAATATAACAAAACAAAGTTAAACAATTATTAAAAAAAATTACAAAATAACCTACATCTAAAATATACTATTCTTTACATAAGTCATTTTTGACAAAAAGTCGATTTTACTCCATATGAGGAGAAGTTGCCTGTTCCTTGTCGAAAGGTAAGTTAGTACTGGTTGGTATACAGTCCAGGAAAACTGCTTAGGTGAACTGGCGTTAAACCCAGGTCACAATACGTCACATAAAAACAAACAAATTACATAAGTCATTAACAACTGCAATAAATAAGAAATAATAAGAAATTATCCTATCCAAAAAAAAGTAAGATATTAATCAAAAATATAACAAAATAACCTACACCTAAAATGTATCCTAATTTACTTAAGTGATAATTAAACTGTTAAAAAATATTGACTGATAAGATTAAAAAATAAAAAATTAAGAAACAATACGTAGATACTGCACTTTGACCAGCGGGCGCTACTGACCATCGTACAATTTCTACCTAAAATGTATTCTAATTTACTTAAGTGATACTAAACTGTAAAAAAAATACTGACTCATAAGATTAAAAGACAATGCAAAAAATTATCCTATCAAAAAAGTAAGATATTAATCAAAAATATAACAAAATAACCTACAATAACAAAATTTATCCTATCAAAAAAGTAAGATATTAATTAAAAATATAACAAAAAAACCTACATCTTAAATGGATCATTCTTTATATAAATTAGTTTTGACAAAATGTCCAGGAAAACTGGTTAGGCGAACTGGCGTTAAACCCCAGTGACAATATGTCACATAAAAACATACATAAGTTATTAACAACTGTAATAAATAAGAAATAATAAGAAATTATCCTATCCAAAAAAGTAAGATATTAATTAAAAAAATTTAACAAAATAATCTACACCTAAAATGTATCCTAATTTACTTAAGCGATAATAAACTGAAAAAAATATTGACTGATAAGATTAAAAAACAATACATTAAAAAACAATATGTAGATACTGCACTTTGACCAGCGGGCGCTACTGATCATCGTACAATTTCTACCTAAAATGTATTCTAATTTACTTAAGTGATAATTAACTGTAAAAAAATATTGACTAATAATATTAAAAGACAATAACAAAAATTATCCTATCAAAATAGTAAGATATTAATTAATAATATAACAAAATAACCTGCACCTAAAATGTATTCTAATTCATTTAAGTGATAATTAACTGTAAAAAAATATTGACTGATAAGGTAAAAAACAATACCAAAAATTATCCAATAAAAGAGTAAGATAGAAATCAAAAATATAACAAAATAGCATACAACATAAATGGATCATTCTTTGGAGAAATTGCCAGCTCTGTGTCGAAAGGTAAGTTATTACTGGTTGGTATACAGTCCAGGAAAACTGGTTAGGTGAACTGGCGTTAAACCCCAGTCACAATATGTCACATAAAACAAACAAATTACTTAAGTCATTAACAACTGCAATAAAAAAGAAATAATAAGACATTATCCTATCCAAAAAAGTAAGATATTAATTAAAAATATAACAAAATAACCTACACCTAAAATGCATTCTTAATTACTTAAGTGATAATAAACTGTAAAAAATATATTAACTGAGAAGATTAAAGACAATAACAAAAATTATCCAATCAAAAAAGTAAGATATTAATTAAAAATATAACAAAATAACCTACACCTAAAATATATTCTAATGAAGTGACAATCAACTGCAAAAAAAATTGACTGATAAGATTAAAAATAATACATTAAGACACAATATGTAGATACTGCACTTTGACCAGCGGGCCCAACTGATCATCGTACAATTTCTACCTAAAATGTATTCAAAGTGATAATTAACTGTAAAAAAATATTGACTGATAATATTAAAAGACAATAACAAAAATTATCCTATCGAAATAGTAAGATATTAAATACAACAAAATAGCCTACACCTAAAATGTATTGTACACATATCTAGTATGTTATCTGTTGTAACAATGCACTTTTGTAAAAAATGATTATGACACTCACCTTTTATACATTCTACTAAAAAAGAATGGTTCCAATTTGATGTTAGTTCATTGCACTGCATTATCAATCAGGGACACGATGATCCTAAAAAAAATAAAATAAAAAAATCAGAAAACTAAAATTATCAAAAAATATAACAGAAATAAAGTTAAAACAATTAATAAAAAAATTACAAAATAACCTACATCTGAAATGTACTATTCTTTACATAAGTTATTTTTGACAAAAATGTCGATTTTACTCAATATGAGGAGAAGTTGCCAGCTCCTTGTCGAAAGGTAAGTTAGTACTGGTTGCTATACAGTCCAGGAAAACTGGTTAGGTGAACTGGCGTTAAACCCCAGTGACAATATATCACATAAAAGCAAACAAATTACATAAGTCATTCATTAACAACTGAAATACATAAGAAATAATACGAAATTATCCTATACAAAAAAGTAATATATTAATTAAAAAATATAACAAAATAACCTACACCCAAAATGTATTCTAATTTACTTAAGTGATAATAAACTGTAAAAAAAATATTGACGACAAGATTAAAAAACAATAACAAAAATTATTCTATCAAAAAAGTAAGATATCAATAAAAAATTTAACAAAATAACCTACACCTAAAATCTATTCTAATTTACTTAAGTGATAATTAAACTGTAAAAAATATGGACTGATAAGATTAAAAAATAATACTTTAAGACACAATATGCAGATATTGCACTTTGACCAGCGGGCGCAACTGATCATCGTACAATTTCTACCTAAAATGTATTCTAATTCACTTTAGTGATAATAAACTGTAAAAAAATATTGACTGATAAGATTAAAAGACAATACCAAAAATTATCCTATAAAAAAAGTAAGATATTAATTAAAGATATAACAAAATAGCCAACAACTTAAATGGATCATTCTTTATATAAATTATTTTTGACAAAAATGTTGATCGATTTTCCTCCTTATGTGGAGAAGTTGCCAGCTCCTTGTTGAAAGGTAAGTTAGTACTGGTTGGTATACAGTCCAGGAAAACTGGTTAGGTGAACTGTCGTTAAACCCCAGAGACAATATATCACATAAAAGCAAACAAATTACACATGTCATTAACAACTGAAATAAATAAGGAATAAAAAGAAATTATCCTATACAAAAAAGTAAGATATTAATTAAAAAATATAACAAAATAACCTACACCTAAAATGTATTCTAATTTACTTAAATGATAATAAACTGTAAAAAAGTCTTGACTCATCAGATTAAAAAACAATAACAAAAATTATCCTATCAAAAAAGTAAGATATTGATAAAAAATATAACAAAATAACCTACACATAAAAAGTATTCTAATTTACTTAAGTGAATTTTAAACTGTAAAAAATATTGACTGATAAGATTAAAAAATAATACATTAAGAAACAATACGTAGATACTGCACTTTGACCAGCGGGCCCAACTGATCATTGTACAATTTCTACCTAAAATGTATTCTAATTTACTTAAGTGATAATTAACTGTGAAAAAAATAATGACTGATAAGATTAAGACAATAACAAAAATTATCCCATCAAAAAAGTAAGATATTAATCAAAAATATAATAAAATAACCTACAATAACAAAAAGACAATAACAAAAATTAGCCTATCAAAAAGTGGATATTAATTAAAAAAAACTCAGTGCCCCCCAACTCTCTCCAAGGCTCCCCAGACTCACATCCAGGCACCCCCAAACAACACGAAAGTCCCCATGACCCGCATTAGGGTTCCCACAACTCACGCCAACGTTCCTGTATCTCACATTAAGTCCTCTCAAACAAACACTTAGATTCCACCAACTCGCATTCAGGATACACTTGCCCTCTTCCAGATTCTCCCAACTCGCATTCGGGCTACCCTAACTCACAAAAGTGACCCTGCCACTCACACTAAAATCCCCACAACTCACACTTAAGTCACTCTCACTCACACTCAGATCCCCTCAAGTCACACTCAGGTACCCGTCACTCACATCAAGGCTCACACACCTCACACCAATGTAACCCAAAAACTCTTAGGCATTCTATACACTGCATTCCGATCAGGGGCACTACTGATCGGCTCACAATGCATTTGAGAATAGCATTGAGACACAATATGTAGATACTGCACTTTGACCAGCGGGCGCAACTGATCATCGTACAATTTCTACATAAGGTTTCAATGCCAAACTCAGATCCTCAATCCTCCAGTGTGTACACACTGGTAATTTTGAGGATTTTCAGACTGGATGCCATTCTGCCATTAGAGTTTCGGATAACATCAATATGAGATATGGGAACCTTAATGTAAGTTAGGGGTACCTGAATGCAATCTGAGAGAACCTAAGTGCAAGTGAAAGCAACCTAAGTGCAAGCTATGTGAACCTTGATGTAAGTAACAGGATCCTTCCTGCGAGTAAGGGCAACCAAAATGTGAATTAGGACAACCCAAAAGAAAGTTCGTGTACCCTGAATGCCAGTTAGGGGAACCTAAGCGTGAGCTTGGGAAGCCTCAGTGTAAAATACGAGAACATCAGTGTAAGCTACAGGAACATCAATGTGAGCCATGTGAACAATCATGTGATCCAGGGGAACCCAAATATGAGCTGGAGAAACTTTGAGGAGAGTTAGAGGTCACCGAATCTGAGTGAGGGGAACCTAAGCGCTAGTTAGGAGAACTTTAGTTGGAGATGTGGGAACAAAAAATACAAACACCTACCATCCACCTATTTCTGATAACCATCCATTAATATTGCTTTCCTGCAGTATGATCTTCAATGATCCACATTAATGTTGAAACCAACTTCATGAACAATAGTTGAAGCTGTCTGGTCTCAATACGGCTAACCTATAAATTACAAATTAAAATAGAAATGAATATTCATTCATAAACAAAATAAAAATAAATCAATGGAAGAAATTGATACCACATAGCTTTGTTTTACCAAATGGTCCAAATTTATTAAGTGTTCCAGAATTATTTAATTCATCTTTAATAAAATCACTCGGCTTCCTTCATTCAATATTCAACCTAAGAGATAAATCAACACACTGAGAGGACTGTTGCTGGCTGGCTTTGCAGTATTGTGAGGCATTTAACCTGTTTTTTTTTTTATTTTTTTTTAAAAAAATTTCTTACCAACCTACCCACTTCTAATTGGCATGGGTCAATTGAGGGGAAACGAACAATATTTTAATTTAGGCCAAACAAAAATGATAAATCAACATCACTATGACTCTATCATGAACTTAACATTTTACAAAATAATTTGCATGCAAAGTGTCATTAGATAAATTCTTTGATAAAAACGACCACTGCGTTGACTGTTTTTGCAGACGACATTTTATAAGTTCAGGGCAGAAATCTTCCAATGCACCGCTCTGCATCGGGAACTATGCAATGCAAGTGTCTGCAGGTTGTTTACATTAATGAAATTGTTTTAGAAAGAGTCGCTGATCGTTTTTAATAATTTTATACATCTGTGATTAAAGGAAGTTAAATTTGGATGCATGCACGCATATTTGTATTTTCACATGATTACGCACGTTTTTTTACATGAATGGGAATAGATTTTTTAAATTTTGTTGGAATAGTTGGTCTATAAGTAAAATCTTAATTCAAAGTATTGAGAAGAAAATCAGTGTAATTATTGTGACACTAGACTACCATAAGAAAACTTATGAAAAATTAAGAATAATGAATGAGTTTACTGCCATGCAAGAAAAAATATAATGTTGGCATCTTTCTGAATTATTTATTTGACATTTTCAATATTTTATATGAATGGTACAAAAACAAAAGATAAATTGGAACAAGTAAAGAATCTTTAGATAAGGCCATTTCCACTTTATTGGCGTCAAAATTGAAATTGTCCGTAAAATTTCTAAGTCCAACTTTGAGTAAAAATTGCAAAAATGGGCCCCATTCAAATCTGATCAATTTTGGGTCAAAAATGCAAAATGGATTCAGACAAATAAATGTTGAAAATCTCAGTTTGGCCCAACAATTGAAGTCCGACTTTGAGTAAAAATTGCAAAAATGGGCCACATTCAAATTTGATTGATTTTGGTTCTAAAATGCAAAACAGATTCAGACAAATAAATGTTGAAAATCTCAGTTTGGCCCAACAATTGAAGTCCCGACTTTGAGTAAAAATTGCAAAAATGGGCCACATTCAAATTTGATTGATTTTGGTTCTAAAATGCAAAACAGATTCAGACAAATAAATGTTGAAAATCTCAGTTTGGCCCAACAATTGAAGTCCGACTTTGAGTAAAAATTGCAAAAATGGGCCCCATTCAAATCTGATCAATTTTGGGTCAAAAATGCAAAATGGATTCAGACAAATAAATGTTGAAAATCTCAGTTTGGCCCAACAATTGAAGTCCGACTTTGAGTAAAAATTGCAAAAATGGGCCCCATTCAAATTTGATTGATTTTGGGTCTAAAATGCAAAACAGATTCAGACAAATAAATGTTGAAAATCTCAGTTTGGTCCAACAATTACAAATTGTAGATTTTCCAAACAAAGTACAAATTACTAGTAATTTGATAAAATAACTGATTCGACAAATATATTTATGTTTAAAACACAAATATGAAAATAAAACACAATACGCCATTTGATAGATTCTGACTCTGAGAAACAAACAGATTCAATTTGTCCTAATTTTGTCTGTTTCTAGTCATGGGAAAATTGGATGGAGTGCTATATCTATGTATATGACATACCCGATCTTGGATGTTAAAATATATGTTTCATACACGAATGATTACAATAACGTAAAGGAAAATGCGGCACAAAGGTGAACAATTTAGAACATAAAAAAACACATCTCTGATGAACATTTCGTTAGCCTGAATTTTTGGTTCCGATTTTATGATGCAGTGAATCAATGGGAACCAGTTTAATAAATCTTCTGTATGGTGAATTAAAGGGAAACAATCCAATAGAGAATCTTAAAGGTAGACTACTTTCAAATTGCAGCAAGACGAAATGAGTTTTCAGACATGCTAAATTGTTCAAAACAACAAGAGAAGGACATAAGTGCAGCCTACCAATCAGTGACACCTGTATGTTAAGACATTCAGGAAAACTTGAATAGTGTCTCAGTAAACAAATGACTTGTTAAAAGAAGTTTGTATGGACTAAGTATCTGAAACAAGATACTAACTACCACGCCAGGAATCAATGGGTGTGTCTATGAGGTTCATACAAAGTACAGCAAAATAAATTCAGTAGCAATCAACAAGCTTCTATCCCTTTAAATCAAGCTAAGAATGCAACACAAACATATCACTAGTAGATATATTTTCTGAGACTTTCTCTGATTTGATTTTTGTTTAAGTCATTACAAAAATTCTTGTACACATATCTAGTATGTTATCTGTTGTAACAATGTACTTTTGTAAAAAATGATTATGACACTCACCTTTTAAACATTCTACTAAAAAAAGAATGGTTCCAATTTGATGATAGCTCATTGCACTGCATTATCAATCAGGGAAACGATGATCCTAAAAAAATAAAATAAAAAAATCAGAAAACTAAAATTATCAAAAAATATAACAGATATAAAGTTAAAACAATTAATAAAAAAAATACAAAATAACCTACATCTGAAATGTACTATTCTTTACATAAGTTATTTTTGACAAAAATGTCGATTTTACTCAATATGAGGAGAAGTTGCCAGCTCCTTGTCGAAAGGTAAGTTAGTACTGGTTGCTATACAGTCCAGGAAAACTGGTTAGGTGAACTGGCGTTAAACCCCAGTGACAATATGTCACATAAAAGCAAACAAATTACATAAGTCATTCATTAACAACTGAAATAAATAAGAAATAATAAGAAATTATCCTATACAAAAAAGTAAGATATTAATTAAAAAATATAACAAAATAACCTACACCCAAAATGTATTCTAATTTACTTAAGTGATAATAAACTGTAAAAAAAATATTGACCGATAAGATTAAAAAACAATAACAAAAATTATCCTATCAAAAAAGTAAGATATCAATCAAAAATATAACAAAATAACCTACACCTAAAATCTATTCTAATTTACTTAAGTGATAATTAAACTGTAAAAAATATGGACTGATAAGATTAAAAAATAATACTGTAAGACACAATATGCAGATACTGCACTTTGACCAGTGGGCGCAACTGATCATCGTACAATTTCTACCTAATATGTATTCTAATTTACTTAAGTGATAATTAATTGTAAAAAAAATATTGACTGATAAGATTAAAAGACAATACCAAAAATTATCCTATCAAAAAATAAGATATTAATTAATAATACAACAAAATAACCTACACCTAAAATGTACTCTAACTCACTTAAGTGATATTTAATTGTAAGAAAATAATGACTGATAAGATAAAAAAATATAACAAAAATTATCAAATAAAAAAGTAAGATAGAAATCAAAAATATAACAAAATCACATACAACTTAAATGGATCATTCTTTATACAAATTAGTTTTGACAAAATGTTCATTGATTTTCCTCCTTGTGTGGAGAAGTTGCCAGCTCCTTGTCGAAAGGTAAGTAAGTACTGGTTGGTATACAGTCCAGGAAAACTGGTTCGGTGAACTGGCGTTAAACCCCAGTGACAATATATCACATAAAAGCAAACAAATTACATAAGTCATTAACAACTGTAATAAAAAACAAATAATAAGAAATTATCCAATCCAAAAAAGTAAGATATTAATTAAAAATATAAAAAAATAACCTACACCTAAAATGTATTCTTAATTACTTAAGTGATAATAAACTGTAAAGAAAAATTGACTGATAAGATTAAAAAGAATAACAAAAATTATCCTATCAAAAAAGTAAGATATCAATCAAAAATATAACAAAATAACCTACACGTAAAATGCATTCTTAATTACTTAAGTGATAATAAACTGTAAAAAAATATTGACTGATTAAGATTAAAAAATGATATATTAAGAAACAATCTGTAGATACTGCACTTTGACCAGCGGGCCCTACTGATCATCGTACAATTTCTACATGAGGTTATATCCTATCAAAAAAGTAAGATATTAATAAAAAATATAACAAAATAACCTACACCTAAAATGTATTCTAATTTACTTAAAAAATAATAAACTGTAAAAAAATATTGACTGATAAGATAAAAAAAACAATAACAGAAATTATCCTATCAAAAAAAGTAAGATATTAATTAAAAATATAACAAAATAGCATTACAACTTAAATGAATAATGCTTTACATAATTTTTTTTGACAAAAATGTTGAATGATTTTCCTCCTTACGTGGAGAAGTTGTCTGCTCCTTGTTGAAAGGTAAGTTAGTACTGGTTGGTATACAGTTCAGGAAAACTGGTTAGGTGAACCGGCGTTAAACCCTAGTGACAATATGTCCCCCTACCTCACACCACGGCTCCCCTCACTCACACCCAGGCTCCCACGCCTCACACCAAGGTTCCCCCAACTCACACCAAGGTCCCCCTACCTCACACCACGGTTCCCCTCACTTACACCCAGACTCCCATAAATCACACCAAGGTTCCCTCAACTCACACCATGCCCCCCCACCTCACATCCAGACCCCCCAACTCACACAATGGCTCTCCCAACTCACATTCGGCCTCCTCCAACCCACATCAATGCTCCTGCAACTCCCAACAATGCCCCCGTATCTTGCACCCAGACCCCTCCAACTCACACCAAGGCTCCCCCTACCCAAACTCAGTGCCCCCCAACTCTCTCCAAGGCTCCCCCGACTCACATCCAGGCTCCCCCAAACCACACGAAAGTTCCCTTGACCCACATTAGGGTTCCCACAACTCACACCAACGTTCCTGTATCTCACATTAAGTCCTCCCAAACAAACACTTAGATTCCACCAACTCGCATTCAGGAAACACTTGCCCTCTTCCAGATTCTCCCAACTCGCGTTCGGGCTACCCTAACTCACAAAAGCGACCCTGCCACTCACACTAAAATCCCCACAACTCGCACTTAAGTCACTCTCACTCACACTCAGATCCCCTCAAGTCACACTCAGGTACCCGTCACTCACATCAAGGTTCACACACCTCACACCAATGTAACCCAAAACTCTTAGGCATTCTATACACTGCATTCCGATCAGGGGCACTACTGATCGGCTCACAATGCATTTGAGAATAGCATTGAGACACAATATGTAGATACTGCACTTTGACCAGCGGGCGCAACTGATCATCGTACAATTTCTACATAAGGTTTCAATGCCAAACTCAGATCCTCAATCCTCCAGTGTGTACACACTGGTATTTTGAGGATTTTCAGACTGGATGCCATTCTGCCATTAGAGTTTCGGATAACATCAATATGAGATATGGGAGCCTTAATGTAAGTTAGGGGTACCTGAATGCAATCTGAGAGAACCTAAGTGCAAGTGAAAGCAACCTAAGTGCAAGCTATGTGAACCTTGATGTAAGAAACAGGATCCTTCCTGCGAGTAAGGGCAACCAAAATGTGAATTAGGACAACCCAAAAGAAAGTTCGTGTATCCTGAATGCCAGTTAGGGGAACCTAAGCGTGAGCTTGGGAAGCCTCAGTGTAAAATACGAGAACATCAGTGTAAGCTACGGGAACCTCAATGTGAGCCATGTGAACCTTCATGTGATCCAGGGGAACCCAAATATGAGCCGGAGAAACTTTGAGGAGAGTTAGAGGACACCGAATCTGAGTGAGGGGAACCTTAGTATGAACTGAGAGAGTCTAAGTGCGAAATACAGGAACATTGGTGAGACTTACACGAACGTTAGTGTGGGTAAAAGGAAACTGAATGTGGGCTAGGGGAACCTTTGCATGAGTCAGAGAAACCTGAATGTGAGTTAGGGGGGGCATAGTGCAAGCTGGGGGAACCTCAGTGCCAGATACAGAAATCTAAGTGCAAGTAAGGGGAACCTTAGAGTGAGATAGGGGGGGCCTCAGTGCAAGTTGGGGGAACCTTAGTGCGAGACGAGGGGACCTAAGTATGAGTGAGGGAAACCTTAATACCAGCTAGGAGAACTTTAGTTGGAGATGTGGGAACAAAAAATACAAACACCTACCATCCATCTGTTTCTGATAACCATCCATTAATATTGTTTTCCGGCAGTATGATTTTCAATGATCCACATTAATGTTGTAACCAACTTCATGGACAATAGTTGAAGCTGTCTGATCTCAATGCGGCTACTCCTGTAAAATACAAGTTAATATAGAAATGAATATTCATTCATAAACAAAATAAAAATAAAAAAAATCAATGGAAGAAATTGATACCACATAGCTTTGTTTTATCAAATGGTCCAAATTTATTAAGTGTTCCAGAAATATTCAATTTATCGTTAATAAAAGCACTCAGCTTACTTCAATCAATAAATGTCAAGTCCACTTGAAGATATAGTCAGCAAGGTTTATTATATTCACAACCTATGAGATAAATCAACATGCTGAGAGGACTGTTATTGGCTGGCTTTGCAGTATCGTGAGGTGTAAAAAATTGTTTGTTTCTGGTTACCAGACAAACAGTAACTTTTTATCATCCCGAGACCATTACATGTACATCCTACATCTCACATTTTTACCTTTGCGTGCAAAATATCCTTTCGGTATTTGCATTTGCTCCATAGATGCTTGTTAATGGTGAAATCAGAAGACCTAGGGCTTAGATATTATCAGGGTTTTCACCAGACTTCAAAGGTTGTAGGTCAGAAATGACCCTTGGCTGATGATAATTAGAAGAGTCAACAAAATTTCCTTCTATTTTTTTTGTAAATTTGACCCTGTGGTACAAATTCTCAAGAGTCATAAAACTTTATTTTACCGATTTCAAAAGTCAAAATGCTGTTTTAAGGGTCAAATGAAAGCCCTGATTACGTATTTTGCATTGGCCAATAGGAACACGCAGATGGGTGGACTGATTAGCTATCTCAATGTGAGATGCAAGAATTTGAGACATTGCTGCTGTAAATCCTTAATAAAGGGGCATAACATTCTGCCAAAATGAGCAATCTATTGTATATAAGACCAGTTCAAAGCATCAGCTGGTAAGCAAACAAAAACTGAAGTAACATCTTTATTTCAAATAAACTAAAAGTCACCAAATGCAGCTTTTTTTAGAGACTGGGGACACTGGAAGCTGGTCAAAAGGAGAAAAATCACATGAAAAGGGGAAAGTTGGAGAAATTATCAAATTTTAATACACTGCCACATAACCAAAACCAATGTTTTCATGAATCAATGATTATGACAAAAGCATTCAAAACAACAATCTACAGGTCCATATCTTTGTCTTTTCTACATCGGAACAGGTCTACCACATTTTCATAGTTGTGAACAGTTAGAAGTTAGATTTTCTGGCCAAAGATTTATTCTCATGAGTGAATCGAGCAGTATCGAGATGGCATATTTACTTGCTATAGCAAAAAAGGAGTTAACCCATCCAGTATGCTTCATGTCAGATGTCTTATTTCTTAATTTCATCAATTGTGCGTCATTTTACCGGAAATGGAAATGTGCACCTGCTTCCAGGCATCATACGCGTGGAAATATGCATGTGTCATGAGCCTGGATCTAGTATTGGTTCACATCACTGAGTATATCGTTCTACTATTGCAGGGAATAAGCTCATTCGGATTGTTCGGACAGACATCATTAAAAAGCTGGGAAATCTCTATCAGTTTGCTTAATCAATACAAAACAATTTAACTCTACATAAAAATACCGATAAACCTTAGTCTGATAAGATATTTCAGCAGAATTAAATCTACCAGAACAGAAATTGTAAACTTTTGGTATTTTTGAATAGCTTCAAACAGGAATTATGTATCTTATCAAGGGGAAAAATGCTTCTAATCAGTACTCAATTCTGATTTCACATGTTTTAACTCTTACATTTAACATGTTCAACTGTTATTATTATACAGGGTTTTTTCCTAGAATTGGGAATTTTCGCAACATTTTGAACAAATTGGGAAAAAGTCCTACTGTATAAAAATAACTTAAAATAAATAAAACTAACAAGAGGGCCATGATGGCCCTGCATCGCTCACCAGAATAAATATTAATTAACTTGTTACTAAAAAGGTAATAAAGGTACACTTGTGGGCAAATAATGGGGAACAAAAATAAACTTGACAAAGGACCATCAAAGGATACTACAAAAGAATATTCTTGATGACTGAAGGATGCCACAGACCAAATTTGGTGATGATCCAATCACTGGTTCATGAAAAGAAGTCATTTTAAGGTATTTCTATGTTTAGCTCTAGCGGCACCTAATTGGGGCCAACCCTTTTTTTTTTGAGCAAATCTGATAGAACACTATCTAAAGATGCAACAAACCAAATTTGGTAATAATCCATCCATACAAACATGAGAAAGTCATTTTAAGGTATTTCTAATTTTAGCTCTAGCAGCCCCTAAAAGGGGCCAACGATATTTATTTGAGCAAACTTGAGAAAGTACCATCTATAGATGCCAAAGACCAAGTTTGGTGATGATGCATCCATCGGTTCATGAGAAGATGATTAAATGTTTTTCTATTTTTAGCTCTAGCGACCCCTAAAAGGAGCCTACCAAATTTTTTTCAGCAAATCTGATAAAAGTCCATATAAGGATGCTATAGACCAAGTTTGGTGATGATCCATCCATTGGTTCATGAGAAGATGATTAAAGGTTTTTCTATTTTTAGCTCTAGTGACCCCTAAAAGGGGTCAACCAGTACAATATGAGCAAATTGCAGTTAGAAAGTCAAAAGGCTTCAGCACAGCAAAATTTGAAGTAAATCCGACTGGTAGTCTCCGAGGAGAAGACCATTGTTGACGCCAGACAACGGACGCCAGAGCATTCACCTACCCATCCTAACAGCTCACCCTGAACCTTCGGTTCTGGTGAGCTAATAAAACCCTAGGGTCGTGAAATCAATTATTTTTTTCTTATTTCCCGGCACTAAGGCCGGGGAATACACTTTGCTATCTGTTTCAATGGACACATGCTATAAAAGAGTCTGTAAGCAAAATGTTGAAGCGGGATGAAGAAAACTTCAAGATCTGAGCAAAAAAAACGTCATCACATATTATTTCATTCAATTGAATCTAGTTCAGACCACGAGCAATATGAAAAGAGTATTTTAGATTATACAGTTTCAAACCATACAAAATGTTTTCCGGAAACATTTATGTTATTGCACAACAAACATATTTTTGGTAAATATTTTTACAGACATAACTGTCATATTTTAAAAAAGCTGCACAAGGCATATTCTTTGATTTAAAATGTGTTGACATTTGAGAAAGGTTATACAGAAATTCAAATGTAAGTAAATATTTTCAAGACCAAGTATCCTTTATTTCCGTGTCTTACAGCATTATTGATTGATACTAGTAAGTTTAGACTTGATAAGTAAGAGCATGAATACCCAATTGATATAAAAATAATTGAGTGACAGGTTTCAGAAAACCCAATTATATTAGCAAATACCCAATTCAAAATGAAATGATGGAGTAATAACCAATTCACTGAGAAAGCTTATCTGTTGCTCCGGTCACATTGAATAAAAATAACTTAAAATAATCAAACAAATATTAGATATTGTTTATTTTTATCTTGAGATAAACATGTTATTTGAATGACTCAGATATTCGGTAAACATTTGAACTGCTGTAAATAAAAAAACAACATTTTTTTCTCATTTGATTTGGGAATTTTCACTTTGCAATTGGGAAAAATATAGATCTACTTTTTGCCATTGGGAACACGACCTAATATCAGTCACCAGAACAGCCAAACAAAGCCAGTAAATTTCAATGTAAGAGAACTTTTCTAACCTTAAATCCTTCCGAAGATTCAGTCATGATATGTACTTCTCAACTGACATCAGTTCCCTTGGTGTATACACTTATAGCTTCTCCGTGCAGTGAATTTTGTTTGTAGGGTTTGTCTGAAGAAACAAAATCACACATTGTATTAAATTAGAACGGAACAAATTCTGTCCTTAAAATGTGCCAATAAATATTGAATTTGGTTCGGTAAATTCAAACTAGAGTATAAAATGCAATAAACTTGAAGTAGAATAGATCCACAAACTTGATCTACTAAAAATCTGTAACAGGAGGCAGTAAATTAAGTTCCTGATGCGGGGCTCGAACCCACGACCTTCTGCTTGCAAGTCAGCTGCTCTACCAACTGAGCTACAGTAATCGGGCAGACTGGCAAACAAACTACTATTAACACACACATATATATATACAACACTGTTACAAATCAAAATGGAGCCAGCAGTAAACTTGAAAAAAAAATAAACTTAAGACTATTAGTTCCCTCCAATATGAAATCGTAATGTCAAACGCTCGCAGAAAGTTAAGAAAGTCACCTAAAATCAAACCAATACGAATAAAAATGAATTCAAAAATACCTGTTCATTCAGCGTCCATCTTGACTGAGTTCCCTCAGGTGTGTAAACAACTTATGGCTTCTCCGTACAATAAATTTTGTTGGTAGGGTTTGTCTATGAGAAAAAGAAAATCTCACATTGTATTAAATTAGATTAGAACAAAGTATGTCCAAATGCGCAAATAAATAATGAATTTAGTTCGGTGAAATTCAAACTTTAGTATAAAATGCAATGGACTTTAAGTAGAATAGATACACAAACTTCAATAAAAAAAATCAAAATGGCGCCAACAAAAAAATTAGAAGAAAAAAACAGTTTGACACTTAATTAACTTAATTCAGACTAACAGTTCCTTGCGACATGAATGCTTTAACTTCGCTAGATCAAACGCTCGCAGAAAGTTACGAAAGTCACCTAAAATCAAACCAATACGAAGGAAAATAATTTAAAAATACCTGGTCATTCGGCGTCCACTCGACTGGGTCAGTGATTCTTGTGCAATAAAAATCCCGTGATTCGGACGACCAATCAGTGAGCGTTTCGCACAACTTTTTTAATTGTCACGTGCTAACAACTAAACGATCCAATTCATACTCCAGGTCACATGGTACTCTGCGTAACATCGCGCATTGAATGTTGGGAAAGGAACTATTTGACCCCCCATGTTTATACCAAGTCACGTAGTCAATCAAAGTACTGAAAGTACTGATGGAAGGGGATGAATGTCATTAACATCAAATAATAAGGCCATACCAAATCGTATCTATGTTTAGCGTCCGCGGACGGAAAGGTTTTGATCACCTGAGTCAAATAAAAACATATCGTATCAAATATTGAATATTTGACCATTTGAAATGTCTTTATTAAACCATTACAAGCTGGAACGACTTGGTTTGTATCAATATGACTTTCATTCGTCAAAATCTGTCAATATTATGCTTTTGTTTTGATTTAAGAAATGAAATATATTTATTCCTGCTGAGTGACTATATATATGGAAAATATGAGACAATGGGTGTATGTCCGACATTTTTATCTTGGTTCGAGTCCCAAGGTTATGGGGCATACCTATATGTCACAGAACTGTGTATGTATAGGTATTGGCTATCGCTTGATGCCGTTTCCGGGTATCTGGGACACTCGTGGGGTCATAGCATGCTTAAGAAGGTGCGCATACAGGATTTTACATGTATATAAACTGCATGTATGAGTAAAGGGACGTTTATGAGAGGTTTTCGTGCCGGTTCAAGCCACAAGGTCCTAATGCACATATATATATATATATATACTTTCTAAAGCATGTTATGCAACCTATACCTACACGACCATGTGTCATATATATATGGTCGTGTAGGTATAGGTTGTGGTTATCATTCGAGACCTCATGTAGGTAACTGGGACCCCCATGGAACCATAACATGCTTTAGAAAGTGTACTTGTACATGTTTGTACGACGAAAATAATTGAAAATGGATATTTGTTAGAGGTTTTAGAACAAGTTTGAGCCCCAAAGTGATGGTGGGTAATTCCGTTTTATCTAATTATGATCTGTATACATATTTTCAGACGGAAATAGCAAGTGATATGATATGTATCGTGGAGTTTGTAATCAAAACCTACCTGGGTCCAGTTTTATTTTAACATGCTCAAATAAAGGTGTTAAAAACAATAACAATAATACCTTCATCATACTTTTACAATACTTAGTCTAAAAATGCTTACATCGTATATTTTACATTCATTTCAGAAATTTCACCATTCATATAAGCAATGCTAAATCAAGATTATGTTAGTTTAAACATTTATTAAAGTCCTACGAAATTAGTAATATATACATTCATTAGCCATTGTATTGAATGCCTGTTTGCCACACTAAATGTGACAAATAAATGGTAATCTTCTGACAGCTGTTGCAATGCAACTAAAATGATGATTACATTAATTTCTGAGTCGGGGTGAGAGAAAAGGGTTGGTTATCGGGGCTTAAACCCGAGCTTTGGCGAAAAACTATGTAAGCGGGATGTCAGCACGGTCGTAAGGAAGATTTTGAGCCATTGCGTAAAACATTGTTCATTTTTGGTATTTAGAAAAAATGAGGTGAAGAAAACAGAAAATAGAATTGTTTTCAATCATTTTATTTAACAATTTAAATAAATTGTTTGTGAGGAGAAATGACTACATGTGTTTATAAATAGGAAATTCAAGCTGGTTCCGAACGAGTTACTCGGTAAACCCGGGATAACTCGTACTCTAGTATTTTCATGTTGCGAATATGGGCAAAATCTCTCATAAATTTGATTAAATACGCACGAAATTAAGAAAAGTGTACCTAATTATAAAAATAAATCTGTTAACTACAATAATAATGAGTAGAAATAACTGTAATTGCGCATACAGTGATAGTAAAAGTCATATCCGCTCATATACCGATCTTAGACTGGTCCGCGTTCCATGTTGCAGTACACCATAGTCAACGGATACGACACAGAATCTGTGTGTATAATGGTCTCGGGCCGCATCAACTATCTTGACTGGCCGATTTTTCTACTAGTCTGTGTGACTAAACGTAACGAATTTCGAAATGTGAAAGGTTTATAGATAAATTATACATATAATTCTTTGAAATCGTACGAAATGACTGTGGTCGTAATGTTTAGTACTGTTAATTCGCTGATATTTGTACATTGGAAATATTGGAATATATGGTTTCATGATGCTTCAGGAGGGGGCCTACCACAATTGCTACCCATCCTGGAATGGAATCCATTCTGGTACCCGTCCTCAACTTCCGGCCATTCGCCCGTATCCGAAATCACTACAGTACCAAAAATGACTCCATTTTAACTTTTTAAACTCTTGAAATGCTCCATTAAAATTTTGTCTCCCGTGCACAGGTTTAATCAGTTGTAGACAGCTATGTTTACAATTTAAGATTAGGAAAATATATTTGTTTTACATTCGAAGGATTTGTCGAATCCTTGAAATCACTGTATGAATTAAAGTAGACTGAAATTCGGACAGTTACTTAGGTAAGTTTATGTTGTAAATACGGTAAACACTAAATGATTTGTATTACTTTGCTGCTCTGTTTGAAACAAATCGATGGACAAAAGTCACTTCTTTTATCGAGGATATCATCTGTTTGAAAGCCTTTACCTGCTCAAGAAAAATTAGAAGTTATTTTTCATGTAATGAAAATTTGCTACTATTTAGTACTAATGTGGGGACTCTGCATATGATTAGGACAGGCTTCTCGTAGCTGCTGGAATACTTCCAAGTTAGAATTTCTATCTGACCAAATGAACATTTGTCTGACCGAATATATTATAGATAAGAGATTAATGCTGTAAATCATACCCGACTGTTGGACATCTGGTCCAGTACTTGCTGAAAAGTTATTGGAACTGCTTGAAATTTGCCTGACATGTCCGATGGTCTGACAACTTTTGGGAAGCCTGGTTAAGTGGGTGACATCATGTAAAGTGTGCCCTGAACCTACTTGGGGTCCTAGTGGCCTCCAGGACCCCAGTTTCACTTTTCAGTATTTTTAGTTCTGCCAACATTCACCAATGTTCCAGTGTTTTTTTATCTTCTTTGTTTGGGTCCGTTTACCAGACCCTTCTTATTTCTAATCAAAAATGAACATTTTCCCCAGTTCCTACCCTATAAATTCTCAATTTTGGCGCCAGAATGTGCATTTTTTCTCAGTTGCACCATAGCCTTTCCAGAAATTGCCAAAAAATCAGTTTTCTGACAACGAACAATAATAAGTCTTGTTGTAACATTTATTTATTCAGGTGTCACTGATACAATACCTCCATTTATAATAATTAATATATTGGTTCTGTTTAAAGTATCATGGAGAGATATGAGACAATTCACAAACTGGGTAAAGGTGGTTGTGGAGCTGTTTATCTTGTGAGACACAAAGAATCCAGAAAGTAAGTATGTAAATTGTTTGAAAAACAAACTCTTTGTTATATGCATATTCAATTCAAGGCACTTATTTATATTTAAAAAGTCAGATATTTTTGATATGTCACACCTAATCAGTTAGGCTGTTTGAATAATGTATAATCATCAATTAATTAATTAATTGATTAATATCATCATTGTTTTATCGAACATTAAAAGACCAAGTTAGTAAGGATGAGATTTAAGCTTGGAGTCTGATCTTTTGTTTTCTTTTTTTTAACCTCAAACCTTGGGCATTAGTGAGAAATATGTCTATACTTACTGGTTACCGTATGTCATAACATTGTTACTTAAGGCCTAAAAAGGTTTGTTTCTGGTTACCTGACTGACCCACTATTTTACCTGCCAACTTATAAGTTTTACAGCATCCAAACCTTAGTGCTATATTGTTATTTTCACTACTCATTAATGTTACAGTGCACAGTGCACATGCTCCCATACAGTGTTGCCGATCTACGTAAAAAAACATAAAAGAAAATTCCTACCTACTGACCCATATTTTTTGGGGCATGTAACCGGAAACAAACCTTTTTTTTTTGGTTTAGGCCTTACCTTATTACCAGTACACTTGCCCAAACACACATTTTTGAATCAATGTCAGTTTATATGCTATACCATGTGAAGGCGGTCTGTGGTCAAATCATTATGGCCTTTGACTTGCAATCACTTGCCCCTCACCGCTGCTGGTTTAAATCCCACCTAGAACCAAATTTGACATGTTAGGTAGTTGTCTGGCTAACCTACAGAAGCTTACATTAAGTTGAAATATAGCTGATATATTGAAAGCCAGTCTGATAATCATTATTATCATAATGAGTGGTCATTGTAATGAGGTGGTTGTAATAGTTAAGTTGTCTTGATGTGAGATATTTCTGTTTCTCGGGATATAAAATTGTCAACATTTAGAAAAGGTCATTTGATTAAAAATCATTTTAATCATTAAAATCATTTAATAAATGTTTTCTTTTTAATTTTATATTTGTTTTCACTTTTGTAGATTGTATGCTTTGAAAACTATTGAACTAGATGAAAGAAAGAAAACACGCACAAAGGAAGCAGTGCAGAAAGAAGCTAAGTAAGTGAATTAAGCCTGAAAGTACTTAGTCAGTGGCTGTTTCTTGGTTAACTACATTTTACAGCTTCATCTAGCACCTACACCGCTTACCTGTGTTGATTTTGGTTGTTATCACATATTTTTTGTGCAGTTAATATGGGACTTGATTATTTTTCCTATGTGGAATATTTAAGGCAATTATGTATATTTGAAACTTTGCTTTACTTTTACTTATTCGAGTTATTGACCTGATTTAGATTCAAAATCTATTGTATGGCATGCCACCAGAGGCATATGCATTTATTGAACACAGCAAATTATTTACTTAAACACAAAGATGTTTACCAGAGAATTCTTCATGATGTTCACATGATGCTTGTATTTTGTTCTGTTTTCAGGATTTTAGCACAGTTAAAACATCCTCATATAGTTTCCTATCATGATTCATTCTTTGATGAAGATTTTGAGAAGTTACATATTATACAAGATTATTGTGATGGCGGGAATCTAGATGATAAGATAAAGATGGCTGCTGCGGTATGTATTCCTTAATAGATCTACAAACTTATCAACTTATTCTAATTTATTTGGATTGTGAAAATATGTCATTTTTATGGGGTTTAATGTCACAATCACAGCCAGAGTCATTTTGCAACATTTCTAGCTTTAACGGCGTAGGAAAACACTAAGTGTACTCCTGGGTAGAACTACAGATCTGCTGTAAGTTAGCCGGACAGCTTCCTCACTTGTGGGGTTTTTGTAGTCCTGGGTGGAATTCAAAACACTCAGCAGTGACTGTGAGGGGCTAGTGATCATTAGCCGAAGACGACAACCTCAAATGTAAAACTATTTCATGCAACCTTCATTTATCATCGTCAATTGTTGTTTTTCTATGTACTTTCTAGTACTCTTACATAATTCTGTAATTGTTAGAGACAAAAATGAATCAGACAAATTATTGGATTCAGATCTGCTCAGTCTAAATCTCTGCTCTCAAATCTTAGCATTCGAGTCTCGGCACCCATTTTGAAACAAATTTTGAAATTCACTCGTTGGAGGCCAGCTATGACAGCATTTTATTTGAAGTCCTTTTTCACATGAAATTCTTATAAATTTTCTTATCTCTGTCATTACAGAAATCAAAACATTTTGATGAAATGCAGATTATGGAGGTAAGTTTATGATTAATGTCTTATTTGTAAGAATATTACTTCAGTTATGGTCCATACATTAGGAAACAACTTGATGGTTCTATTTTTAGGGGAAATGTGGCAGGTCCTTGCATAAGGGTCAAAATAGTGTTGAAAATAGGGAAAAAACAGAACAGTGCATATATCTTCTCCAATATCTGATAGCTTCAAATATGTATGAGTTTGTCTCTCTACATCTATTGCAAGATCTTTAAGTAGGCATCAAGTGACTGTTTCAAATACAAGTATTATTTGCATTTTTGACGAGACTGCATGCAGTGAGCTTGACTTAGTAGCCTCAAAGATGGTTGGTCTGTTGTATTTGCCTATTTCCATCTGTCCATTTGTCTGACCATCTGGAATATGCTTGTCCTTGACATTACTCTGTTGGGGATTTTGAAATTACTTGGCACCAAATATTTATTTATATGGGACAACATTTCACACCTGAGATCCATGTGTGAAGCTTAAAGGTTAAGGTCACACTTTGTGGTCGTATTATTATGTAAAGACTATATTTGGTCACTAAGGTGGTCTCAGTGTTAAGGTTTCTTTTGGTTTATTTTACAGTGGTTTATACAGATAATCATGGCTGTACAGTATATTCATAGTAAAAAGGTTCTTCATAGGTAAGATCTCCTTACATTCATTTTTTTTCACTTGGCTTAATGCCATTTTTCAACAATTTTTCTATACATACTGTGTCCAGTTCACCTGATCAGTTTTCCTTGGCTGTATACTAACCAGTACTAACTTACCTTCCACATGGAGCTGACATCTTCTCCACATATGGAGGAGAATTGACACTTACAGTCATATCTGTGTACAAGGGCCAACTTGATTTTTTTTAAAAATCATGTCCTTAATGCACAATAGGTTTTCATTCAGGGGATAATTCAAAGTATGACATAAACAGTGTTTTTTACAATGGTGGATTTATTGTACTGGTGGCTGTTTAATCTGGTTTGGCTAGTTAGTCTGGTGGGCTGTGGTGTCAAGTGGTTATGGTCTCTGACAAGTTATCAAGCTAGACCCTCACAGATGTGAGTTTGATTGAATCCCACCTGTGACCAAATTTCACATGTGTATAGAATGTCAATGGTTCTGCCAAGGTGTAAGCCTAGGGTCTTCCTCCACCGTTAAAGCTGGTAAAGCCACCAAATGACCCTGACTGTTATTGATAGATATGTAAACTTTTTCAATGTGAAATGTTTATTTTATATTCAGTGAATTAACAAATGCAGTGTCCAGATCTGCCAACAGGAAGTGCAATTTAGAGCAATTTTAACAAAAAAAAAAAAAAAAAAAAAAATGCCTACATGGTTTATTGCATAACATAATTTTACATTGATTCATAACACTGAAATAATCATGATATTTGCAAATGATTGTGGTTGAATTGCAAAGTTTGTGTTTTTTAGTTGGGGCAAAAATATTGCATATTTAAATGTTTTTAGCATAGTGGAATCTACACTGACCCAAACATTTAACAATACTCTGTTAAGTTTTGTGTACATTCAGTGTCCTCTGTACATTTATTGTCATATCTTTTTATCTTTTTTTTTCAGGGATTTGAAAGCCGAAAATGTCTTCTTGACGAAGAAAAATGTCATTAAAATTGGTGAGTTGTACAAACATGGTGTGTTTGCAAGAATGTTGTGTTATTATAATGTTATATTTTTTCTTTGCTGATCATATGTAAAAACTAAGTTCCTGGTCTCCTTTGACTCTTTTTTCCTTTTTCTGGGCTTTGTTTGATCTTGGTCAACTTTTTTTTCTTGCTGATATTTTCATTTGCATATGAACTATATCTCTGAATTGAAAAAGAACATATTTGAAAAAAATACTGTTCTGCAGACCCATTGACATTTCATGCTTAGCTCGTCTGTTTCAAAGAAAAAGTCAAGTTTATATGATCACTAGGTTGTCCTTGTTGTGCAATAACTTTAATATAGCTCAGTACTCAAAAGTTTCCAGTCATGAACATGGTCCAGTGGTTAGTGTGGTGGACTTGTAAACTGGCAATCCATGTTTAAATCCCGATCTCGGCAGGTCATACCATTCTATGAAAAACTGATTAGATGAAACGGTTGTCATATATATCTGAAAAAATGTTGAAAAAGGGTGATAAACCCAGTGACAATGTCACATTAAAACAAAGCTACAAAGTTTCCAAATGGAAAATTTTAAGTACAAAAATATAACTTGCTGTTCTCACAAAGGCTGTTTAGAAAAAAAAATAGAAAAGTTCTTTAACCTACTTATTCTAATTGTTTTGTCAAGTGACAGTAAAAGTTGCTATTTTTTGTAGCCTAAAGATATGATTACTTTCAGGTGATTTTGGCATCTCAAAGGTGTTGGAGAATACAGTTGATGTTGCTCAGACAATTGTTGGTACACCCAGTTATCTAAGTCCTGAGCTGTGTCAGGATATACCATATTCTTCAAAGTCGGATGTTTGGGTATGTTTAAATACATTGCTTACTTTTTGAAGCTACTATTTTTAACCAGGTTTTCAATGAAAAACCTGATTAGATTAGGGCAAATTCTCAGGTGGATGCATGTGTTTTAGACAATATCAAACAATGGGTTTCCATTCGATAATTTTAGTTCATATTGACCTATTGCTGCAAAATTTGATGCATAGTAAGTTGTCATGGAGATCTAGCTTGGGTTGTATTTAGAGGTTCTTGGGCCAAGGTTTCTATTGTTAAAAGTAGAAAAACTTATTATTGATTACTGTTAATTATATTTTTGTCAATAAAAATAAGTGTCTGTAATTTAGTAGGGAAATCATTCTTACTAACCCTACTATTTTTATTTGGCACAAATTTACAGATTTTCAGGGAATTTATGTTTGTTTAATATAACTCATATATTTATTTCAGGCTGTTGGATGTCTACTTTATGAAATGTGTGCATTAAAAACTCCCTTTGATGCCCAGAATCTAATCAGTTTATTCTTTAAAATCATAAAAGGAGAATTTGAGGTAAGGGAATCCTAATTTTCTTTCTTGCATAGTATAATTAAGCTCTAATAATCATCTCAGTTTGACCTTTCATCTAGTGCATATTTATTATAATTCAGCCAATTAGAGCCTTTGTTGCATTTTCATTGTTTTGAAGTTTTCAAAATGGATGATCTCTGTCATAATTGTTTCTGTAATATAAAAGTTGCTGATTTCTTGTAAGGAGCATTATGATTGGAAAAAAAGTTCAAATTTACTTTTGCATAAATGCTGAGAAATATTAATACTGAAAGATGTTATTGTTCTATTTTAGGCCATTCCTAGTTTTTATAGTTCAGAATTACAAGATCTTGTGAAAATGGTGCTTGTGAAATCCCCTGATGACCGTCCTAGGTAAGTGATTCTGATTTGTGCTCAGTAAGATGTTAGATGGTTCTTGTTCATAATATCATATATTTGTTCATAACAAAGACAGCCAAAGAGAGAGAAGTATGGTTTTATGTGCAGTTGGCCTGTATTTAAAGGTTTTATAATTATAAGAATATTTGAAGTGAAGTCAATTCAGCAAGCTTCAGCCAAAACTAAAAGTAATTATCAATGCTACTTTTATAAGGTTATCTTCGGCTCTGCTTCCAGTTAACAGATTCAAAACAATTTGATTTATGGTCCCCTGAATCAGCTAAGGAAGATGAAATAGACCTACTTTCTATGTTGAACAGTTCCCATCCAATCTTAATCAGATTATTTTTTGATGAGCGTATTTTCGTGATAGTTTTGAAATCTAACTCTTCTTTGGAATCAGCCAAAGCATGTAATTATTTTTGGATTTAGTGTTTTTTGTTTTGTTTTGACTATGTGTGAATCTAAAATAATATCATATGCTTACCATAATTATCATGCCCATATATACAGGCCCAGACAATATGACTTGGCTGAATACATACCTGTCTAGGTACATTTTGCAGTATATTAGCATATGGGGGCATAATTGTTTTCTGCTTAAGTGGTAATCAGCCACAATTTTCAGGGGGCCACTATGGTTTACTGGTTAATGTCTCTGAATAGTTGTCACTTTGACACGACCATGAGTTTGGGTCTTGCCTAAGGCCAGAAAATTTAACTGGTGAAATATAGCTTACACAGGGTCAGTAGTTCTATCCCTGGTGTACACCTGGGGTCTTCCTCTAATGGCAGTGGAGGAAGACCCCAGATGTACACCTGGGTAGAACCATCAACCTGTAAGCTTTCTGGACAGCTTCCGCACATGTGAAATTTGATCCTGGGTGGGATTCGAATTTACAGTGGTTACGGGCTAGTGATTACAAGTCAAAGACCACTTGACCGCACAGGCCCCTAATTTTGATGTGTTCATTTTGTTTTATCTCATTGTATTACATGCTTTTTCAGCCCAAGTGCAATATTAAATACTCCATTGGTGAAGAGACATCTGGAGATGTTTATTCAACAGAAAGTTAATCTGCTACAACAAAAGACGTCAAAAGATGACTCTATTACATCACCTCAACCTGCACAGTCACCATCTGTTAGCAAAGGCAAAACATCTCATAGTCATAAAAGGTTTGGTTTCTGTTTTATGGGCATATTTATTAAGGCCTTGAAAAAAATGCTTGTTTTCTCTAACCCGACCGTCCTTTTTTTCTGCTGACCTTAGTCACATTCAGTATTTTTGCTTGGGGATATTTTCATTTTTATATCAAAAATATCTCCAAAATTTAAATAAAAATGTGTATGAAAAATAAGTTCTACCAACCAATATTTTTAGGAATTTTGGCAGAGACCAGGTAATTTTTTTTTGCCTGACAAGTTCTCAACAAAGTGGAAAATTAAGGTAAATCCAAGGGCAGCTGCCAATGTCAAACAATTGGTTTCATTGATAAGTTTAGTTTAGGTTGACCTGTCCATACCATACTTGTTGTCATGGAATCCTAGCTTTGGATTACGTTTAGGGGTCTGTAGTCGCCGTCACTTTGGGTAAAAATGAGAGAACCGAATTCATTCTATCAATTATCTGTTGAAAACTTGGTTTGATGTAATTGCTGTGTTTCTTATTGATTTATAAATGAATGTTGTTAAAGTTAGTCTGCTCTATATATTTTTGACCTGCAATTGATGGATTTTCATTTACTCAATTATGAATGTTAAGTCATTGAATATACAATATAACCTTTTGTAAACTATTCAAAGTCAAGGTCATTTGATTAAAATGCAATTTTTTGAATGTCCAGGACATTTGTTAAGATTAAAGGAAATTTTAGCGCCTGTTATGCTTGAATCTTCCCAGAACAAAGTTCACATTCTAGAAAGTTGTCCAGCTAGCTTACGGAAGATTGGTGACTACCCAGGTGTAAGCCAGGTGTTTTCATCCTCACTTAAAGCTGAAAAAGTTGCCGAATGATCCTGGCTGTTGTTGCAACATTTAACTTCAGTAAAAACAAAAGTGGTTAATTTTAAGTTTTGACTCTGAATTTTTTTGAGTAAAATATCAGTTGTTTGATTTCTAAATACATTTTAGGACCAGTGAAAACTTCAGCCCAGTGTTGAAAAGGAACAAACTTAAAATCTCATCTCCCATGATACAAAAACCAGATTTACAAATTGGTACGGCAGCTATAAGGAAAGGTGAAAGGTCGCCACATGGTGAAGATAGTGGTTTAGGTGTCAGTGTAGAGACTGGTTAGTACTTGACCTTTACACTCTCGTTACTTAAATGTTTACTGATGTGTGTTATTGGATTTTTTCCAGCATTTTTAAATTATCTGTTTCAAAGAAAAAGTTTAGCTATTGTGGTTGCTGCATTGTCATAGTTGTTGTTGTGAAAAAACTTTAATGTAGCCCATTACTCAAACACTTAAAGATATCCACACTTCACTTGGAATACTTGATTATCATGACAAAGGACAGTTGCAAGACATGTGGCATTGTTCTAAGAGCTATATTTTTGGAGTTATGCCCCTTTTTAACATAAACTTTTATCAGAATTGCTTATTAAATTATCTTTGCATTTGAGTTGTGTCTTTTATTCACTATAAATTGGTCAGCATCTAAATGCCTGAATCTACAGGGCTCCACAAATCCACTCGTCCGCTCATAATTATGAGTAGAAATACACTCAAGACAAGTTGAAATTGCTGTAAGTAAAATTCTAAGCTGTAGGTCTTGCAGGACAAGCAGCCTGAGAAAATATTTTCCAGCCCTGATCTAATTGGTCTGTTTTAAATGTTAATTTTGAATGGCACAACTCCATTCTTAGACTTGTCTCCTTAAATAAGTCTTAAGTCTTTGATTCTGTATGCCAGTATATTGTCAGAGAATACTTTCCCACATACTTGAGCTAAATCAAAAAAAAAATATTAAATGCCATACATAAATAGCTTACGTATAAATCAGAATTTTTTCAATTTAATGTTATTGTTTCATATTTTACTATAGATATAATCAAAGGCAATAAGTTGGATGTACCTAAACAAGACGCTGATATTGCATCCGACTATTCTGATGATTTTGATGAAACATCTAATTCTGAAGACGAGGAAGGTACACTGTTTGATACTGACAAACATTTCCCTGAAAATTTAAGGTCTGCTGCTTCTAAACTGAACTCAGATGCTTTTCTCGAAACTGGAACATCTGATTGGTTGATTTCAAGATTAGATTTTGAAATTGACCAATGGTAAAATTGCAGAACTTTGCCTTGTCTATTATCTCTTCTTAACAATTTAAGTTTTCAGCAAACTTGTTTGACTTGGTTTCTTTTTTTTATTTTTTTTTCATATACAAAAATGGCATAAACTTGACCATAGCATGATTCCAGATTTTTAGGAGATTATTGATTTTGTGTTCTGTAGTCCTTTTGTTTATCGATTCTGAATGATATTCTGTCATTCCATGGGAATGATGAAGTTCATGCATAAATTAACATGATTAATTATCAATTTACTGAAATTTACATGAATGAAAACATAATTTATCTTGTAAATTACTGAAATGGCACCAATGCTAAAGTGCTACTGTAAGCACTAAATAGTTTTTTAGTGATCTTCTTTAAATAATTTATTATTATTATCATTATTGGCCTTTTGTACTTTAATATTGAAATGTTTACATGTTTTTTCCTATAAAGATTGTTTGGGCATAAGAAGGGTGTTCAAGGATGAAAATCAAGGAAATGATTTTATATTGCTTAATGATTTGCTTACAGACATTCAGGAGGAGATTGAAGGTGTGAATAGTTCAGAAGATGAAGTTGAAGACTTGACAGAAAATCAAGATGGTGCTGAATATGCAGATGATTTTGAAGAATATGATTCCAGTGAAGTGAGTCAGTTTGTGAATGTTGTTTTACTTATGCTAAGACAATTGTTATCCCTGAATATAGATAAGAAAAAGATTTCTAGGGAAAAAAACACATACAAAACATCCCACCTTCCCCAAAATGCTACCCTCCAAATGAAGATTAGTCAATGTCTTGTGTTTCTCAGTTCATATCTCAATTTTATGTCTTCTGTTTCTCAGTTCATATCTCAATTTCATGTCTTATGTTTCTCAGTTCATATCTCAATTTCAAGTCTTATGTTTCTCAGTTCATATCTCAATTTCATGTCTTCTGTTTCTCAGTTCATATCTCAGATTTTCGTTTTCAATATTCTCATTACAATTTTAGATGATTTTTGAACCATATCCTTTGTACAGGTCAATAAATTAAGCTATACACATGTATATACAGCTAACATACATGTTGATCTGAAACAAGCTGAGAACAAAATCAAGATTTTAGCTTTTAGTCTGATTTAAAGTTTTATTTCCTTTTATGGCTTTGGTTTAATATAAGTTGAGAACAAATTGAGATTTGAGCTATGAGATTGATCTCAAGTTTATACCCTTGAACCTTGGTCTTTTATAGGTTTAGAATATATTGAGATTTGAGCTCAGAGGTAGATCTCTAGTTTTGTAACCTTTGACCTTGGTCTTCTATAGGTTGAGAACAAATTGAGATATGAGCTCCGAGATTGATCTCTAATTTTATAAGCTCTGGTGGTATTTCAGGATTTAGATGCTATGGTACATCAAGCTAGAGAGGCTCAGGAACTGGAAGCTGCTGATGACTGGTTTGCTGATAGTATATCAGAATTACATAGACAACAATCCGCTATGTTGAGACAGTAAGTAGAAACCAGTCTTGCTCTGCAGGCTTGCGATTGGTTGTTTTTTTTTAGTTTGAAATTTAGAACATAAGTCTTGGTAGAATGTCTTTTAAACTAAATATGGAGACATCATTTTAAACAGCATGAAATTGTGCACCTAACCCATGTCGATTTCTTTGTAACCTAAAATAGGAGGCAAAATTCAATATAAGTACAAAATGTCCGTATCAGTTCTCCTTAATGGTCGTTTTAAGTGAAATGTTTATTTGAACGATGTCATTATAATAAGTTTCAACTGGATAATAATCATAATACAATGTGTATATAACCAATTAATATTACATTTAACACTATTTATCTACAGGCAATGCAAGGAAGCGCTTGGAGGTCGAGGTTTAAAGGAAGTTGAAAGACTCGTAAATGAAGGAACATTGACGGAACAAGATTTAAGGTCAGTTTTGGTACAAATTGTCTTTTGGAATATTGTTAATGAAATGTACTATTGTTAATTATGTCTCCCTCTCAATGAAGGGTAACATTTTATGTCAATTTTTTGCTTTTTTTGTATTATTTTCATTTTTAACTCATTCGAATGATGTGCAAAGAAAAATGAATTCTTTCATATTTGACCTTGGTTTAGATTTTACTGAAACAATAAACTGAATATAATAGTACTTTATATTAATCTAGAGTATTACTAGGAGTGTGTGTCTTGGTCTAAAGTTTAGTGTTTAATGTCTATGTCATAAGTCACAAGGCTTAGCTCACCATTTCTAGGTTCAAGGTCATGAACTTTGAGATTGGTCTCTAATCTAAAATTTCATTTTTTTTCTGAGAAAATTGTTACTCCAGTATAATTGCTTTGAACATGTATTTAAATATTCCGCAACCATGTACTTACTTCAAATACTTTGAAAAAAGAATTGAGATTTCATATCAGGGACTGTTTTCAAGTTTTATAACCTTGGGGCCTGAGGCCTTCATCATTTACCAATAAATGTTGTATAAAGATATTGCTCATTCTGTACAGGTCATATCAATGATGTTATTTCAGTGATTGGATCAGGTAATCCTGCAGTTTTCATTTCCAATGTTTGATGTCATTGTTTATAATAAAACACTTCAGGTCGGCTCTTTAGCATTTGTTACAGGACAGTAATAGTTCTGTCATGTACCGGTAGGCATGCTGGATTTCTATGAACCAAATTTTCTTAATTTATTTATGTTGTATTATTTTGTTTGTATGCTACACATGAATGAATGTTTAGTTTATTTTACTGCTAGAGAGCATTCATTTTTGTGTCTTATTTTACAGAAAGCATAAATTTTAGGTTTGTAAGCAAGTGATTTTACTTTTCTCTAAAATTGAGTCTTCATTTCACTGTTGTGTGTTGTCTACTTCACTGTAACAAACTATGGGATGGTTACGTTCACACGAGTTATAAGATTCTGAATTTTCAAGATGTTCTTTTTTTTTTAAGTTCAATTCTATAAAAAAAGGTCTTTATATTTAGGTGGTCTCATTATAGATTTAAGACACTGAGGACATATTGAAAAGTGGGCCTAGTATAAATGCCTGTTATGAAGAAGTGGTTTTAATATTTAGCTGGTGGTTAAGTGAGGTTTCACCTTATTTAATTGATATTTGCTGATTAAAGTGACTAGGGTCTAGATTTATTATTTATTTTTTGGAAATCTTGAAACTTAATTCAGTTGGTATTAAATATAAATGATGAAAGAAGCTTAACATTTTCCCTATTTACTTCCCATATACCCAAGTGTTATGCCCTCAGATACCTGTATAAAAATGCTGAAATTCATTCATGGTACCTATTTTTATATGCCCCGTTTTAACAGAACATATGTTAACATCCTGTAGTGAATGATTAGCAAATGGGTGTGAAGGGCCCACTGTAGTTGTCCACCATAAGTTGAATAGATCACATTCAGTCTTCTTTAAAGTTGGTTAAAATGTTCACGGATACAATATCTTGGCAAGGTTAGATAACCAACTAAATTGCATCTTGCTTGTTTGATTCTGCAAAAACTAATGAAATAGATGTTTTCCATTTTTTGAGTTGCTCAGTTCCCATCCGACCTTCACCAGATATTTTTAATAGTTGTGTTTGTGACTGTTTGACTTTTGTTTGGATTTTCAAATCTGAACTGTTACCACCTATGTCTCTTTATCAAAACAAGGAGTTATTTTAATGTCATTTCTTCAATGTATGTACTGATAGTTACCTTGGCAGTAGTAGATATTTTGGGTTTTGCATAGGTAGGAACTTACCTTAGTTCTTTGGGTAAAAAAATCATTGAAATAGATTCACTGAAAGCTTTTGACTTCAGTCGAACCACCTTGCTTGAAAAATGTCTGAATGGCTCAGTTTTATTCTTGAAAATGAAGAACAGTAATTATTGTTGATTGTAAAAAAGAGAGGAATCAACATTCTTTTGAATCAATGATTAATGTGATGGTGATTTTAAATAAAGTTTAGAACAATATTCCCAAAGAAATGTGACACACTTTGAACTGCACTGTCTCACTTTATCCTTTGTTCACTAATCTAACAAGTCTTAGAGGTGGCCTCCGTGGTCAAGTGGTTATAGTCTCTGACTAGTAATCACTATTCCCTCACTGCTGTGAGTTCAAAGCCCATCCAGGACCAATTTCACATGTGAGGAAGCTGTCCAGCTAACTTTTGGAAGGTTGGTGGTTCAACTTAGGTGCATTCCTAGGGTCTTCTTCCACCTTTTAAGCTGGAAAAATCTCAAAATGACCCTGGCTGTTGGCACTAAGTTTAGTCCTGATGAAAAAAGTCTTAGTAAAGAATTACTTTTGAAATATTGATATTTTTATGTGATCCTCAATAATTGACCTCTGACCTTGCATTGAAAATATATCATTACTTTTGCAATAAAAATGTGGTTACTTTGGTAACCTTTTTGTGTGAGTAGATTTATAGTAAAACTGGATTTTACTGGTTTTAGTTTTTGTTACAAATAACAATATAGTGTGTTTGTTAGTGTATTTTTGGGAGATTTGGTTTCTCAATTTGTTTTTGATGGGGAATAAATACACTGCTTGTTAGTATAGATTTTACAGTCAAACCTTTGATTAAGGCCACATTAAAAAGAGTTAATACTTTTATATATATTGAACTTTATTCAATGTAAAGTTGGTTGATTATTTGAAAAGATCATAGTGACCTATGTTTATATGATGACATCTGTACATAGGTGGCCATTAACTTTAGTTTGACTGTTCCTGTGTGGGTGGTTTGGATTCAAACAATTGTAATAGTTTCAAAATATTGCAAAAAAAAATATTGTTTATTTCTGCTGATATAACATTGATATTAGAATGATTTTGCTCAATTTTGGTAATTAGTTGAAAACAAATAAAATAGTAACTATGGCAACATAGCGAGTAGAGGCTGAAACTTTGGCAAAATTTGCATCTTCATTTTCCTTCAATTTCAGACCTCACATGAAATTAAGACGATCTATTGGAGAAGACAACATGGAGATTTGTCATCTAAATTTGGATGACCTTGATCTTGGGTGACCTTCGAACTGTGTCACATGACTTTTCACTGAACTAAACCATATCAAAATGTGCAATTGGTCTCCACCAGAATTCGACTGTGATAAAATAGTGAATATAGGTATTTTTGTATAATTTTATCCTTTAGATGCCATGAATTTGAATTACCATCAAAGTATGTATTATGTGTTGATGCATACCAAACCTTCATTGTGTAATTTATTTTGTAAAATAGCACTGAAGAGGATAAGTGACTTTTTTACATTTTTGTATCTCTTATTTTGCCTTACAATAATGTGTTAAAGAGAAAAAACATCAATTTTTTAATTTGTAACTAAATGCAAGTCCAGGTCATATACATGTCTTTGAACTAACTGTGGAGGTTTTTTTTGAAAGCAAACATGTGATTGGTCAGGTTTGAAATTTCTATTCAGAATAACCAATCAGATCCATCGTCTACTCATCTAAATGATATGATTTGGATGTCATGAAAAAAAAGACATCATTTTGGGTTATGTAGGGTCCATGGTAAAACCACCATCTAATGGTAAAAACAAGGTCAGCATCTCCAACTGTTTTTGGGGGGTTGTGGATACATTGTGTTGTCATATTAGTTTATATATTGTCCCTTTGGTGCAACTGAATTTTGTGTGAGTATATATAAATACATGTTAATATGTGTATATACATACATATTGTACCAATATGTTTGAAAAGTAAAAGATGCTGTATTAGGTATTCCCTTAAACAAAGGGAAATGCATCTGATTTCCACTTATTTTTCAATACAATCACAATGTCCAAGACAAAAAACTAGAATTAGATATTAAACTATGCCCTGTATAAAGCTGCCAGTTTTTAGTATTTTGTTTAACTTAATTGTTGTTATTTTCTAGTTGATTTTCTTTATGTCTTGTCTCTATGCAATTTTCATTGGTATTTTGTTTATTTTATTATACAAATCTATTTTTAGATAGATGTGTTATGTTTCAAATCTTAGATCCGTCCTAGTGTTTGATAATGCTCAATCATATTTTTCATTTTGTATTATGGTGAATTTCTATACTGGTTACCTAGACTGCCATTTGTACTAGCATAAAAAAGCATCAGTAAAATTAATCACTTGTCCCTCTGTGTTGAAGAGATACAAAACGGTGCATCTGCAATAGAAAGTATGGATTTTGTAAAATGATCTTCTAATCCTTAGTCCCTTCTTTTAATTATCACCTGTTAGGTATAGGAGACCCTTATTTGCTGTCTCTGAACCAGTGATGAAAAAATAAGGAAGTAAATCTAATAAACCACTATAATGGGTTAGTGAAAGTATATGCTGCTGGGTTTTTTTTATGTGGACTGTAATTCTGACATTAATTGGAGCATTTTGAATCAACTTGACACAAATGTTTATCATGGTTGGAAAGTGAATTTTTGCTTGAGAACTGCATCTATTTTTCAATGTTCATGGTCATTAGCAAGTTTGACATGGATCATGGATACTTTTTGCCGTCTTGTCTTCTCTCTTCTATTTTAAAAGTTGTCTATTAAGCATTAACTGTTTTTTCATCTAGGCATTCGCCAGTTTACTCCCGTACAAGTCATAAAATGTAAAATAAAAATAAATGATTAATGTAAAGAATAATAAAGTAAAATTAAGACTAATAAGGTTACACATTATTTTCAAATGTCAGTGTTGCATATAATACATAGATGTATTTTTGTATGGTGGGAGCTTGTTGCTTTTTGTCTACCTTGGGATAAACCCCACCACATCCTGTACTGAAAGTTTTTACTATCATTTCTTTTAATTTTGGCATCTGAAATAGATTGATATTTTGCATTCATCTCTCAGTTAGGCATTTGCCAAATTCTGAAATGGCATTTTAGCATAGATTGGTATTTTATTTTTATCTATGTTACACGTCTGCCAAAGTCTGAAACACTTTTTAAAAAAATGATATTTTGCATTCATCTCTCAGTTAGGCATTAGCCAAAATCTGAAATATTAATTCAGCATAGATTGATATTTTATTTTTATCTATGTTACACGTCTGCCAAAGTTTGAAATACTTTTTCAAAAAACAAAGATATTTTGCATTCATCTCTCAGGCATTAGCCAAATTCTGAAACACTTCTTCAAAAAAAAAGATATTTTGCATTCGTCTCTCAGTTAGGCATTTGCTAACTCTGAAATATTATCTATGATATAACTTTGTATAGGTGTATTTAATTTATAGGTGTCACAGATCTTAAAGATGTTGCCCTACAATGTTATTTTGTGTTTCTTTGTAATATAAGAGTGCCATAACTGTGGCTTGCCAAGAAAACCCTACTATAAATTGTGATGATAATGTTAACTTATTTTTTTAGTAGAATTACACTTCAGCTGAAGTTGTTTAGTGAATCAAGTTCTTGGCCCTGTGCTCACTAGCCTATGTGTCTAAGATTTGAATATTGGTTTGCTGTAAGTTGGTGTTATGTTTATTAACAAGCATTATATGTAGTGGTCTACCAATACCTATTAAGTCTATTGCCTACCCTTTCCTTTATTTACTTTCTTTTTATTTTTATGGTTATGCTTACTGAATGGCATGGTCTTGATATTAATCTCTGGAATACATGTATATCCAATATGACTAATTTTTCTAGCATCGTCTATTTGAATCTGCTGAAATCAATTTACTCGGGAAATTAATGAAGGTATTGAAAGCACTGTAAAACTCTTTAAACGAGAATGACAATTGATTTTTCATATCACTTAATATATATATTTTGTGTTTGTGCAGAGCAAAATGGGATGATCGGATATGATCATTGATTGGTGTTGTTGTGTTGGTGTTTTACGCATGTTTTTTCAACAATTTGAGTCATATATCGACGGTATAGTATTCGACAGCCTTCACAAAACAACCGCATACCTAAGCATAAACTCGAAAGCTGTTTCAGCATCCATAGTTCAATGCAAGCATGTCGTCGCCATAATTATAAAATGTTGTATGATAAATTTGGCGAAATTTTTTTCGTCCGTTTAGAAGAACTTAACTGAGATACGTCTTTTGCGAAGACCCTCTTTTCCATAACCAATTAGATGGTTCATACAAAGCATGTTATATTTTGTTGTATTTAATTGGTCATTTGTTTTTTGTCCTTCTAAAATGTCATATGTTACGTTTTGTGTTCAGAAGGTATAATTATATTGCATCTTCTACGTTCAATGTAGCTATATTTATATGATAATGTTCATTTCCGAACACTAACTTTATGTTGCGTTAATAACAAGATGAAATATTACAATCCTCTACATTTTACTAGCACACTCACCAAAACAATTTTCTTCCCCAATCAGTCATAATTGGTTATTTTCAATGTTCTTTTATTGCTTTGAACATTTCTTTCAGACTGAATAACTTGACAAACGTTTTAATATTTAATTTTGAAACAGCAATTAACAATTAATAGCGAGATGAATTAATTGATAAAATGATATGATATGATATGATGGGGGACGGCCATTCATATATATGCATGTATAACAGACGCAAAAAAGTAATTAGAAAAAAGGTAAAAGATTGGGAAAATATCACTTTTCACACAATTGTTGACTTTCAAAATGTGTCATTCGATAATCTTAAGCAACAACACTACAAAGCTTTAAAGCCCTATAATGATTCAGGTCACAAAACTGTTCATTTGTTCTCTTTTCTCATCTTCTGCTTCCTCAAGATGTAATTATTTACTCTTGTTCTTATCTGAGGCACTGTTCTTGTCTTCAGGACAGACTGGCTGTTTTTAATAATTGGGCCAGAAGGCATCGTTTTGCTACGTAAGTATTTGCTGAAAAACTTCTCAAAGGCTTCTGTTTCTGCTGCTGTCCACCTTGCTTTACGACCTGAAAAGTTGTAATGCTAAAGAATATATACATATATCTAACCATGGGCAAATGCCTATTGTTAAAATTTTTCAAATAAATACCAGAAATACTGACTTGCCATCGACAACATTTGGTCACGCATTATTGCAGTGTAGCCTTTCTTCATATGAACAATTCAGAACCTGTTTGGCTAGTAATATGTGTTAGGAGGAAGAGTTATACTTGTAACCATTATCATTTGTTTGTTCCTTTTGTAGGTATTTAACGCCTGTTTTTAACAGTTGATATCGCTGGTCAGACCACTAACAGATGTTCCTGGATAATTTACCAGTAGTAACCAATTTATCTACTAGTGGCTGGCTATTTCCCCTACTTGATTCAGCAATTAGAGGAGAATGCAATGTTCAAACTAAAATCTTCATAGAGAAACTTGGCTCACCTAGGGGAACAAACCAGAGTGGACCCTGGGATTGACAGTCCGGAGCTCTACTAACTGAGCTAACCTGGTGGGCCACCCTTATCATGATTGTGATCAGGAACATGTAAGCATTACGTGGGTGTTATGGGAATCTCAGGGCCCAGAGACCTGACAATATGTAATAATGCAGGCAAATAGATTCACCTCTGCCTTTACTTGTACGAGGCAAAACCTAAATTGTGCCCATCAGTTTCATGACTGTTAATGAACAATTTTGATACAATTTTATGCAAAGAACTTTGCGACCATGTTTTAAACGTATTATTCATGCACTGAGAGAGAATGAATAACTCAAATGAAGCAAAATGTTGACATGCACTGATGACATTTCCTACATACAGCCACGGATTACAATAGCTTACCTCTGATATCCTACCAAAACATTTTACAAGCAGCCGAACAGTCATAGACAGATTCTGGGGCTATGCTTTTTTAAAGCAATTTTCCACCAAGCTTATCTATGTACAACCAGAAAATCTGAAGATTAAATTACCTTTCAAACATGAAGTCTTGTTGTCACAGGAGCTTAGATCATCACTTTGATCATCATCACTGACATCTGTTGAATATTGTAACAAATATTTGTCAATATGATTATGTACAATAGAAACAAGGGAAGATATGCTTATTAATCTGCTTGTGAGTAATAGGCCGATTGTTACTAACCATGTCTTATAGTTGCATCCCTAGCAAAGAGTCTTACGCATCGGCTGTTATAAGCTTTAAATCATTCTTTTTTATGAGCTTATGACTATTCTCCCCCCGAGATTCTATGTCTGTTCATAAATGACAAATTAAGATGTTACTAAAAATTGATATTTTTTCTACTATTATTATAATACCATATTTCTACAGCACTTTTTTCATACAAGATATACATTCAAGTGCTTTACAGCTTATACAAAGGAAAATAAATACATTGCACTTAAAGGCATAAAACACATTTAAACAGTGCAGGTACATAAAATATCAATAATGGACAATATCAGTACTTAAAGAATGAGTCATAATAAAAACTATCATGGTAACGTTAAGAAAATAGGAGATAGTTAAAATAAAACTATAACTAAAATATGGATGTCTAGTTACTAATGCATTTAAAATTAGTCTCCATATATTATACGAAAGCAGTAGGTTTTAAGAGGTCTTTTAAAAGAACCAAGGGTGCCTGACTTCCTGATTTCAACAGGGGGGGCATTCCATAACCTAGGAGCAGCAACTGCAAAGCTACGGTCACCATATGAAACCGTTCGGGACCTTGGACCAACTATGAGTTGAAAATGAAGCCTTTTTGAGTAATTTGCTGATGGACAAATAATGGATATAATCTATGGACACAATCTGACTCAGATAGCTCACCAGATCAATTTAATGTTTGTTAATTTCATGTTCTATAACTCTGTTCTAAGTTAGAATACTCTTCTTAGAATAAGTTAGAATAATCTGCCCAGATTTCAGAAATCTTCCCACAGCGAAGGTCTAAGGATCACAGATCCTCCCAAGTCTACGGCATTACAGTAGTATATAAGAGCATTTTTTCAAAACATTCATGCAAACATTCACTTATAATAATTCATGCTTATTGAAATAAAAATGTCAGAATCAAAGAAAGAGTAATTTGAACATAAATCCAAAATCTAACGCCATAATATCAAACAAATACCATGCAGAATACATTAGGGCTATAATGGCCCTTGTTCATATTTACCCTGGAAGTCATGAAAATAAATTCATTTTAACAGTCCTTGCATCATCTTGAATGATTTCACATTTCCATTCAGTGTTGTTATTTCACAAGGAAATGGCAGCAAGATTTCCAATGTTTCTTCTGCCTTTGCATCATCACATGCATGTAGAGACCCATAAAATCCTCAATATATTACAGGAATTACTAATGAATCACACAGATCTATCTTTTTTACTTCAGACATGGGTAATTTTCCATGATACTTTCGTGTTAGATCATGCCCAGTAGTAGATGGACTTTCTTTTGATGATCTTGATACATAGATTTTTCAAAGTTCTTCATCATATTCCTTTTTAATCTGAACTTCTTCCTGAACTTGTTCCTTTGTCACTCTCAACACTTTTACCTTCAGCTGATTGACTCAAGGCTTCTGACCATTTGATGTGTTTTCCTGTGCAATGTTGTAAGCATAGTGCTACTCTGTTTAGTCCTCCTGTCAAAACTTTTTTCATCTTATTTGTAATATTGCTACAATCCTCTATCAAGAAAACAAAAAATGTTTCAGTACTTTCTTTTTCACAATTCACATTTTTCATTGTAATATGACGCTGATACTCTTCATCGTCCAGGTTCCCTGCTTTTGGTTTGCAGCACTTATCACATTGATTCTTTTTTGGTTGCCATAACAATAAGTTCATGTTTTCAAACATTTGAAAAAATTCTGTTTTTTTGGTAAGGTATTTTCCCTTCATCCATCATAACACTTTTATACTCACGATGCACATGATTTTTTCTTTCAATTAAAGGTTCTTAGTACTTTTCCTTAGACGAAGCCCTACAATAATGCGAATCGACTTTAGGAACTGAATTTAGGAACTCCATAGCAAAAGTCATTTTACCGCCAAAACGGAGTTACGACTTTTTTGTACGGAGCCGACGATATGTTTATAAAACATTCTTACAGCAATACATGTGGTGCATCAAATACAATTATAATAACTATATAAACATTAACAAAACATATCAGCTGTCTTTTTTCAATCTGGAGCAAGTGTTCAAACCCCATAGGGTTTAGAGCGATAATTATCCACAATAAAACGTTTGTCAAACACGATTCTGTAGTCCTTTGTTTCACGATTGGTTATTATCTGTCCAGTAGCATGGTTTCGTACAATTTTATTGTCATCTACTGCAGATATACAGTCACTACCCTTTCTAGTTGCCATGTCTTTAACTGTATGGAAATAATTGATATCAATAGAGTTCTTGAAATTCAGTGTAATCCCGCGTACTTTACATATTGACCATTGTCCTTCTTTGTTGGCTTTCAAGCGTAGATTTTAGGGCCATCAGTTACAAAGTGGGTGATCTTGTCAGGAACTTTATTATCAAGAACCTCGTCGGTGAGATCTCCAAGGTGATCCCCTAATGGCGGTTCCCACTGGTCTGGGACAGAAGGAAACACCGCGGAATCGATATCGCAATACAGAGAACGATGTCCCAATTTTGTCAGTAGTTTGGGCCGGGCTTGTGCTGTTGTATACACTTAATTAACAATGACAATTATCACAGTTACAAATACTAGTTAACAAGAACATTTAACAATGAATAAAGAAATAATAATAAATTACATACTAACTGTAAATATACTAATATACACATTCCTCTTGATAGGGCGCTGATATTTGGCGCTGATATCTGATTTTACAAAAATTATTTCATGGTCACTAACACCTGGTATTGTAGTGCAGCTATTCATTAACGATGATCTGTTAGTTGCAAATAAATCTAGAGTTCTACTGGCCCTGGTTGGAAAATCCTCCATCTGCTGGAGACCACAATTCTCGATGGTTGTTAAGAATATTTCACTTATCTGTTTTTAGCTCATCTGAGCACGTAGCGATCAGTCAGTCTACTCCATCGTCCGTCGTCCACACCTTGGGGTTGTTAACAGTCTAATGGTCACACATTTGAGCCAATTTTCATCTGACCTGGTCAGAATGTTCATGTCAATGATGTCTTGGATATGTTCGAACATAGGTCACCAGGTCAAATAAAATGGAAATTTTGTTAACACTCTAGTAGTCACAGTTTTGATTGGATCTTCTTGAAACTTTGTCAGAATGTTTGTATTAATGGTCTTGTAATTTATGCGAATGTGGATCATCTCCGGTAAAAAACTAGGTCACTACGATCAAGCACCAGAAAACCTTGTTAATGCTCTAGAGGTCACAATTTTAATTCATCAAACTTTGTCAGAACATTTGTTTCAATAATATCTTAGACGAGTTCTAATTGTTTTAATAATATCTTGGTTAAGTTCAAATCATGGTCACAGTTTTGATTAGATCTTCACAAAACCTTGTCAAAATGATTGTTTTAATGATATCATGGTAAAGTTGGAACATTGGTCATCTGGGGTCAAAAACTAGATCACCAGGTCAAATCATAGAAATACCTTTAACACTATAGTAGCCACAGTTTGATTGGACCATTGTTAAGCTGTGCTAAAATGTTTGTTTTCATGATGTTTTGGACAGGTTCGAACATTGATCATCTGGGGTTGCAAACTAGGTCAAAAGGTCAAATCTCCTGAAAACTTTGTAAACCTTCAAGAAGTCACAGTTTTGATTGTCAGACTTTGTCAGTTGTATTAATGATATCGTGAACAGGTTTGAACATGGGTTGACTCAGGGTAAAAACTAGGTCACCAGGTCAAATCGCAGATAAACTATAGAAGTTGCAATCTTTACTCAGGTTAGCGAAAAAGGGCCATCTTAGACCTCTTGTTTCTGAAGAAAAAGTGTACGCCAGATATCCAACAGCAATGCTATCATACATTAAGATTTCCTATTTTACTTACTGGTTCATACTTTATAGTTATATCCATGGTACAATATGGCAGTCTAGAGTACCATACTCGTATCTACACTTCTATGATTCTAGGTCATGTGTTATAGCTATTTACAGCTGATGTTCTTTGTACCGATTTAAATACGATTGTTACTCTTGAGTTAACAGCCCCTTGTGAATAAAGTATCTCTGTAGCACAATCAGTTGTAATATGAAAACAAATGAAGCTTGAAATAAAGGCAAACTGTGCATCATTGCAGCATATCTTGCCCTTGGTGCTTGTTGTCAATGGGTCTGATTGTATACAATTAAATATGTTAACGAAGGCAACCGATGGGAAAGAAGTAGCATGCCCTCTATGTACACCATTGACCTAGATTTAGAAAATATTGATGTTTTTATGAATAAATGAGTATGAAGATTGACTGTTGTTCACAAGTGGCTTGTTTTCAGAGGTGACCATTGTGTCAGGTTTGACTGTATTTTTTTCACGTCTCAAGTAGAATACCAATATTATTGACACCTTTTAGATCTTCCTGTTAAAAGTATTTAAACATTTAGTGCTGTATTTTTTTCAGCCAAAATATAATGAGAATGGAATTGAGATTTGAGCTTGGATACTGTTCTCAAGTTTTAGAATAGTAGGGCTTGGAGCCAGTTAGTGGACAATAAACTTGAGAATGATATAAGTGTAAAATCTATTCACTAAAATCTTGGTGACACACAAGGGCTTAGTTTCATTGAAATATGAAGGTTAATATTACTTAATATTGCTAAAGGATAAGAAAATTTGTTTTCATTAGGGGTGTGTACTCTAAAATCAATTGAAATTTTCATTTGGTTAGTCCTTAAAAATCCGCCAATTTGTGTTATTGCAAATGATTCCTTATATTTTGTTGTTGTTTTGAAAGATTTTTGTTAAAACATAATTGTATGCAATACAGGCTATCTTAAGACATTAACTTATGTTTTGTTTTTGAAGCGTATATCAATTGTTGTATTGGGTTTTAGCTTTTGTATTTTTATTCAGAGTTGTTGCCCTTTAATTAGCAGAGAATATGCTATCTACAAGAAATTATGTTTTGTTGAATGCATAATAATGTATGATTATGGAAATATAAAATATATGTTGTGTGTACATTGAAATGTTTAATATGTTGTTGTAGTAGAATATACATTAAAGTATTGAATGATGTTATTATTTGTTATAAAAAGTTTTTAAAGCTGATCATTTAAATATTTCTTAGAAATTGCTACTGAGTTTCAAGATGGGTTCTTAGGCTTACCTCTGAAGCATTAAGGCACTGTTTCCTGACCCAGAACACAGGTAAGGTCATCTTGTCATTAACGCTTTTATTGTTATTGACGCCACTAATGTCTTAGCCATCACCACCAGTGCTGATATCACCATAGTCCTTATCTTCATCGCCACAATTGTTATCATCATCATCATCATCATCATCATCATTACAATTATTATCATTATTATCATCATCCACATAACAACAACACAAAAATAACAATTGTTATAAATTATTTATTATCATGTAATAAGAATAAAATTGCCCTGCATTGCTATTGAAAAATTAACAAATTACTCAAAATGATATAGTTATTTTTTAAGTCTTTGTATTTTTCATTGACGAAGTCTTTCCGCAGAATTAACATTCAAAACAGACTGAATTACTATGATGGCACTATTCCTATGTTTTGTCAGATTACACCCGATAGACTGTCAATGTGTGTTAGTCCTATATTAAACATGTATATTTTACATAGGTGTTACTATGGCCGCACAGCATGAGTTTTACATTTTAGCACTGCGGTTTGTGCAAGATTGAGAGCTACTTTGGTATAATATTTCAATTTGACATCTTCAGTCGCCATTTTTAAATTTTCAAATAATTTAAAAACTAATAAAAACTTTAATACCAAAATAATTTTTAATTTAAGTATAAACACCAAACTGTCCCAAAATGTTGAATTCCCATCAGCGCTACAATGTTCAATATTGTACATATTGGACAGTTTTCAGTTTTTATCTGTAACATATTTGATTTTAATTAAATTTTTAGATGTTTCCAGCCCCATTCTTCATGAATTTGAGTTGGTTGTAAGATATTGCCTAAAAATATTGCAATACCATAAAAATCTGAAAATTTTGCTTCTTCCAGACAACCAATGATAAAAATGAAACAGAATAGCTGCTTTTTGCATAATGAATGTTTCAGGTCTTTGTCTGTTTTCAAAATTATATCAGTTTTATGATGGTAAGTATTTAACCCAATCAGTTGAAATCTCTAAACTATGTTTAACAACGTAGACTGATTCACACTAAAACTTCTTATAGCGCTAAAAAATACAATACCCATTGCATAAATAATATCCATAACTTTATGGAACAATGCCCTGTCTTCTTTACGACCAGACTTCATTTAATATAAAGTATGAGTCTCCTTTAAAGTATATGAAAGTATAAGAGAGGTGCTCCATTTAAATAGCAGACAATAAGTTTCAGGCTGCAAGGGAGTCTTTACAAATTTATCAACAGACTCGGTATCTACTGCTGCAGTTTAAAAGAGAACACTGGAAAACGACCACCACTCCACCACTTAGTGTTTAATCCATGCGACTCAGCTCGGCAGATTCTGTACCTTTATCATCATTCGGAACACATTGACCGATTCCGTGCCTGCATTATACAGACGTAGTTGGGTCAAGATGTGCCGAATGGCATGAAATCCTCTTGAACGATACCACACGTCTAGAATAAGCTTATGACACATTGATGGTGAATATTCATCCTTGTCTTATACACATACACTGGAGAACTTGCTTTCGCTTTTGAATGTGGTCAAATATCGTCCAAAATGAATGTCAATTCTCAGTAGTCTATGATAGAAATGAATGTTTACCTCGGTAGTAGCTTATCGTTTTTTTTTGACATTGAACTGTAAACGTTACTGCAAACCTTTACCCCATTACATACAGATCAAATCCTTCTAAATCAAGAATTGTTTTGACGAAATGAATGAGTTCCCTAATTGCTGACAATAATTTTTATGTGCATATAAATAAGGAACACAAAAAGTTTTATACCTTTTTAGTTTAAATCAAACACTACTATATCTAGAGTTACCGTTCCTTATCATTCATAATGGACATTGCAAAAAACTTATTTACGATTACGTATATACCGTGACTCATCTGGTATACCATACATACTTCAGATCATTTAACAATTTTATATTCACAAAAAATATTGCAAGAAGGACGGAATGATAGATTTATCACAGATTTCTCATTTTGTTTGGGATATTTTTACACCCGGACTGCCGAAAATGTTGATACAGCTTTTTTGTAGAATTTTGACTCCTGCTATAATTTTAGGGACATCAGCCAGAACGATAGCTGAAAAAAGAAGTAACGCATTTTAAAATTGCGGACTAATTTAGTTGTTTTGCCTTTTTGTTGTTGTCAAAAACCACCTGAAATAAATTTCAGTTCTCACAAAATCACTTCCGGTAAGTCTACATCGTGTTTTACAAACAGGAATAAGTATTACTGGCTAGACATTACACAGACAACTAGTAGTTTTACGTCATGTACATAATTTTTTTGTTTTGAGATACTAATTGACGCATATTGCAAAATGGTCCCAATCAAATGCAGTGTAGTCATGGGTACGAATATAGGTTAGGATTCCTAGAAAAAAAAACAGACAAAAATTCTCACTTCCCCAAAATACTACTTTCCCCAACACCTCCTACCAAAAACCAACACAATAAATCAGGCTGTACAAAAATGGAGGACAAAGCACTTTTGAAGGGTATCACGAATAAGGCGAACTGACACTCACTTAAATGAATTATGATTAAATGTGATTAATGTTGAATACACATTTGTGCTTCACAACAATATGGTATGATTTCTGTGACATGATGGGACACCACTAAATTGTTATAACAGGAGACAATGGCACACAGTTACGGCGTATTGGAACTCACGTCAGTGTAATGTACATTGTAATATGAACTACAGCATATAATTCAATACAAAGGGTAATTAAGGGCTGCAATATGATATAATTCCATTGAGATGAATTCGTAAACAATTGGTTTAATTGAGAAGCCTATGATCCTTTAAGTGTTACAAGGCACATAACGTTGAAATGCAAGCCTTTGGTGCGAAAGTGTCTGATTCCAAACAAACTTCATCAATCGAAATATCCCGTCACCGTGTGCATTGCTTTGTCATTACACTGTATTCAGTGACAATTGTTTTATTAATTCATGGTAATTTGATGATACAGAGAAAATGATGAAATGGATCGCTTTGTTGTAAAACCACACTTTTCAACAAATTCTGGTTATACAGATATTCCGTTGCAAAAAAATACAGGCTTATTTCATCTATGCCGTTCTGTGAATAATTACTCCATTAATTAATGCTTAGATTAAACCAATCTCGAACTGATGGGTATTTTTAATATAAGCAGATCGATGCCTTTTCCAAAAACCCTTTTCTGTCACAACCATAAATGATAATAAATGTATTCAATTGACTAAATCAGGAGCTCTATAACGTTGAGTTCCTGACTTAATGAAAACATGAAATATTGAAGATCACGTGATTTTGGATGGATAGTTAAAATGCAAATGTATTTAGCTCCTGTAGGAATTGACTGTAAAAAATTATTACCAGGAAATACAATATGCATAATTTTCTCCGCAACACAAACTGCATAGCAATTAACAGACCATCTCATGTGTTTACCTTTGTGCGCATCGCACCAGAATAGTGCTTTTGCGCATGTAAAACTAATGACGTCACACTTTATGCGGAATGCTCGGAAATATACGTACCTACAAGCGTAGAGACCAGAATAGCAACGCCTAACGAATATCCAATGGCTGTTGATGATTTTCTACTATCATCTGCGCTTGTTTTCTTACGTATTGTTGACGATAATGATGACACATTTACCGATAATTCTTTGACAATCTACAGAATATATTATAAAATGTATCTTGGAGTTAACGATTATAAGATCACAAGGAAAAACGCATATCAAAAATCTAATTTAACCCAAAACTACATTCCTCAATACCCACCAATCAAAAACCTACTTAATACAAAGAAACATACAAAAAATGGAAAAGCAAAGCACAATCTCCCCGAGGTATACCGCTTTGGAACAGTCCACACTGTTGTTCACCAAATCTGCATGAGAACGATTGATAAACGTAATTAAAGAAAAAAAGATATAATGTACATAAGCATCTCCTTTATCTAAATATAAGTCAGAGTTTTGAAAAAAAAGGAACCAAGATTTGTGTGATGATTGAAAGTATGAACTACTTTTGAAAAGTGGCTCCCGGCTCAAATTTCAGCAATGTATTTGTGCAATAACTGAACACTAGTTTGGACTTTTTTTTTGGAAAAGTGCAAACAGCAGATCTAGAACATATCAAATTATTTGTGTATTCATTAGTGGAAACAGTTTGTCAGTGATCGAGTGATTAGAATTGTACAATACTTAATTAGGAGTCCTTCGTGACCCAATAATTGATGTAACTAAAGCGGATGTCAAGGAAAACAAGAAATTATATCCCACTGTTTAAACAACAAATCGTGTAACTAGGCTATTGAAAATCGTTTTCCTTACATTTGAACGATCGTTTACTTTGTTCTTCGCTGTTTGTTGTATCCACACGGAGACATGGAGCTATCGTCGGAATGTTAGAATACTTTACTATTACCTTTTGAATTGATCGCATCTATTGCGTTACAAGCAATGGCTGAATCGATTCTAAATGATATCCCATACATTTATAATCAAGGTTGTATTTCAAAATCCACACACGTGTTTGTTATGTCGCTTTGAAGTGTTTCATAACACAAATTTAAAAACAATGGGTTTAATATGATCTTGATTCGTATGGTATTTTACGGCAATGAAACGCGCTTATTTAAATGGCAATCCAGACATTGATTGGCCTGTACTTAAATTTTATAACAGTATAATCAAACTCGGGATAAAAAGATCGTATTTTAAATGATTTCCGCTCATTATTTAGTAATGCTACCATTCGGCACACTTCTATTGACTACATCTAATCTCGGCTGTACCTGGCAAGCCGACAGTGGAACTACTTGGAATTTCCCGGATGTAAAACTGACAAATATGGCGGTCTCTATGACAGAAACTCTCTTCAGGTTTGCTTTGTCTTTGCAAACTGTCGTTAATTGTATACTACGTGCTATAGAAAGCAAATATTTCGCTGCTTGAAAGGTAATTCTGCTATGAAAACACCAGACAGTCTGTCAACAGACTTATAGTTGTTGAGCGATAATATTTCTTAGCAGATCTAGATAATTGGCAACCGCATTACAAATGAAGGGCAAAGACGTATATCAGATTACTCTCCGAGGTTAGATTTACTGCCATGTCATAAAGAGAAGACTTGGAGCAAAAAATCAGCACTTTGATCATCCTCTCAAGTAACATGTACCCTGTACTTTGGTTTCAGCTTACATCACCATGCCAACTATCGCTTAGCAACTACTGAGTATTCTCCAATAATCGCCCCTCCCATAATCAACACGCAGTCCTTTTTGGGGGGATACAAACAGAAACACCGCGACTCTCAGAAGAGGCGCTAAATATGTCAGTTTATACTTAATTGCTTTAAAAGCGTAAGTTTTTAAATATGCTGCATTTTGCATATATATATTCTACACCTTGTTGAAAAATGATATAATGATATGAAATTAGAACCTAAATGAGGTTGATTTACCAGTGTATTTATTGGAACATGATAAAACAGTAATTTGCTAGTGTCCTTTAATGTATTCAAATCAAACCAACTGGAATTCTCATGTGATATCAATCTTGCGTCTTGAAAACCGTTAACTATGAGTATGTATTAAATTCACCAAAAAAAAGAAAAACGTTTAGGCGACGCGAGATTTTGCAAGAATATCGGTAAAATGTAATGGGCGTGTTTACTTGGGAATATTCAGCACACAAACCTGATCAGTAACGTTTTTCAAAGCTGCTTCTATCTCTGCATATGTTAAGTTATCAAAAGGAGAATCACCATATAACAGGTTATATGCCCAACATTCACATTCACACACGTCCGCTGTAAAACAAACAAACAAATGAATTAACGAAGAGAGGGAGAGAGAGAGAGACGGACGGAACATTTGAAACGAGTAGTTCTGATAACAAATAGAAATATGCTGACAGTTAATCTTGATAAAATATATAACGTTTCCTTGACAATTAGTTAGACAAAAAAACTTTTTCTCACAAACAGCCAAGGTCATTTGGCGACTTCCAGCTTATAATGTGGAGGTAGACCACAGGCATACACCTCAGTGAAACCACTGACCTTCCGTAAGTAGCTGAGTAGCTTCCTCATGTGGTCTGGTCCTTGGTGGGATTCGAACTCACAGCAATAAGGGACTAATGATTACTAGTCAGAGACCATAAACGTTCGACCATGGTTTGTTCTCATGAAATACGTGCAATCATATATAGAAAAAAATCGGAAACACGTAGAATATTACAAGAAAGAACCATAACAACTTACCTGTTTCCCAAGCTGCTTCTATTGTCAATATGTCCACCGTAGCAAATTGTTCCCCTATTTTTTTTTCAAAGAGATACAGAACATCATTCCAAGCAACACTATATCTAAATAACATCGATCATACGTGCAATTGCAAGAAACACGACAATACCACCAAAGCAGATTTTTTGAAAAATATCGAGCAGAAATTTGTCCTATTTTAGCAGCAGTAATATTGACTGTGACCCAATAATCTAAAATTAAATACAATTCTAGGTCACAAATCATATTTGAAATATGGAGCAATGCAGATGTGACCAGTGAAGTAATCGTTTTAATGCAAGGCAGTCAAATTATTGCAAATGTCCATTCACAAGACATATAGACGGTTTGACCACGGACATTCATTTAAAAGTACTAAAAGGATCATACTTCGGATAAGTGTTTTACTTTCAAGATAAAGAAACCCTTTTATTTCTATCTTCATTTTAGTAAAATATGAAATTAAACTTTATCAAAAATTTATGGGTCTGTTAGCTTCGGAGCTTGTTAAGATTTTGCAGAAAAAAAAACACTAACTTTAGCCATGCAGCATGAATTAAACTGTACTCAAGATTGAAAACAGCAGCACTACGTTTACATATTAATGAAATATTAATAAAATATTAATAAATTCATTATTTTAAATACCACAAAACCCGTTCCCTCGTTTTTTATTTCTTTCTGATTTTTTTTCTTTTTTCTGATATCATTCTGGAGTCTAATTCTTTTAAAACTGAAGTGTATTCTAGGGGCCCAGAGTCCCATTATAAAAAAATTGATATGATGTTCATTAGTTCAAGCCATCTTTAAAAAATTGTTGGTTTGTGGTTACGCAACCCAAAACTTTTAACATTGGATAGGTTGGCACTTTTTCGTTATTTTTCGTAAACATTGTATGCTTGTATTGGAAACGAAATGCTGGCAATAAGACCGAAAAACATTATCTTTGGTCAATATCACTAATATTTTTTTGGGGAGGGCGGTCGGGAAATTTGTACATAAGTCGGTCGGGTAAATGAAAACCGATATTTTTTTAAGAATGGAAAACATTTTAAAAGTGTTTAAACATGCTGTTTATGTTTTGGGTAATTTAAATACAATTTCAATGAAACTGGACTTCTATTTAATTTTGTATGGAAATTTCCAAACAACTTACAAGGGATAAATATTGGATAAGTGGATCAGTGTTGAATATCAGACTATAAAAGGCATCAATTCTTGTCAATATTCAGATTCTAATTTTCCATTTACGTCATTATTTAAATTATTAACAAGAAGGAAGCCATTTTAATTACAACGATATATGATCAATGTATATTTTATAATGTAAACGAATCAATCGCTATGTTTCCATAAATGATATTTGACGCTCATTAAGCGACTCTTTTAAAGTTTCAAAAATAACACTAGGTTCCATTTTATTCAAAATTTTAACGATTTTTATCATAATATATATTGTTTTTATTTAAAACAGTGTTTGGAAAGTTCTAAATTATCGCATGGCATGACGTTTTTATTGAACAAATACAATATACAATGTCCATTAACACATTCATTAAATATAATGTATTGTATTGAGTGAGCATTTTCATGTTTGTTATTAGAAATTAGTGCCATTCACTACTAGAGATTTGAATGGCGCTAATGTACACAAGTATATGCGTTTATGTTTTTAGTTCGTAAAGTGCGTGTTTAATACATTATTTTCTCGTATCAAGATGTTTCTTCATATTTTCTCATATTTGTTCATTAAGAAGCAAAATTTAACAGATCTGAACAATTGATGTCGAAATAAAGACGTATTTATACATAAACTCTTTAAGCATATAAAAACTCATGGATACAAGTATATATAGTTAATCTATAACTCTATAAAACGCTTGTATGGGAAATGTGCCGATTTCATCCGCTTCTAGAATCTAGTCATACGATTGGGCAATAGACGTCACGTGAGTGTCTGAAATATTCCATATAAGGCTTCAGAAGTGCTACTTCCCCTGGGCAGTCTTGACTTTAATCGTTACCACTTCACGTATTTCCATATCATACATCAAATTATGCTTATACTATACCTCTTGGGTAATTTTTCACACCGGACTTTCATCAAAAACTTTCAGAATCACCATTTCCGTTTCTGACTAGCCGGACAACCTATTTTCTGACGACGGCCCTAAGGTTCTTAACAGCAAAATCCAAAGTGCGAACATATTACGGGACGAATCGTACCTCCAAACTACGAAAGGTACGTTTAGGTGAGAAGTTTTGCGACATACGTCCCTATTTTTGTGGTCAAGTAACCGGAAACATAATTCATTCGCGTGCAATTAAGCCTAAAGAACAGCTTGTTTCCGCTACCCCGACCGACCCTATTTTTGCCGCCCACCCTGTGATTTTTTGTCAAATCATAGTTTTTCTAAATAAAAATAATGTCTGTCATATTCTAGAATAAAAAAGATAAAAAAAAAATAAGTCCCTGTTTTTTTTTCAGAGCTTGTAGCGGAAACAAACTATTTTTTAGGCCTTACTTTGATCAAATTAACTTACCCTGCAGTATAATCGGCTCTACTGTAACAGGAAACGATATAGAATTTGTGGTTGAACTTTCGTACAGATAAATATACAAACACTGTGCGAGGAATGGCTGCCTATCCAACACATAAAACTCCTCAGACTCCGAAATTGTGAATGTCTACAATACAAAAGTATATACAGTCAAACCTTACCTTAAGACCACCAATGAATACAGGCGGCATTTGAATAGAGACCATCTCTGAATAGAGACCATCTCTGAATAGGGACCATCTCTGAGTAGAGACCATCTCTGAATAGGGACCATCTCTGAGTAGAGACCATCTCTGAATAGAGACCATCTCTGAGTAGAGACCATCTCTGAGTAGAGACCATCTCTGAGTAGAGACCATCTCTGAGTAGAGACCATCTCTGAATAGAGACCATCTCTGAATAGGGACCACCTCTGAATAGATTAAATCCTGTCCATATTTTGATTCAATGCACAGTCCAAAATTGAATGCATAATTCAGTCCAAATTTGAACTTGACCTCAAGCCTACTTTTGAGTTTAACATCCAGCCAAAATTGACCTCAGCAAGAAGAATTGTGACCTCTATACTCAGCTGACCTGTGAGTAATTAGGATTATTTTATCGACTGATCTGAGTTTAAGAGTGTTTGTGTTTACATGATGTCCGTTATTTACAGGTTGTCATGAACTCAGATCAGATTTCATACAGTGGAACACGGTTTTCATGAAATCCAGGCAACCCGATTAGTTCACTTCATTATAGGCCTATCCATATTTGGCTATAAAGTGGAACACAGTTATTATGAATTCATGGAAACCCGAACAATTTTATTTACATCTACATTTCACTATATCTGGAAAATGAAATAAAGAATGGCGAGTTTACAGAATCCGATTCCTCGTCTTATCCGAGTTCACTACAACCGTGTTACGCTGTATTATAAATCTAACATGTATGTGTACTACAAAAAACACGCAGTCTAGGCTTTAATTATTCACAAGGCGCAAATCCTGTTTCTTTGTTACAATCTATTTTTGTCACATTTAAAATGATCTGAACGGAATCGGATTTTTCAAACAATCATTTTATGCATTACTCCCAACACTTCGCAAACAAAATCTCAGAAACGAAGCCAACAAACTGGTATTTCAATATAAATTAATGAAAACTAAGAATAAGTAAACATACGGTACCAACCTTTATTGTGGTAATATTGCCCGTTGTGGAGTCATTACAGCGTTTAGAACGATGATGTGTGTACATGTCAATACTGATTGGTAGATTCGCTGTTGCAATGGTGATGTTGAACCCGAAAACAAATCTTGGTGATGAATAAGAAATCTTAAATAGAACAACACCATTTTTTATTTGCGGAAGGTTACATTCGATCGTTTTTATAAGGACTACTTTTTAGGGAAGAAACAAACAACGCCGGAAGGGATGATAATCACTTCACTTTGAATTAAAGATGCATCAAAAGCTAATGATATTACATGAAAAACCAAGTGGTTCCTATTCAAGGAAGGTCTGTATCAGGGATTTGACTGTACCTGACATTGTAATTGTCACTCAATACAGAGTAAAACCTCATTTGACCACGACTACTATCTAAAGATCAACTCATAATAACGACCATTTATTTTCGCGTCAGTTTTCTACACAGTCAAACCTGTGAACAAAGGCCATCCTTGGGAAAGACAAAAATAGATGTACGAAATCGGCCGGGGTGTGCCGAATTGGGACAACCTCAACATTTAACCGCTTTGGTGTGGTCCCAAAGGCTCAAAACATTTTTATCAATATCAATTTACTGTAAATAGAAACTGTAGGGTTGAGGTAAGTCGTGTATGAACATGCACTACGATGTCGAAATATTTCATATGCAAAAAAAAGCTTTTTTAAAGTGTGCCGTATTTTTTTGATGAAAAAATGAAACCTCAGCATTAAAAGTGTTTTTATTGCACTCGCCTAGATTTTAATAATATTTGAGTAAACTAAATAAGATAAAATTGTTCTCCAAGTTAATTTTGAAACACCATTTAATCAATCAGCCATCTTGAAAAAGCGACGTCGCTGAGGTACACAGCCAACACGTGACATTATTGTATTGCTACCGTCGTAAATAAAAGCATGACCAGATAAAACGCTTAAAATGCTTTTCTATTGCTTTGAACAGATTTTAGTTTCAATTATTGATTGAGCAATCGCTTTTCAAACATATACTTTGTCTGAACCTTCTGTCTACCTCAGTAAATTCGCGTATGGTGTGGCGGTGCGGCCACAATCTCGTTAAAATCACAACCACCCATTGAAAACATTAAAAACATTTTGCAGACCGGATGAAAAAGCGATCAATTTCGGAGTTATCTACATCCTGCAACAAAATACCACTTTAAAAGCACACATTTATTGGTGTACCGTAAAACCTTGATATTAAGACCACCTGTGTGACCTAGTATTGAAGTGGTCTCGTTATTAGGTTTTAATATAGAGGAAATATTGAACACCTGTGCGAAAAAAAAGTGGTGTTTAAGATCAGGTGATTTCCATTTATAAATGGTTACTAAGAGAGATTTTACTGTATAAAGCGCCAGTGAGCGCTGTATTGCGCATGTTTGGGCATACTTAAAAAGAATTTTGTAGCTGAAAATGATGTCATAACTGATTTTGTCTATCAATAAACTTAAAAAAAACATATACAATCCCGTATTTGTCTTGCCCTGATAAACATTTGTTTGAATGTTACCTCTTTATGGTATGAACTGATTATGTTCTTTTTAGATAATAGTATGATACGGCGTATTTTGCAACAATTAATGACAGAGTTTTGTTAATGAATTGACTTCTAAATCCATAACATTACGAGTAAATACTGTCCATAAATAAAAGCCATGAACCAAAAAGAAGACATGAACTCACTTCCTTGGCTCCTGTGATTTCTGTAGAATATTGGGCTTCTAGAGGTTGGTTGAATTCAGCAACATCAACTGAAAATGGTACACTTTATACGTTATGGAACAATGTTTTTCGAAAGCCAATCGGAATCTATTTCATACATTTTCTTTCAAGCATGAAAAAAATAGAGTCATTATGAGTTTATTTGTTTTTGTAGCTAGTCGACATGGCTGTTGGTCATGCATCAATGTCTGTTCATTGTTCCTTAAACTCCGCTCATTGAGTTGTTTGTCAGAGAAGAGCATAGCTTAGACCATGATGAAATTACGGTATTCTAGTAGGGCCATCGCGTTTTAAAATCTTTTCCAAAGGTATCAAAAGTAAAATGATGTTACAACTATTATACAGAATTCAGCGCATTCACCATCTCAGACAACCTTCTTTGTGAATCAATATAAGCACAACAAGACTCGTACGATTAAAATATGCTTATTAGCGTAATAATAATGCAAACAGATGAGAGTTGCTAACTGTGGATTGTTACTAATATTAAAAATATAATCACTATTTAATTTGATACCGCATTACGAAGTAATGACCGCGCACAAAAAGTAGTTCATTGGTTAAAATACGCACACGTTCCAGTCAAATGATGTAAACGAACCAGAAACTTAACAACGTTATGTTAGGTTATCAAAATTCACTTCTTAAAAGTCCACGCATGGTACGAACCAATAAAAACGACGACAAGAACTCCTTAATTTTCATCGGGGTCGCGAAAACGTAGAACAAATTTGAAATCTGGAACAAAACAGCAATTTGCAAGAAGATATAAAGTACCTACTATCAGTTTGTACGAGATTAAATGCTACAGCAGAAGCTGCTAAAGTCCCACCACAAAGTTCAGTTGTGTCACCTTCACAAGGAAGCACGCAACTATTGACAGGTGAATCAACATTTAAATCGCCTTCTTGGATGCATGAACACGTAACATTCTAAAAATAGAAACAGTTTGTTTACGATTCAGTTCAACTTATTGTCCTTATTATGGTATATACGGCCACATACCTATACGAAAAGCTGTTTTTGTTTGATAATGAAAGTTAAGAAAGTCAGTCATCATTTAATCACACTTTAGTGTAACTTAATATACTTTGCTAAAAGAGATATGTAGGTACATATGAATATTTTGGATTATGTGGCTATTCTGTCATCAATTGAAAAAAATAATTTAAGATGGTGGGAATCATTTCTTGCAGATACAATAGTACATGGCTATATTATTAAGGACATAGCCAAATGTGGATATAATGAAGTAATTATTCGGGGAGTTTACTATAACCGTGCTCTACTGTAATACAAGTGTATACAAAAATTCAATATTAGAAGCGTCTGTGCAATCGGCTAATTCCTTTAGACATCGTAAGTAGAGTAAAGGCTGTATGTGGCTCCTTTAATGTCGCATCGCCGTCAAATGTCGCAATTACCGTTACAAGTCGCAACGTTGCCGTTAAACGTCGCGAAATCTTTTACTGTTAAATGTCGCAACCGCCGTGAAATGTCGCGAATTTTTCTACCGTTAAATGTCACATTTTGTTCTGCCGCTAAATGTCGCAAACCCACCGTTAATTTCTGAATGTGAGATCATTATCTCAATCAGTGGGGAAATATTGGTGAGTATTTTGTCACCAAATGAGATCATGGCTTCAATAATGGGTACCTACCCATTAGGCTGCTAATGATTGAATATGTTCTTACTTTAAGTTTTTGACTCTTTCGTTGGAGTCATCTTGTTTGAAATCTAAAACTTTCTGGCACATGTTTCAGTATCACATATATTCAATAGCTACGAAGATCAAAATGCTGGAGAAGTTTTGAAGTTAATCGGTCTGCATATTGCAAATTTGGTGAGGGCCGAGAAATCCGATATGGCGACCAAGATGGTCGCCACTTTGACTTCTAATCAGCAGATTCAAAAGATAGAGTCATGGACTCAAGTGCTGTCGCGCGTTCGAGTCCGTGTAGAAACTATCTGTGGGATTTTCGCTCTTAATACTGTTTCAAGTGGGGTAGTTATTATCTGATTCCCTTTACTAAAGCAATATTTGTAATTGCCTAGAATGGAGATCTGTATTTATTTCTGTTCGGTTATTTTTTTTAAAATTTGTTATAATTGAAATTTGAATAAATCGAAGACCTGCATAGTATGGGCCTTTGTATAAATCATTTGGTTTGTAGTGCATGAGAAACAGAACTTGCAATACCAGTGTTCAAACTATTTTTCGAAGTATTGGACCATATATAGATTATTATAAATAAATCACATCCTGTATACACAATTTACGAGCCCAGGGCTTTGGGCTACAGGGTTAGAACAATGACTGAAATACTGAAGTATTTATCATCTGCTGAACTTTGAAAAACCTGGTTTCATGATATTTACCATATCTTTTGGTCTTGCAAAGTAATACGTTTTTACTTGAATAAAGGCTTATTAGACAGGTGCTTCACAGGTGCTTTTTACCTTTTATAATAAGGTTTTCACAGAATTAGAATTTCTTTATAGACATATCTCCTGAGAACATAGTTTATCCTTACTGCCGTTTAATTGATTGTAAAACTCAACATTTTCATTCATGTTTCAAGGAGTAAAAGGAGTAAAATTTCTAGTTTTCATATCACATTTTATGTATATTTTCTCAGCTTCTTAGTGTTGTTTATGGGTCAGTGGGCTCCATGCTTCAGTGCTTATGGCCTCTGACTAGTAATCACCAGCCCCTCACCACTATGAGTTTGAATCCCACCAAGGATAAAAATTTCACGTGTAAGGATGCTGTCCAGCTAGCTTATGGAAGATTGAGGGTTCTACCCAGGCGTAAGTGAGGGGTCTCAATCAATACAATGCAATTTATCAATTCATTAGTTGCCATAATTTATTATCAAGTCATGTATTGTGCATTTTATTTGTTGCTTGTTATGAAAAATTAATCGGATATGTAAGTTATGAGTTTGTCCTCAGTGTATTATCATACATTAGTTTGTCCTTAGGTAATGATTTTAAAGATTTCCTTCGATACATTTTATGCAGGTTATAATAATACTAATCAAAAGTAGGAGACTACATTTATAAACAAATTATAACATTTCGTAGATATACAAAACAGCATGCTTACATGCATGCAAAAGTACTTGTAATTAAAACGCGAATTTATATAAAACAATACAGTTTAAGAAAATATTTTACTCGTGGTCCTCATATTAAAAAATGCAAACGGAATTCATGTTGCAATGCAGGCCTTGTACTATTTATAATGTAAGTTTACTGAATTTTATAACTCAAACACGATAAGAGGTCGATGTTCGAAATAAGGGAACATTTCGTTACCAGCAGGCAGACGAATAAGCCTCCGTTATTCAAGATTTGAATTCATTTATGACTTAAATACTAGTATTCACAAATACTCCCCCAAATTATTGAATTAAATATTAACAATACTCCCCCAACGATTAAAACAGTATAATCCCACCAACTACTTTGAGTTTCCTTTGGAAATACGCATTGTGGCATTTAACGGTAGAGATATATTATAGCGACAAAGTGATTTACTACGTTCTGTTAGATTGGCTACCAGGCCTTCTGAAGGGGTCCACGCACCACTGAGCATCTTTTTTAATTTAACAAAGGAACTGCTAATTTATCTTATTTACAAAAAGCTACTATATCCCTGTAAACAATCCATTTAATGTCAACTGATTTATTATCAAACATTGCAAAATCCTCCTCGTTTAATCATGCACTATGAGCTCCTGGCCATATCAAATAATTTCGCAATTTAAAAATCAAAAAGGAAAGGAATTAATATAAGTGTCGCTATGACCTTGTTTTCCAATCCGAAGCATAATTATGTGTATATCAACACAATTCTGTATACGTTCTTTTTTTTTTGCTCACTGCTTGAAATAAAGTTTAAATCAAAGGTAGGGATGCAACATTTAGCGGCAGAAAAATAAGCAATATTTAGCGTTAAAATTGTGACATTTAACGGCAGAAGATTTTGCGACATTTAACGGCAACGTTGCGACACTTAACGGTAAGTGCGACATTTAACGGTGATACGACATTTAACGGTGATACGAAATTTAACAGTGCAACATTTGTACATTACAGTACTACAATTTTTATTAACAGAATTCCACAATAAAAGGTTCATAGGAGCTACGACGACCGTGGTCCTGTGGTTTGTACGCTTGACTTGTAATCCGGCGACCCAGGTTCAAATCCTAGTTGCGGCAAGTCATACCTTTTTTCCTCCATATGTGGAGAAGTTGCCTGCTCCTTGTGGAAGGGTAAGTAAGTACTAGTTAGAATATAGGTCAGTAAAACTGACTAGGCGAATCGCTCGCCGTATATAACTGAAAAATTGTTGAAAACGGCGTTAAACAAAAATAAAAAATAGGTTCATAAATTATGTTGCTTAATCATAAAATACGTTCATGGTTTTACTCACGTGGGCGGCGCCATACTTGTAACCTCTATCCCGACAGAGAGCGGAGCAATATTTGTGAGTCAGATAAGTGACTGTTATATTGTGCTGAAAGGGGTTTACGCCACCGATAGACGGGTGACAATCTGGGGACCCTGAAACGAAAGAAGCGGAATATTCATTCAAACCTGTATTTAAAGGCCACACAATGGAAAGAAAATGGATGATCTTTATTCATAGTTGACCTTTTTCAGGAATTTGTTAGTTTTTTATAACTATAAGAGTATGTGAATAAGTGGTCGCTGTTCACAGGTGACCGTTAATTCAGGTTTGACATATAAAATCCTTAGTACGAAAAGAAGTAATATCAACCCTGTGAACAAAAGCCACCCCAGGGAAAGACAAAACGTAGCATTTATTGACAGATGACTTTTATTTGGAGGTCAGTTTGTCCTAAATTATTAATGACAGTTTTCAAAAGATGGCCTTTATTCACATGGTGGCCTGCATTCGGAGGTGGTTGCAAATAGGTTTGACTGTACAAACGATACTTAACCAAACAAGAGTAAACGATCATCTGCACATAATGTCCATCTTAAGCAATTCTTTAAAAAAAATCTTTTGCGGTTACGCTGCCGATTCATTAAAAATACCCCGACCCAAAAACGTAGGACTTCGACTGATATTTTTTTTCTTCTTCATTCCAGCTTTTTCGTTTTCAGAGCAAGCATAATTATAATGTAAATGAAAATGCCTAACTACCAAACTACCTGCCTGTTGTAAGTATCGAGTAACCAACATTTTTAAAGTCGACCTTATGAAGAGAGGTCACTCATAAGCCCGCATTTATAGATACAGTAAAACACGGATATAGTGAACTACGATGCAGTGAAAAATCAGTTTCATAGAAATATTCATCTCCCCAACATGCCTTTTTATTTATAATGTAACAATTATTCCTGTCGCCAGGAATTCACATTAACCGTGTTTAACTGTATCCAAATTATTCTTTACCAACAGCCAAATTGTATAAAGACCATATTTGCTATTACCCTACGGTGGACCTAGTGTACTTGCTCTATTACATACAAGGCGAGAAGCGACAAGCCAGAATTGTGTTGTCTTGGATGTGTTTCATAACATCAAAAATACCATGGTTCAAAGCAAATCTTGAAAAACACCGTACAACGAAAATTGTTTCTGAGCAAAATACTAAAAATACTCAGAAGTCCAAATAATGATGGCAAGACATGTAATATATAACACGCATACTTGTCAAGTCACACGCATTGCGCGTGTTTCACACGCATTTGAGTCTTTAATCACGCTCACTCACTTAGTTGTCTAGAACACACGCATGTTAAGAATATTGTCGTCTAAGAAAATAAAAATGCAAGTTACAAATGTATATTAAAGAGTAGACTGCTTTGCATAAAAATCGAATACATTGTATTTCTGCAATGTAAACAAATGTCTGCATTCTCATTTCAGCGGTAACCGTGTGCATAGCCAGTTTTATTGATTACGTCATACAAAATGGTGCTACCGTACATTTTACATGCTGAATTAGCTATATTTCAAGAGATTCCGGGGGCCTCCGATCCCCTGGATCCCTGGCCAGGGCGTTGCCCTTGACCCACCGGAGGCCCTCGCGGCCCCCAGCTTTCAAAAATCACACATCTGAAGCCAGTGGAGCATTGACAGCTATGAACACGTAGTACAACCAGACAGAATTTGGTTTAATTTGGTTCAATGTCAATGCCTAAAATATAGAACCATATTAAAATTATTTTTGAAAGCAATTAATGTCGAACGGCGAAAGCAATTTAACACCGTAATAACAATAAGTATCATGACGTTGTGTAATGGTAATGTGAATTCAGCGTCGCCTTTAGACAGTTCAACAACGGAAGCGGAAGTTGCAAAGTGACAGAGTTCAGAAACGAACGTCTGGAGACTTCGAAAATTAGACTTAAATTGCCAAGTCTCCTATTGACATGATCGATAGTGGAATAAATGCTGTTCAATGTATCAAAACATTTTACAGAATTAATATTTTTTGTGAAATACCAAAGACGTTTCGATTATCGATGATTATGTTGCATAACTAGGCACTTCCGGTTGCGCATTTCCGGAAGACACGTAAGTTCAGGATATGCAAATTCACACCACAATAAATTTGCTCAGCATGAAACAATTACAAAACCATTTTCTATTGATTGATCGCACGAGGAAACTTTTATCAATTATAATGTTACAATATATGCCGCGATTAAAAAACAACAACATAGATCTATAAATAAATTGTTGCGTATTCAAGTGTCATACCGCAGACGACAATACCATCAAGTGTAATGATTGTGCGTTAACTGCAAAGTAGTTTTTCTAATATGTTCAACTGAGTTTGTTAAGTCAGAAGAGATTTCCAATTAAAACAAGTTTTTGTGAATTTCCTTCCAATCAGCGTGGAACTTTAATACCTAGCTAACTTCACAAAATAATTCAGACAACTGGTGACAAAAAGATTCAGCTGTTGTGAAACATCTTCTTCTGCTCATAAAATACCGTCAGAACTGGCTTTTAGTGCAAACTTAAACCCCAGTGAAAAAAACAGACGCGTGGTTTCTGTTTACAGGTGGTCTACAGCATATTTAAAACTGCATTTACCTGTTTCGACTGCTGGTAATAAATATGGACGCCCTTTGTTGCCTACAATGTACTGCACTGATCCATTATCCAAGGTAATGCTGGTAGCAATGTATCTGTTTGCACCCCATGAATTATCATACACGACGAAACTTGCGTTGTGACTGGATAGGAAAGATACATATTAGTATATCTATTAAACACGAATGAATGAATGAATGAATGAATGAGTGAGTGAGTGAGTGAGTGAGAGTGAGTGAGAGTGAGTGAGTGAGTGAGTGAGTGAGTGAGTGAGTGAGTGAGTGAGTGAGTGAGTGAGTGAGTGAGTGAGTGAGTGAGTGAGTGAACCAACGAACGAATGGGCGGGCGGACGGACGGAAAAATTCTGAATGCAGCCACTTTTACTTAATTGTAGTTTTAATTACATGGACGCTCCATTCCGTGGAGACAGATATTTACGATGAAGTAATATCGACGTCTAATGGACAAGTAATAAGATTTATATTGGAATCGAGCAAGTCATAACTTCCTGAAAAACACAATGATTAATTAAGAATACATTCAACTTAAACTGTCGGAGGTCAGTTTTGTAAGGTGTGTTTTAAAAATCAATGGTCGGAGATAAGGTGTGCTTGGTGAGATGGGCCGACTGCAAGTTGTGAAAAAAATCTCATTGTTCATTCTCTCGATCAAATAAAACCGAATAGGAACGATAATGAATTGTTTTTATCATTAACAATAAAAAATGATCAATTGACCTTTGACAAAAATAGGAAAGTACATGTATATAATGTACTGTTGTTTGTATGCGAAGTGATTCGTGGCATCTTAAACAGGAAGTCATGGAGAATTATCTATGACAGCTTACAACAAAATTTTGAGTGCCATTAGTTCGACGTCAAGGATTCTTCGACAATAACAATGGATGGTTTTTTCCCATTGTTTGAAGCGGAAGTTAGTGGAAGACTGGAATTTATCGCAAACAAAGGAGATCAAAATGTATAACCGTACTTCCGGTTTTCGATCTAAACAAGAGTGTAGACTGGTTTTCGTGATATTGTCAAACCGACAATAAGACCCATATTCGTGTATACAATCGTGTGTACTTTGTAAGTAATTGTAAACAACATAACTCCATTCAATGAGCGTTTATTTTATTTGAAGATCTATCTGTAAGTGATAGTGAACTTAGACTTCGGTCTGTAAACGATATCGACCTAATGCGTATTAAATAGAACTACCCGTATCTGCCAGCGAAAATATCTAAAGACGTATTATGCTTTCGGAAAAAACTAATTCATTCGTCAGTGAGTTTTTCTGCTACAAATTCACGACAACGTTAACATAGTTAACATAGTTTTCATTTAAAATGATTACAAATATAATACTGACACATTTTTGTAATGCACTTTAGAAAAGTATGTTCAAAATAAAATAATTTTTTTCACAGCCATACATGTTAAGCATATTTGCAAACATACAACATTATTTAACATTTTTTATATCCACAAGAAAATGGTCCAAAGTGGCAAAAGTATATAATTCGGAACCTCTCGGTAATTTCCGTCATCTTTTTTGGCTGACGGATATTATCAAGAAATATTATTCGGATAATCTCTAACAATTTCAGTCATTTATATCCGCTCGACGGGATTTACCGAAGAATTCCTATTGCACGTAATATGAAACTATAGGAGCTTACCCGCCAAAAGACAGAAATGGGTCCGCTAACCAGCCATTATCCAGCCCTGAGATCGCTCTTGCATCATCAAACCAGTTTTGTGATGACGTGTCTGAAGTGTTAAACACAGCTGAATAAACCGGGACACCTTCATTGTTTCTGTATGTTAGTTTGATCTGCAAAATGCAATGACATGTGCGTAAATAATACAAAAATGCGTCATATTGTGGCAGATACAAACAAGTGGCGATGCAAGGGCAATGATGCATTTGATGAAAAAAATTACCCTTCATTGTGTAAAATGGATTCAACTACATTTCTTCTTGAAGTTTTTTCTCAATAATTTAACATGATGAATGCCTGACGAGCTACAGATGTATCTGAGCATCTAATGTACATCAAAGATGTTATCAGTAAAGCATGGAATGGGCAGGTGATGCTAATAGGGATGCGTCAGTGACGTAAAGAACAGTCCGAAGTGTTCTTACTTGCTCTTTAGCAACATGAATATATATACAAGTGTTCACAATGATTGCTCCTGGATTATGAAGTAGGACGAACATATTACTTTGTAAGATACCAATACAGCTTCTCATATGATTCAGACCTGATTGGACATATGACACTCAAATGATGTCGTACAACATATAAACAGATATTGATGACTTAATTATATTCAATTCCATGTCTTCCTCGGCTCTTCTTTTTCTAAGTAATTTTGCAAAGAAATTATTAAATTGTGATCGTTACAAAATATAAAGTTATTTTCTACAAATCGCTCAATATTATCTCTCTTAGTTCTTCCATAGCCTTGTGTACTGCTAGGGGAGGTAATTCAGCACTAAGAGGAAAACAAAACTGGCTCCCGCTGACTCTGGTTGTAAAGAGCATCTTTGGTGCACTGCAACATGGAACGGGGACCAGTTTAGAGAAAACTTTTTTTCACATCCAGAACACCTCCGCCGACTCATTCTAACAGCGGCTGGTAAGCCGAAATTATTTCCAATTTCCCCGGATGTAAAACTGACAAATATGGCGTCTTCCATGAAAGAAACGCCTGTTTGTTTGTCTTTCTTTACAAACTACTGTTCGTTTTATTATATACTGATGGAGGCATAAGATTATATTGATTTTACTACAATTCTGTGATGAAAACTTAAGTCTTCGGCAGATTTCATTTTAAGAACCTAGTTGTTTAGAGGTAACATTTCCTAAGTAGAAAATCGTCTGCCACATTGTAAGGCGTAGACACATATCAAGCTACCTGGTACTTCCTAGGTTGCCAAATGAATTTTACATACCCGATCGGGGGGATCGTCCGACCACCTGTCAATGATCGTGTTCCGGTGCACAGAAACGCTCGAACTCAATAAGACACTAAGAGAATAATTCGTTCCAGAGTTATAAGTACTTAAATTGTCTGTCCATATAGAAAATGGTTCCAAGTCTTGATCACTTCGTAACCATAGCAACACTGTCCATTCTGTAAAGACAACATAACAATGTATCAGATTAATGTGCAGAAAGACTAACTACAGAAACAGCTAGAAGTGTCTAGACGGAATATTTAAGTGTGCACATTTCTAATTCAAGAAACGTTTCTCACTTGATCATTTTGATTCTAACACACAGTTTAAATGTCACAAAAACATACAGAAAATCAATTCATACCGTCATACGCTATTCCACGATAAAACATGGCTGGCTGTTCCATATTACCCATACGATTATAACCAAGCAATTACAATGATAAATAATATGGCTAATGACATCACTGGCTTCTTATACAAGGGAGTAAAATCTAAAAGCGGACAGAAAATGTAGTTCTCGACGTCTTCTGATAAAATGAGTACAGTAAAACCTCACATAGCGACCATCTCAATATTACGAAGACCTATTTATAACGACTACTTATTTTCGGACCGGCTATATTATATTGTCAATTTTAGGGTTTCCTTCACAAAAAAGGATAGGTAGGTCGGAAAACTTCTCATTATTTTACAAATGCCTTTCGTGAGGTGAGAAGACGAGATACGATTGATCAACAAATATGTTCGTATATGCCGTAAGAGACCCTAAGGGCGACACTAAGAAAAAGGACGTCCGGGTAACTGTAAACATTATTTTTCTGGCCTTATACACAAAAGGAATACGTGTGCTATCTTCAGTTAGGAAACACGTGTATTTAAACGGTTTTTGACAAGTTGAAAATACGGTATACCTAAAATTAATATTTAATAAATTATGTACAATATATTAAAGTGGTCTCATTAAAAAGTTGAAATTTAGGAGAAAGATTGAAACCCGGCCCGACAATATGTGGTCGTTATAATAAAGTGGTCTTAAATTGAGGTGGTCATTATAATGACGTTCACTGTATTCTTATGGTTTGTTTGTTCATAACTTTGCATTATTATACATTCATCATTAGTAGTTATATTATTATCACAATCATCATTATCTTTTCCATTACAATCAACATCGTCATTATCATCATCTTCAATCAAATTGTCTAGAGCGTACATTCGCTCAAACGCCAGTACTTCACCATTCTGACTCACTTCGCCGCTTGGCCAATGAATAGTGTGTGTAAAAAAGAAGTGCCGAGTATGAAAATTATTTGTGTTCCAATGAGAAATTCTGAAGGCTCTTCGGCTTCGCGTGGCTTATTTTTTTCTCGTCCACATTTTGATCGTTCACTATTGGTAAATGTAGCGAGTCATGTTTTATGACAAATTTACGTCATGAAATTTTCCCATAACTGATCGGACTATTGAATGCGAACGCTTCTTTTTGTTTGACACGTCAATTCTAGAATGGGTTTGGAAAGAATTTAAACATAAAAATCACTCTTGATAAATGATTAATTATTCATTTTACTAATTAAGGAAATTACTATCAGCGGAGTTCATTCCACGGACACACGATTAATTTATTTATGAACGAATAAAATCGATTTAAAGTGTTTGTTGAGCAGCGTAGCAGAAACAAACAGATAGTTATTAGCATTGTCACCGCTTTATGAGTATTTAATATATGGAACATGAAGCCATGATTTTATCTTTTTTTCTAAAAATGAGGCGAAAATTTCTCTCTTTTTTGAAATAATCTCTATTCAACTTTCAATGTTTACAATACATTTGTGTAATTAACAAGAATATAAAACATGAGAACACATATACAAATTCTATCAAACAGTTCTGATGTTTTCTACAGCTACAGTATATAAGCTAGCTTATACAATACAGTGCAATCTCTCCAAAGCAACACCCTTTGGGAGAAGCAAAATTATGTTGTTGTTGTTGAGAGTTCGTTGCTCTAGAGAGGTTAAATTAATTGTTAAATCGTACAGTGGGAAAATCGTGCTGTTTGTTGAAGGGAGGTTGTTGTAAAATTAATAATTAAACCGCACAGTGGGAAAAATCATTCTGTTGTTGAAGATAGGTTGTTGCTTAAAAGAGGGCCGCTCTGGAGAGGTTGCACTGTATATAGAGAGCATCCATAATTATTAAAAAGAATAAATACTTTATGTGTACATGTAATTTGTTGTTTCATCGCTAGATGAAAAACGTAATTTAAAAGATTTATGTATTTGATTATGGACGATTTTCTACGGAAAAAATACACAGGAATAGAAAAAAAAATCTTGTTTTCCGCCATTGTGGCCGACCCTTAACTGTTTGTCGGTCATAGCTATTTTTTTCTTGTCGATATTTCCTTTCTCATATGAACTATATATTCTATTCGGAAATACATATGAAAAAGATCTGCCGACGAACCGACCCTATTTCTTTTGGGAATTTTAGCGGAAAACGTCTGGAGGTGGGAAGATGGTTAAACAAATATTTCTTTAACAGACCGTTCAAATATATGTATATAAGATGCAATGGTTTTATAAATGTTCGAATGGAGACTTTTACAGCTTGAATTTAACTTACTATTAATTAAGTAAACATCACAGGCATTGATTTCTCTGTGCTAAACTATACATTTCTGTTTGTAACTTATTTAGACCAGGTATTACAATGAATATCATTTGACTCCGTGGTTGTTAAACGAACATGTGACAAAAATCCGGAGTAGGAAAAACATGTACAAGCAGTTGCAATTGTGGTGTATAAGTTGTCGGCTCCTCGTAGAAGAGTAAGTTAGTACTGGTTAGTATACAGTCCAGGAAAACTGGTTAGGTGAACCAGTCGCTGTAAGCCTATATAACTGAAAAATTGTTAAACCCCACTGACAATAAGCCACATATAAAGATAAAGAAAGACTCAGACACGAAGACATCTAACCCTAAATCAAAGAATTATAGACAAGTATGATCGCATTTTGACTGGTCAAAAGCCTCAAAATGCAATCAAACATCCAGGGTGTTCTCAAAACAATCAAACATCCAGGGTGTTCTTAAAACAATCAAACATTCAGGGTGTTCTCAAAACAGGTTAGAGTATAGTTCAGGTACAAAAAGTTACAACGTGCAATCTTCATATACTAGTAATTTCGAGACGTGCTGTCCTTACAAAAAAAATGACGACTTATAGTAAGTGATTTTCAAGTACTGTTTTTATAGAAATATGTGTATACACGATGTGTTATAACTCTATAAAGAAAATTTCACAGCGTCCAGGTCTTATGGAACATCATTTTCCCAGTGTTGCATTCTAAATGATATTCAAAACTAGCTCAAAACTTCTTTTATAAAATTATTTTGCGCATGTAGATCATAGCGGAATAATCTTTCATGACACGTTATGCTTCTAGAAAAAGATTTATACCAATTCAACCCTTTCAGAATTGGATTTATTTGAGTCTGATACTTTGAATATACCGTTTTGGGGGATGATTCTGACATTCCATCTACTGGTGACGAAATTCGCAATGCATAATAGCATATTACAGTATTCAGCCGGGAATCAGGGTAGCTTATCAGATTCGATTGTTTTAATGAAGTCATAACCCTTAATGTGGTAAACAGTGCAACCTCTCCAAAGCAACACCCTTTGGGAGACGCAAAATTATGTTGTTGTTGAGAGGCTGCCTCTCTAGAGAGGTTAAATAAATAGTCAAATCGTACAGTTGGGAAAAAGCATGCTGTTGTTGAACGGAGATTGTCGCTCTAGAAAGGACCGCTCTAGAGATGTTTCACTGTATAATGAAATGTTTCTTCAAATGAAAACTGCTGTTCCTACCGATAATACAGTAAAACCTGTGTTTGCAAGCACCTCCGAATAAAGGCCATCCTGTGAACAAATGCCATTCTTTGAAAAACTGTCATTGATTATTTCACTAACTGACCTCCAAATAAAAGCCACCTGTCAATAAGTGTCACATTTTGTCTTTCTCAATGGTGGCCTTTGGTCACAGGTTTGACTGTAATTACGTTTCGTATTCATGAATCTGACAGCGAACTGTAAACTTTTCTCATGAAATAAGCTCATAGACTCTTTGGGAACGGATTAAACTGCTGACGAATACGACGTGCTGTGTTTTAGTTAATCTATTTTACGTTATGGAAACGACGCATACTGTTTTTCATTGAACAATCATTCAAAGGTACAAGACCCCGTCATTTACTCGGCTTAATATAACTGTGATAAGCTCCAAGTAATAGGGATTTTTATGTCATTCTTTTTATTCAAATCAATCATACAACGAACCAATATTAATTCACTGAATATTATCGGGGCTCTGTAAAGGAACCCGATTCCTGATTAACATCAGGAAATCCCTACAATGGAAGCTTACATAAGGGGTTTAGCTACATTCGTAAGCATTAATTGTGTACATTTTAATCTCCAGTACAGTGTTTTCCGAATAAAGCCATCTGTTAACAACGGCAACTTTCACAATTTACCTAAGGTGGCCTTTGTTGGCAGGTTTGATTACTAAAACATTTTTTTTTCGGATGGGGTTAAGGCAACTTAGGGGGTCCCCCTTCATGGCTTTAGTGGATGGATCTAGAGATGACCTAATAGCAATATAATAAACAATATTTCAATACACATTTAGATATATATCTATACAGTATAATCAGCAGACAAAACTAGCGGAGTTCAAAATGATATTCACGATCGCCGAACTGTCACAAAATATTACCTTCAAAATTTTTTCTACGGTGGATTTGATAGGGGGTCAAGTGGTTATGGTCTCTTGCTAGTAATTACTAGCCATTCACCGCTGTGAATTCGAATCCCACCCTAGCAAAAAATTCACATATAAGGAAGCTGTTCTGTCTACATATGTTCTACGTAGGTGTACACCTAGGGTCTTCATCCACCGTTTAAGCTTGAAAATCGCACGCAAAATAACCCTATTTGTTGATGCGACGTTCAATTCTAAAGTTGATTAAATGGGAACTGTTCAATTTAAAGGACGAACAGGGTCTATTTCATTACTTTTGCAAAATTAAATGTCATAATTATTTATATTAATTTTCATATTTCAAATTATTGAAACTGAATTGCATTAAATTTTCAAACAGAGGCTTCTTTCAGACTTTCTATTCCACATCAAGACATTGTAGTATAGTATATTGTAAGGATTTTGCGAACGATATTCTTACAGAAATGTCTAACCATCCTAGTAAGGAACAGTGATATTATCTTTTCATTATACCGCTACTATTGTAATGTATGATAAATGGAATAGACGATATTGGGAAATAAACATAATTTGGTGCGCTAATTAAAATATAAATTATACATGTATTAGATAGACAATATGTATTTTCTGTCTCTTTTAGCGAATAGTAAAATAATCAGTAAATGAAAGCCACTTGATTTTGTATGCAATGGTATGTTCATACCTTCAAAATGATTAGCTCAAATTAATTGTTATATCGCGTCCGTTTAGAGCAAAAACTTTCATGATGAATACCGGCCACTCCACTGATCATTAAAACAATCAAACATGTGTACAATATACATTTACTGTACAATAGAAAACCTTTTCGTAGAGTTGATCTGTACGAAGTTCATTTTTCAAATCATCAACATTCTTTTTTTTTCACATTTAATAGAGAATCTGTGGACTTCATTCAGCAACCACTTCAGTACAATGTATTTTGATTAAGAGCTCCACATTATTGCAACCACCTTTTTCGGGTCTGTTTTTGACATTCCCTCTAAATTATAACTTGATAATAAAACGAACACAATATCAAGAACAATGTTTTTTCACAAAATGTTGTCTTAGTATTTTATTTATATACATGTACTATTTTATTCAGCAAATATTTTTAACCATTTAATCTGATAATACTTGTTTTCGAAAAAAATATGTTTGTGCCATGACTGAGCGTCAAACTTATATTTTCTGCGCCAAATTTGTAAAATTTGCGCATTCGGTGCGAATTGCGCATGTCATCGTGAGCCCTGTTTTTATTTGCAAGTTTGACGTACGTACATTTCAGAGACTGATCTATCTAAATACATTATTGAGTGATTTTATAAAACCAGAGACTATAGCTTGTTGGATTACAATAATAAAATACATCATGCATGCCAGTTAAATTTTTAAAGTTAACGAAGACGTACCTGTTAGTGCCGATAAAGTAGATCCAACGAAAGTTGCCAAGATGAAAAATGTTAAATTCTCCATATCTGCCCTATATTTCGCTAAACAATCCAACCAATGTCGATATGAATTGGTTTATGTTATATACGTAAGTACGCCATGTTTCCTATAAGTCATTTCCGTGTTTGATGTCACGTTAAAAATAATGCCATGAGAGACAGAGAACGATGATTAATGAATAAATATTCGATATTTTACAAAATTATCCTCTAAATTGTTAATGCGCAACAAAAACAGCATAGAACGAACTCCAATGGAACTCTTTAATTGTACAGAAACCGATGAATTGAGATTTTAGATATTTCTAATAAAAAAAATCCAATCATCATCTTTAAAGCAGAATCGCGGTATATTTTTCTTTCAACGATAAAATCACTTCATGGAAGATCAATTTACAAAACATTTGAAATAAATTATTACGCACGGGTGATTATTTCAACGCTCTACTTCCAAAAATAAATACAAAGCTCTATAGTAAGTTAAATGTCACTCCTTATATTTCAATTTGAAAATAATCTACAACCATTGTTTTCCCCGGGAACAACATTCAGTTATCCGATTCATTCAACTGGTCACATTTTCCCAAATGTTCAAGTTATCAATGAGTTTCGTCACGTGAACGGAAATCGCCATAAAGCTGTCAACGCTTCCAATTATCCCCTTACATACGCAATGAGCGATCAATTCGCTTTACAAAAACATCGAGACATTTCCGTAGTCAAACAGTCAAGGTATGAACATGATCGACTCTCAATTGTTTTTCAAATAAAATAATTCGTCGAACGTTCATCCGAAGCTCTTGTGACAATATTCAAATTGCTATCGGGATATATCTGGTGTTTCCGTAAAAAAACTAACGGCACTGATATCGTGTGGTGGGCAGAAATCATAGGTGTGAGTCGAGCACTGACGCTTGAAAAAAAAGTCGACTAAATAACAACAAATACCAATAGCGTAATGCTAAAATAAAACCACGTTTTGTTTTGTCATTATGCCTTAGTATGTGGTTCAGTGAACCTTCATCAAAAGACTTATTTGATATGTTTTACAAAGATGCGTGATGAAGTGTGTCTGTTGTATGTAGAATAGCTTTAATCAGGCCAGAAAATGTTACCAAACCTATCCTACTTTTTCTCGTCGATCTTAGGTTCCTATGAGCAAAGTAAAAAAATGCAACCTGAACTAATCAGGAACATATTTTGGTGCAAATCATAACTCAACGCTACGGAAAATATTCTTAGAAAAATTAAAAAAAGAAAAAGCTGCAGTGTTATGGAAAAGGGTACAGTATTATGTATACAATACATTAAAAACAATTTGTAAATATACTTACTTTATTTTTGGTCAAGTATTCGGAAACATGACTACATGTATTTTCTCTGGTATCATCATTTGACCTCTAGCCAAGGTCAGACTGTGTATGAACTGAGATGATGAAAAGACCCAGAGTGTAAGAACAGTTTAACTTCAATTATCAATCACTTAAGGCCCTTTAATTTTTACGACTACTTATTTTTAGACCATTTTTTCAATGCTTTCTCAATATTTCAAAATCATCATGAAATCATTTCAAGTTAAAGAGTTATGTGGTCAAATAAAGGTTTTGAACGCCGTACACAGGCAAAAAATACAGTTAAAAAGCACGATAATTTTGAAGAGCGGATTAATCGGTAACTAAGCATAATGTTAAATTGGAACCAAACTGGATAACCAATTACTCGCACGCTGGTCATTAAAAGGTTTTCCTGAAGTTTCTCTGTGATCCTTTTATTACCTTGTTCACGAGGACAATGTTATACTTTCATCTCAAAAGACCAGACGGATTGGATATCAATTAAAAAGTTGATTGGATTCCATGGAAAATCGTTATCGCGTAACCGTGTTACATTCCTTTAATGTTTCATAGAGAGATCCTGTTATTAGCCTTTTTATGTCTGTTCATCGGAATTGTTCCGTTTTAACGGGAATTCTGTAACCACTTCTAGGGAATTTAACGATTTTTTGTTACACTGGTCAATTTTAGCTTTTCTTCTAATTCACCCGAGCTTTAACATTACATGGGATGTCATATGATACTAGCATGATGTGAAATATTTTCCTTGAAATGATGTTCGAATCAAGCAGTTTTTATCGATAAAATCGTTCCGAATTCTTGCATTCTAAGTTTACAAAAATTTGAGCAAATTTGAAAATATTTGAAAAAAAGGGCCTTGACACTAACAATCCAATTTATGTTTTTTTTTGCTTTTGAAAATATTTGTAGCTCCTACTACAGAAAAACATAAAAAGAGCAAGTTATCAACACAAATAAGTGTATTAATTTAGAGGACTTAACCAGAAAGGATTCCCAGACACTACATCTCTACCGACATTAATGATAGTCGTATTTACAATGTTGCAAAATGCATTCATAGTGATTTGTCCTTAAGAACCCAAAACCTATATAAATTGAATAGGTTTCTCTGATAAAAAATGATTACCGAGAGAATTTTCAAGAACATGGAAATCCTTTGAGATATTGTCCCTTTTAATTTGAATCGATATTTGCGGAAGAGGCCATTTTTTAAATACAATATACATTGAAAAAAGAATACCCATTTCAACAGAAACTGATGGTAAAAAGATACAAAAACACAATTCCAATCTAACTTAATAAAGAAAAATAAAGATCACTGAGCAATATCTTCAAAAATAATATTTTTTCTATCTTTCAAGAAGGGTAACCAATCTGTAAAAAATCAGAATGTGTCACAGTATAATAAATCACAGTATCTATTGCACCTATCAAAAAATAAGAATAATAATTTGGCAATACTATTTTTTATAATATTAAAATTGTTGAGTAGCAATAAGCAGATACGTAAAAAAGTACAGTGTTGTATAATTATGTAATGATATACAAAAAAAACGATCGTGTTTAAAAATCGTTCTTTGATATCATGGGTTAATTGAATTGCATGATAATAAGTCAGATATAAAAGGCTTTTGATGAATTGCACGTCATTAAAAGAGCAAGAACTAAACATGTCTGATGGATAAAATCGAAGCGAATCAAAATCAGAGGACCTAATACAGCACTCCATACCTTTGTTACGCCCTTAAAAGTCCTCAGCGATTCCTTTGATCATTTTAAATCAAAGACACCTGCGTCAGATATCAGACCAACGGCGCATTAAAATTTTTGCCGAATTTTTTACTCACTTCAAAAGCCAGTCAAAGTGCGAGAGAATTAAACAAGAACACATTCGACTCGTTTTTGAAATGTTCTTTGATGCCAGGACAGAAATGTTCGTGCTAAATTGATTACGTTGTCGATAAACAGTTTTGAATTTAATTTGCTGGGTGTGTTTCAGTAGAGGGGTTTTAAAATTACAATGTATTGACAAAAAGAGAATGTTTGTCTAACATTTTTAAATATACAGACATTTATCCTCCAGAGAGGCTTGTCCTTTAGGGTGTCAGTGGACATAGGCTTTGTCTGAAATTGGGATTAGCACTTCCAGGTAATATTTCAAAAATGAATAAATCAAACATTCGGTAAATTGTTTTTTTTTCTTTGGCACATTATTTCTTTACCAATGATCTATGCATGTGAATGCATATTTAATTAAAACAGAATTTATTGTAAAGGTAAGTGAATGATTCCTAGAAAAATAAAACATGACAATAATCCCAAACTCCCAAAAAATCCACCCTTCCCTCAAAACCCATCCAACACAAGAACATACAAAAATAGCAGACAAAACACGCTTGTATTCAATTATTTTTACTCAATGAATTATTGGATGAGAGAAAATTCAAGAATTATCCTTCGCCTTATAAGCATACTATGTTTCCAAAACATATTCATATGATAGTAAAATGACTAAAACTGAATTCTATCAAGTATGGCGGCACGGTGGCATATTTCTGCATAAGATGATCAGAACGTTTTCGCGAAAATCGACCAGATATTAATGAAAAAACAAAGACATTTTCATGAAAATTCAATAACTTTTCATGATGATATTTCTTCACCAGATAGTACGCGTACTTATTTAAAAGTAGACGAAAAAATATTTCCATGAAAATAAAATATCTTTTCACAGAAATTTAGAAATCTTTCACTAAGATAAACTCGATAAGTGTAAGAAGCAGAAATATACAAACACAAACAAGTGTAAGCTGGGGTTTATTTAGAAAATTCTTCGGAATTGATTAACCTAAACGACCTGAGTGTCTAACCGACTTCTTCACGGTTTAGAAGCGTGAGAATTTGATTGACTTAAAATATAAAGAAAGCCCTAAGAATTTTAACACCCAGTTTATATTCATACAACTCAAGTTTAAGTCTCATTGAATAAGGAAACAGTCCACAGTGTAAGTAAAGATGGAAAAAAATGCCATCAAATTTGAAGCTGTACCAGATACCAACATTCATAAAAGATATCAATAAAAATATCATCAACGAATAACAGTAGATACTTTAATTGACTCAGTGATGCTCATTAGCGTTCTGTATAGGGCTAATTACATGCCTTTGTTTCCAGTTAATTAACATGAAGAAACGGAACATTTCAAAGGGCACACTTTATAGACCCTGTGGGTCATTAGGTACGGACAAGTTGTTAAAAAGTGCGAATGCAATCATGTTTACATGTTTTCTATTGCACTTAAAATGTTTATTGATACAGTGTCGGTTCTTTAATAAAAATGGTCATAACTCCAATATTAATGCACTCAACATTCAATGAAATTCAGTTTTCCATTGATTGTCATTATTGATTTGTTTCAGTGTGTCTTGGCTATTTGCGCTGCTCTCATTATGTAAATTATTATAAATCGTTTATCCACTCGCTATTAAATCAGCGTTTTTGTCTATCTTGGAACATAAATGTTTCGTAAATCTGCAGAAAGAAAAGTGTAAATTCATCAAAAGGTTAACGTATGGTTAAAAATAAGAATTAGCATTTATGTCTTATCACAATTACTTCGTATCATGCAATAGATCTTTAATTGTTGTTTTTTTTAATTTTTCATTTCTGTATGCATCTATTGTTCACTTACGTAACATTTTTCATTAAATCCCTCAACGGTTCCAATTACACGCAAGTTCAAATACAGTCAAACCTGTGAACAAACGCCACCGTTGGGAAAGGAAAAATGTGGCCTTTATTGACAGGTTGCCTTCATTCAGGGGTCAGTTTTTTTATAAATAATCAATGATAGTTTGTCAAAGAATGGCCTTTATTCACAGGGTGGTCTTCATTCAGAGGTGGCCACAAACACAGGTCAGACTGTGTACGGAATTTGGAACTGAATATTTATGAAGCAGCATAATGAGACAAAATCTGTACGAATATGAATGTAGAATCTTTTATCACAGTCTCACTGGACCAAATATAAGGCCACAAATCTCAACGCTTTCTGATTTTGTGCAGATTTTAACTAAATGCTTTCTTTCCTCTCACGTCGTTACATAATAGCCGTTGATATAACTTTAGATTGTAATATGAAACTATCTGACCAACTGAATGAATAAAGCAAAATTCAAAAACGATGTTTGGAGCGAGATGAAATAAAATAATGAGTAAAATTAATCCCAAATTGAGTTTGCTTGAAAAAGAGAAAATGCAAGCGCTTTGTTGAAGTGATTCACGCACAAATTAGTATTTTACATCACTGGAATAATTTTCCATAAACAAATAACATGAGCTGTTCCGGTGCATTGCTGTATGTATCCAGGGCTCGCTTTATAGACGTATCTAAGCCAAGACAGCAGTTTTAGAAACATACGAATCCTATTACGCCTTGTTTGTAAGTAAAAAGAATTTTGTACTTTTGATGACTTTGGAAGATCTACTGTCAGCCATTAAATGTTAATGTCTTAAACATTGTACCTGTTTTTTCAATTAACTTAATTATTGTCTTTGTATGTTCATTTCTTACAAACAATTTTGTATTGTCTATAGTTGCATACATCTACATTTTCATGATACTCCCGATCAATCAATACTAATTATAACTGGGAGGCGCTTGTCAGGAAAACTGTGTTAAAAAGTATTAAGTGTTCAGTTAAAAGATAAAAGTTTACAGATTAAAGAGTGCAAGATTAAGATGAAAAAAAAAAAAACATATAGGGAGCTAGAAAAGAGCTGTCTCTAGCCTTTCCTTGAAGATATTTAGGCTGATACCATTATCAAGATGTTTAACAACTGCTATCTTAACTAAAATATGTCTATAAAACGGACACCAGGTGCAGTATGGGTAATCATATCACATGGGACTGTATCAGCAGCCAGTCACAAAGTAACACATGCTTCAACGTAGGGCAGTCATCGATTCAAACAATATCGATATTTCAACGATTTTTTCCCGCTGATCGATTATCGATACACGTTAAAAATATCGATATTTAGGCAAAAAATATTGTAGAAGCCAAAAATGTTTGCATTTCGAAAGGAGAAATCTGAAAAAAGTAACAACTTTGATTATTCATCAGGGTATAATCATTAAATTAATCATTAGTCACTGAATTAAAATACGATTTCCTTCCTAACAGTGAAGAATTACACAATGAAGTACTTACATTTTCTGAACACACCCTTTTATTGCAATGTTAGTACAACACATGTATATGGATATAATGAAGTAATTATTCAAGTTCTCAATAATTCACTACATAACCATGTTCTACGGTACAATGTTTTCATGGAAATTTACCATATGCCACCAGTTGAAGTAGATGTGTAAATAAATTGAAGATAAAATATTCCTAAGTGATTAAATGGGCGTGAAAATTGTGTGATTCCATTCAGTTCACTTACCTTCCTCTTGTCAATATTTATTCAGCAAATTGTTTTTTTTAATTGCAACACGAGAAAATAATGGTGTTTGGTCATGAGCCACAAAGAATCTAACACAAGTAATTACATCAAACTTCAAAACTTGGCCATCAGTAAGCAATCAAGATAACTATTTTCATTGAGGTTTAAAGTAGCGCCAACAACCAGGGTCATTCGACGACTTTTCCAGCTTTAACTGTGACGGAAGGAAGACCCAACATATACACCTTGATAGTAAAACCAACCTTCCGTAAGCTAGCTGGACAGCTTCCTCACACGTGAAATTTAGTCCTGGGTGGGATTCGAACTTAAAGCGGCGAGGGGCTATTGATAACTAGACAGAGATCATAACCACTCGACCCCCCTCCCCCGTGATATATACCTAAAATCAAAGCTTCATTTTAACCTACTTTTTAAATATTTTTAAAACTTGTTAACAATAGCTTAAGATTTTTCAATAAAAGAAGTAAAACATCGATTTCAAGACCACATTTGGACCATCAAAAATGGTCAATTACCAGGTGACGTAATAAGGTAGAGGAATTATTGAAAACAAAGGTTACTTAATTTGGTACTTCAATGTTTGATACACCTAAGTTTTGATTTTGAAATAACTAATGTTAATTGCCATGCACAAAAATGTGCATAGAATTTCAAATTTTGAAAATCATGAGTTAAGTTTCTTTAATATGAATTTCTAACTTGTGTTAAAAAATTTTAACATTTCTTCAATCAAAACTGAGTCAGAACACAAAGCCAAAATTTGTGTATTTTCACAATTTAAAGAGCTTCCGACACTTTGATGGGATGTTTAGATTCCATCATTAAACACAACAATAACAACACAAATTTATACCTACATTAATCTCAAGATGTCAACAAAATTTGTCCAAATTTTGCTCAAACAATCAATTGATCTTTCAAAATAATTCACCTGAATCAACGAGAGGATTTCATTAAAATTAGCAGATATTTACAACAAATGAAACAAACTCCCCCTTCTCAGCTCTCCTTATATACTTCACACTCTAAATGCACCAGTTACAGAATCATAGGTTTAATGGTACAAATGCAATTGAGTATAAGCGTATGATAATGTAAAGACAATGATGTATTACTAGACCAGAGGACTAACAAACTGGAAAACATTACTGGACAAGACAAAATATCACTACAGCACAATATATTTATATCAATTTAAAAATTCTCTGACAGTCAAAGGAATTTTACAGGACATAAAGGACTGTATTCTTCTGACTTTTTATTGGGACCAATATGTGTGTATTAGTTTTACATTTTGCCAAACTTCAACAAAATTTTGGAAAGAGGATTGAGGTCTGTTGTCTTTTGCATCAACTGAAGATTTCCATAAATCAATCCTTAAATGTAACAAACAAGAAAACATATTGTCAATGCTTTTTTAACCTATCACTTTGTGGTAGATCTTTTTTCAGTCAATTTTGCAGCAGCTTTCTTTTTCATCATCTGCAAACGTTTATCAGCATTTGCAGCAGCACTTTGACCTCCTTGTGATGATGATGATGATGATTTGCTATTTCCAGAATTAGAGCTTGAAGATGATTTTGATGTTTTTGATGATTCTGAACTTTTTCCTCCAAATAGTTTACCTGACGATTCTGATTTGGAATCCACTGATGAAGGTCTTTGAAACGGTTTGGTATCAGATTTAGATTTGTCTTTGTCCTTTTCCTTGCTCTTCTCTGATTGGTCCGATTTTGAACTTGACAGAGTCTTTGATTGGTCACTTTTAGAAGAGCTTAATTTTGATTGGTCCGAAGACTTTGTAGAGGAGGAGCCACTCTTAGATGGTTCTGTTTTAACAGATGTAGTTTTTGTTTGCTCAGTTTTAACATTACTTATCTTGGCAGTGTCTGCCTTAGTAGAACTTGCTTTAGAACCTGACAAATTAGCAGCTAAACTAGCAAGTCCACTAAGAGGCTTAGCAGCACCCGTACTTGTTGTCTCTTTGCTTGATGATGTGCTCTGTAATACACAAGACATGCTCATGTAATTGTCAGCTCAATATCGAACAGAAATAAAAATAATTATAAGAAAACATCTGAGTAAAGACAAAAAAAACAATCAAAACGATAAAATGCATTTAATTATTAACAAGGCAAAGCAAGGTTTATTCGTATAAAAACGGCTGTTTTAGCAAAGAATTGTCAATGAAACAGGACCCAGGAGAGCACTAAAGCAACATTAAGTCAAACGTGAGTGATCACTTGTGAATAACGTTCACTGTATAAATAATAAAGCAGCCACTCTTTAACATACATTTATGAAATAGACCAAATAAACCTTACATTAAAGGCAAATTGTGCAAAAAAGCCATCTTTCTCACATCTATCCCTAGGTGGACTTTGTTTGCAGGTTTTTTTTTTTATTAATTTCTCAGTATAAATATTCAGTTAAACAAAGAGAAAATAGGGATGGTTCTTTTTAAGTTAAAGCTCCTTTGTTTTTCCACAAATATAAAGATGAATACTTTATAATCGAACAAAGGACAATACACTGATGGTCCTACAATAATTTAGAACTTGATCACGACCGTCAAATGACATATATGGCCAGACAAAAACATAGTCATGCTTCTACTTACTTGAACAAAAAATTATGGAAGGTACGTCGCAAACCTTGTTATCTTTTTATTCCTTCTAAACGTATCTATCATACCATGGACTCAATATTCATCCCAAAACACTTATGTAAGATTTTGATATTAGAAACTTCGGGTTTGGTGTCAAACAATAAGATCAGAAACAGACCAGAAACACAATATTTTTAAGTCTGGTCTTATCCAGATTTTAACCAATTTCCAAATCAAACATTGAATACAATGTAAACACAGCATAGAACCAGTCTGTTTATTTAAGGCTACATAAAAAAAAATACTTTTACATGATAACCAATACAACTGTCAGTCAGATTATTCAGAAACACAATTCATGGCTTTATTTGTGCGATGCAAACAGCTTTTGAACAGATGGACGTCAATGGAACTAATCCATTTGTGATAACTGGTACCAGGAGTAGACGAATGGCGGATGTAAAAATAACAAGAACAAAAACAAAAAGATTAATGTCTAAATTGCAAAGCAAATATCAAATTCTTCCCATTCTGATGAGACAACCTAATACTTTGATAGTATAATATTTTAAGTAAAATTAAACAATCAGGACCAATGCTATTCTATAAAATTCATAAATTAAAGGGACATAACTCCAGACTGACAATGATAACGATGAAAAATGATGAGTAAGTTACATTAAACAGGAATAACATCATTCATAAATGAGGTATTGAGGTATTATTGAGGTATTATCACTACGAAAAATGAGTACAGCTACTGGACAAATCATATTTAATTAACTCATGATTTAAAGGGACTTAATTCACGATTGACGATATAAAATCATAACAGAGAAAACAAACAAAGAGTCACTTGAAAGGTGAAATATTGATTTGGTTGATATTCATTGACAATGAAAATACCCTGGGCAACTAGTTATTGTAGGGATGGCATAAAATGATATATTTGGGCCCTTTAGACAAAAAAAAAACACTTTTATCTCCTGTTTGCACTAGGGTTTTATGAAACATCAACAGCCAGGGTCATTTGGCAACTTTCCAGCTTCAACAGTGGAGAAGACCCTAAGCATATTATGTAGAACCAAAGACTGAATTCACTGGAGTTAGTGGCTAGTAATTACTAGTCAGAGACCAAAATCACTTGGCCATGGAGGCCCACATACATTTATCATCCATATATAGACAAGCATAACCAATTTGTTTTGTGTTTTTGGTCCATGTGCCTATTTTAGGCTACAATACAATAATCAATCATGCCTAAATGTACTAGCCCCGATGGTAAATACAGTACGGCTAAATTCAAATTAATTACGCCACAATTATAAAGAGACATATCATAACTAAAAGCTAAAGAGAGAAGAAGGTAACTGTACAGTAACATACAAGTGGATGACTTAAAAGTGAAGAGGAAGGGGGGTAACTCTTCAGTAGCATGTAAGGAAAATTAAAAGTGAAGAGGAAGGGAGGTAACTCTTCAGTAGCATGCAAGGAAAACTAAAAGTGAAGAGGAAAGGAGGTAACTCTTCAGTAACATGCAAGGAAAACTAAAAGTGAAGAGGAAGGGAGGTAACTCTTCAGTAGCATGCAAGGAAAACTAAAAGTGAAGAGAAATTGAATTTCCCAGATGTAAAACTGACAAAATATATGGCAGCCTCCACAGAAATGCTTGCCAAGTTTGTTTATTTTAGACAGCTTTTAACTGGTAATATTTCCTTAACAGTATTTCGGCATCCGCATCACAAATGTAAGGCATAGACACATATAAAACAACCAAATATACCCAAGGTTAGATACAGGAATCAGTCAGTCGAGGTGCTCTGAATAATGAAAGGGGGTAATAAAAAAGTAAAGAGAATGGGAGGTAACTCTGCAGCAACACAAAAGGGATATTTATAAAATGACATGTAAGGGAGGTAACTATAAGTGACAAATTCACTTCTCATACATACCAGCTTTGTCTCCCTTCTGCTGAATGAGAAAAGGCTTGCTGCTTCATTCTTGGCAGATTTTACGGCTGGTTTCTCAATCTTCTCAGATGGAGGGTTGGATGAAGACTTCGACTTCTGAGGTTTAGTGACCTGAAACAAACACCAGCAGAGTTATCATTGTTAATGAGAATTTAGGTTTGATAGGCATTATTTTCATGCAATTGATACAACTTTTCTTTTTCATTTGGCCCGTTTTTCAGCTTTAACAATGGAGGAAGACCCCAGGTCTACAACTGGAAAAAAACATCAACCTTCTGGACAGCTTCCTTACATGTGATGTTTGTCTAGTTCCAGGTGGGATTCCAACTCACAGCGATGAGGGGCTAGTGATAATTAATAGGAGACCATAACCACTTGATCATGGGGGACCCTCCCAACTGTTATTAGGAACATGGCCTGTGGCATCCATGTTGTACTACAGTGTATGAAAATATTAAACAGGAGAAGTCAAATGACACTGATTATGTGAAAGACTGTGAAACCACAGTCCTCAGGAAAAATTGATAAAGCCTGGTTAAATTTAGAGAATTATTGGTCTTAATGTTCAGTAAAGCTACTTTGCATTTTAGTAAAAATTAATGTCAATATACATTATGGGCCAGTAATATTTTATTAGGTCCAGTAATGTTTTCGAGTTTGTCAGTCCCACAGTCCAGTAGTAGTTAATTGCCCTTTGTATACACTGATTACCACATAAAAAATGACATTTGATCTGAATGCTATTACATTCTTGGTAAACCACATGCCTATCTTAAAAAATAATGATTCAAGTATATGATACTCCCTGACTGTCAGATCAGATCCATTAAGGGGCTAAAAATTATCTAACAACTTCTGAGAATCACTGTTCAGGGTATTGATAACATAAAACATTAAATAATTTTTTGTAAGTATAACAAAATAGGAACATACCATTTTCTTCATAGTTTTTTCGCATCTTGAACAATACCACACAAATCTAGGATCATTCACATCTTGTTCAACAACTGGAGGCCTGTGACATTCCTTAAAAAAATCATCCTATAGCAGTCAGGTAATGAATTCTTGCTTAGTGACCCATCTTGAATGCAGCCTCAAAGTTGGTAAATTTTAAGGCTGAACTTATTAACAACCAATCAACAGCTCACTCCAGGTTTCAGTCTCAAAACACTAAGTAACATACTCTTTGGGACAATATACTCCAGTTCCTGTACACTGTCCTAATTGCATTAAACAGAATTATTTAGTAAAAATAATTCAATAGCCTTAAGAAGCAGGCTTCCCGAAAGTTGCCAAAACGTAGGAGATGTCAGGCAAATTTCGAGCAGGTCCAACTACTTCTCGGCAAGCATCGGACCTGAAGTCCGGCGAGATTTACAACGTTTATTACTTACTCATAATATATTCAGTCAGACAAATTTTTATTTGATCGAACAGAAATTCCAACTTTGCCGGACCAAATGTCAGGCAAGTATTTCATCAGTTTTGAGAAGCCTGAAGGAGTGGACAATAGATGCCTTAATATACATGATGAAGCTAGTATCAATTAAACCTATTAGCACAAGTCAACAAACATTAATAATACAATGCTTTTCTTTGAAGATTAGAACTACATGACTAGTTTTCACTTGCCATTATTCAATTTCTAATTGCAACATGTGAGCCAAGCTGTCACAAGAGATATCCACAAATGTTCAGTTCAGAGAGCAGAAAAGGTCTGTTTCATCATTTTTTGCTAAATTAGTGGCTACAATTCAAGAAATTTTGCTAATTATTAAACCTCACAGAAGTATTATGCCTACGAACATTCTGACAATGTTTGGTGATGACTGAATAGGAACTGTTCAGTTTTGAGTGTGGACAAGTATTGTCAACACCACTCACCCGCCACTTTTTTCCTTTCATGATGAGAGCATATAAACATTAAGGGAATTTTTCTTTTTATCTCATACTGGTTTACTACCTGATGATAAAGACTGTGGCATTCCTGGCACTCTACAAGTTGATTCCCAGATGTTACATCAAATTGTCTGAAAATAGTCAACAGACTTTAGGTTTGAAACATTATAGAATTTCAGACAAAATCAGTAAGAAACTGAAATACCACATAAATGAAATTGGCTTTCATACTTAACTGTCATCTGAAGGTCATAGGGGATTATGTGATGTTGGGAGGGTGTATTATGGTATAATTATCTTTGAATTCAATCAAAAGATGCATTCACAAATAAAATGGACCCAAATTTTTATGTTGGGTTGCACCAGCCATTAGCATCATTTGGCAATTTTACAGCTTTACTGTTGGAGAAAAATCTCAGGTGTACACCTGTGTAGAACGACCAACCTTCCATGAATCAGATAGATTCACTATGGAATTTGTCTGGTCCAAAATGGGATTCAAACTCACAGTGGTGAGGGACTACCGTTTACAAGTCAGAAACCTTAACCACATAGGCCCCCTTAGAACAATCTACCAGTCTGAAGTCACATTGAACTCAATGAACAGAATTTAGATGCATTTACAAATGAAATTGACTAAACTTGATTTTTAAAGTGATTTGGAAAATTGAACAGAGAACCATGAAAATATGAAACTGAAATTGTTATTCAAATATCAACTCACTTGCACACCACACAAGATATTCCTAGACCAATAGCAAAGTCATCTGCATCCATGCTTTTATCCATCTCTTCTTCATCTGTTGATTCCTCATCCTTCTTCTCTGCTTTTTTCTCCTTTTCTTTCTCTTTCTGTTTTTGTCTTTCCTTCTCTTTCTCTTGTTCTGTGAAAGTAAGATAACAATACAAGAACCAAGCCACTTTACAAAATAATGATAAAAAACCTGACTTTGTTCCAATTGACGATATTAAAATATCCATGAAACAACTTCATGAGAAGCGTAACACATCAAAGAATCATCAATGTATTTCTGATAAAAGCTTATCATAAATTTTGTTCAAAAAGAAAAACGAAGTATTAAAAGCCCTTCACTAAATGGTAAAGCACACTATCTTTCAAAACTTGACAAATCACACATAATATTTACCTTTTAGTTTTTCTCTTTCTCGTTCTTTTTCTTTCTCTCTTTCTTTTTCCTTCCTTTCCTTACGTTCTCTTTCCTTCCTATTCTCTCTATCTTTCTCTTTGTCCCTCTTTTCTCGTTCCTTCTCTCTATCTTTATCCCTGTCTTTCTCAGAATGTTTATCTTTAGAGGATTCTTTGTCTTTATGACTGTCAGTGTTCTCTTGTCGAGATTTCTTTGCAGGAACTTCAGGTGAATTCTCTGAATGCTTGGACTAAAAAGAAAAGATTTCATACAAATAACTTCTGAATGTTACCTAGGTAACGCTACCATGGATATACTTCTAAACTTCAGAGCAAGAAACCAACAGAGAAAAATGGAACCATAATCAGGACAACTTTCTAAAATGAATATTGTGATTTTTTTAAATTCAAAGAAAAATAAATGTTTTTATTTCAAGCCCAATTCAGTTTTTGCTTTACTTTTATCAATGCACTTGTCCAGTTGGGCAAGTTTCCAGCAAATTTCACTTGCCCAAAAATGGATGTACTTTCCCAGATATGTTATATACTGTATACTTTTTAAATTCATTTTCTGATTAATGATTTAATATTGACAGATAAATTTAAAAATCAAGACATGTGCATTATTTCAATCCTTACATAATATTAATAATCATTAATCCAGATTCACTTTTTTTCAAGGCTTTGTTAAAATGAACATTCAGATAATATTCATAATGCAACACCATCTAACAACAAAATAACAAAAAGTCTGAGAAATAATATTCTATTTTGCACAGTTATTATTGCTTTATGGCCAACATCTGCGTGTCCAATCTGGCAAGCTGCTTGGAACTTTAACTTGCCCAAAACCAGAATCATTTGTCCTGGGCTTTGGGCAAGTGGGTTACGATGGAGACTGGGTCCATAAAAGTGTAACAGTGTTGTATATATAATATATGTGTCTATATTAGTTTGTATGCTCGTCTGCCTGATTAGCTCAGTTGGTAGAGCAGCTGACTTGCAAGCAGAAGGTTGCGGGTTCAAGCCCCATATCGGGAACTTTATTTTCTGCCTCCTATTACAAAAGAAATGGAAATGAAAAATATTCACATACCTTTTCAATATGCCTCTTTTCAGCATCTCTTTTCTTGCTAGAATCTTCATCCTTTTTAGAACTTCCAGAATGTCTTGAGGATGATGAAGATTTCTCTGAACTCTTCTCTGAGTCCTTGGACTTTCCTTTTCTCTGAGCGATAGCATCATCCAACATTTGTTTAAGTTGTGCACCAGAATCCTTGCTTTTAGAATGAAGCAACTTCAGTGCTTTAACAAACAATGGGTCTAGATCTAGAGATGCCATTTTCTTTGATGTTGGTGCGTAAGAAAACCCCTGAAAATTCAAACATTAAATACAGCTTGACCAGTTTTAACTGATGCCTGCTTTTCACTGAACACAGTCTGATATGTTACATACCACACTTCAGACTCAATGATCTTTAGGGGCCTATCAAGGAAATGTGGTTATACAAATTAAAAGACCTCTTGTGACAATAAGACATTTTTCAACATTGCTAGTCCAACTTCAGTAATGAAATCAGCCAACTGAAAAGCGGAATTAGGGACAGAAGCTGAAAACTAATCAAATGCTGGCAGGCCTAAACTTCCAATGAGCTGCTCAGATAAAATAATTCTGAATAATGTGTGACAGTGAGATATTTCCATTGTCAGCATCACATGCAAGCCTTATCAAATACAGAATGAAAGTGTGTATGTACAGAAACAGGGATTTTCTTGATGCAGGTTTCTTGCGTCCCCAACGCGATATTCTGTCGAAGGACTCGAATTGAGAGTGACCACTGCATCTTCGGGAACCCTTCCAACATGAAATTTTCTGTGTGGGTTCCCCCCCAAATCCCAATGGATCCTTAAAATGTTAGACCATCGGGTGAAAAATCTTATGGAAAACCCTGCAGAAATGCTAAAATTACACAGAGTCATCCTCTTTAAAATGTTTACCTCAACAAACCAATAATATTGGTGTATCACACCATGGCACTCATATAACTCTATGCATTGAATCACATCACTGAAATAAATGATATACTTTAACCGAAAATGGAACGGTTTTACTGGCCGTTATCAGCTACGTTTTTCAACTTCGATAAATAAATCTATTTCAGCATGATCAGGGACAAAACAGTTTATTAAATTCAACCAAAATAGTAAATATTTATTGGAAAGTTAAAAAAAAGACAAAATACAAGGTTGGTCACGAAATAACATTAAAAATTACCGTTTTCACTACTCGTTCATCAATGTCATGAAGACGCACACAGCCGGCGATTCTTTTAACCGAAAGATCAATAACAGGAGGAAAGACAAGTATGTTGACATATTGTTTTATTTTGTTTGTTTTTATGTTTTATTTTTGCAATAAAACGTGTATCATATAAATACTTCATATAAATGGACTTATTAAGTTATTTGATTGTCACTTACAAGTCTCAACCATTTCTGTATTCATTTTTTATGGATCTTGAAACAATTTCACAATTTAACCAATTTTCGCGATAGCATTTGCTTAGCAGTAGACCACGATTACTTTGTAATGGATAACTTAACCTAATGAGGTCTGATTACTAAACACCCAAATTCCGTATGCTAAGAGACTTAACACGTCATGAAAACTGACTTTATGTTTGATTCATTTTTACAACTTAGACTGTGCAATAAGATATAATTCTTATTCGGCTCCCATGACATTGTAAAATCACTTGATGAGCATGGATGAACTGGTTGACACTAATGGCAAGGTTTTGCTGGTTGGAGAGGGAGATTTCTCATTTACTGTGTCACTGATGCAGAAGTTACCTAGCAACAGGTACCCAAACATCATAGCTTCTAGTCTGGAGACTGAAGACTCCATTAATAAACACCAACATGCTAGAAGAAACATGGACTGGTTGGAACAACAAGGTTATATATAAAATAACTGTCAAATACTACCAGTCTTATTAAAGTTTAATTGACATAAATAAATGGCACTTGTTTTTTTGTACAAATTAATGTTGTTGTATAATATATTGTTATTATGAACATATTAATTAGGCCTAAACAAAGAAGAGGTCTGTTTCCAGTTACATGCCCAAAAAAATGTGTGTCGATAGGTAGAGATTTTTTTCTTGTTTTTTTTACACACATTGGCAACACTGTTATGCAAATTACAATATAGTGCTAAGATTTGGTTCACCTAATTCTGTTACAACTTTGTAACTAGTGGTAGAAAACATATGGCTGATTCTGCTTTGTTATGGTGAGACATTTTAAGACGAAGGCCTGTTTGAATTTAGTTATTTAATTGCCTACTGGATGGCCAAATTGGTAATGTTGACATATGTTTAGTCTAATCGTCATATAAATTATTGTGCCTCGTCTTATATAGAGGCTTATATGTCAAGTAGAATGTGCGGCATGGTAAGAGTTGTTCACATGGTAAATGTCAACTTCAGTTTATTTTTTTCATTATTTTTAAGGTGTGACTGTAATGTTATCTACAGATGCTACCAAACTGCACTCAAACCCTGACATATTGCAGCATCAGTATACACGAGTCATCTTTAATTTTCCACACGCTGGGGGAAAATCTAACCATAAAAAGAACAGAAAATTGTTGCATGATTTTTTTACTAGGTAAAAGTTCGCTTTCTGAGATGAAAGTGTCCCTTTTTTCAGGTACCCGTATTTCAGGTAGAGGAGGATGTATCATACTAGTAACTACTATTTTTGAATATATTCTATTTGTAAAAATGTTGTTATTTAATGTGGTATGAAAATATCCTGTTAACGCTATACTATATATACTATAATCTATCTGATGTCTGAAATGCTGGGTTTTGTTTTTATACTGGTCAGTTTATTCATTTATTTGGATAATGAAATAGTCCTTGATGAGCTAAATTTGTATTTTCACAGTGCTACGTCTGTATTAGAATGTCAAGGTCAAATATTGGTGACCTTGTGTAAAGGTCAAGGTGGAACTCCTTCTGATCGTCCTATGAGAAAATGGCATGATAGTTGGCAGGTCGTTTCTATGGCAGCAAATGCTAGCCTCATTCTAGTAAAAATACAAGCTTTCATTGCTGAAGAATATGGTACTTATACATCAACAGGTTTCAGGTTGGTTTAAAATTTATGAAAGTTTATCTAATCAATTTATATTACATTCTTACTGTTTCTTTTATTGGTTTCATTTAACTATTTGAATGTGTGTGTTATATAACACTATGATTCTGCAAAATTATAAAAGCAATCATTTGTAATAAAAAAAAACATAAATGCTGCAACTGCACTTCAACTTTAATGATATAAATACGGTCAAGTTAAACTAATAACGTGTTATGAATACAGGTTATCCTACGGACATTGACCACTCTTTGCACTAATGTGAATTTTGTTCAGAGGTCTGACTGTACTCCTATCAGGTTTAATGATTGTACAAAGTGCATGTGTAAATTTTCAAACATTTTTATATAAATCACCTTTCAAGATGCCAAAGTGGTATAATGGGTGGTGGGTCTGATAACAATTGAATTGAAAATATGGCACAGTGGTATCTGTTTATTGATAATCTTATGCGCAATAGAAATCTGCATCCATGAGTATTCTTCAGATGGAATATGCCTGTAAAGGACCATTTTTGGTGTTTAGCTCTTTTCTGGAAATTTCATTCCAATACATGTTTTCATAAACATGTACTGTAGTTTCACTAATTTTTGTTGGGGATTAATTTCACGGGTTGACTCATCCATGAATTAAATTTCCGTGAATCTAAATGCAGAGATATTTGTCTGACGGGGATATTTTATCAATGAATGTGACAGAAAGTGATAAGGCAAAACATTTTTTTCAAACAATCAATATCCATGAATTTACATTCCCACTAAATAGCAGTTTTAGTAAAAAAATACAAAAATTGAGCCCAACAAAAATTAATGATACCACTGTATATCTGAAGAAATTGAATTCTTTGTAGGAGTTTAGATAAAGGCTTCCATACTGAAAATGCTCTAACTCATGTGTTTGAAAAAGCCGATCCTGTAGAAGTTCCGACTGATGGTTGTGACGTTAGAGTGAAGATTGATAATGAAATATTTCTGTGTTCAAGATTCACCTATCAGAAGCTATTACAGATTAGGTAAAATAAGATTTTGTTTTTGTCCCAGACTTTTCAGTAGAATTCAGTATCTTGAAGCTACCTTGAAGTTTGTTAAGTTTGTTTATCTAATCGGTCTAACAATGACTTGATGCTTAATCATTCTATCTTTTTGCAAAAAGGAATTATATTCTTACACTATCAAACCCTCCAGATTTTCTCCAATAAAGCAAATCTAATTATTGTCTTTCTGGAAAAAAGTTTATATTCTGTTGTTTTTGTACTAGTTGCTAGTTTGTGTCATTTAAATCTTTTACCTGTAATTTGGCAAATAAATCTTATATAGGGTCAAACCTGTGAACTGAGGCCACTATTGAGAAAGACAAAATGTGGCCTTTATTGACAGATGACCTATATTGGGAGGTTAGTTCATTCTAAATAATCAGTGATGGTTTTTCAAAGAATTGCCTTCATTTAAAGTGTGGTCTTAATTTGGAGGTGGCCGCACCTATTTCTTTTTGACAATTATAATTATTTCAATATTGTTGTAAATTGCATGGATATTTCAGGCAAATCAGTGGTAACTCAGATCATCCTCTGTGTCAAGTATACAGTAAGTTAACTGACCGTCTAAGATCAAATTGTGAAGACCTTCTTGTGAATGATTGTGGGCATTGTGTAATGTTTAAGAAAGTACCTAAGTTCATAACCACTGACGATCATGAAAGCCATTCTGAAGAGAAAAATCATGATGACTATGATGAACCTCATGCTATTGAAAGAAATTTTCTTGAGGACTTTTCTGTTGTTACAGTCGCTTCAAAGAATGCTGATCAGTATATTGAAATAGCAAGAAACTCACTAGATACATTAGCAAATGATTCTTCAGACTGTGTATCTATTTCTTATGGTCCAGCATTTAAGTCTTGTCTTATTTCACAGAACCATTCACCTGTTGAGTATCACATGACTGTCTGTCATCCAATCAAATTGAAGAATTTCAATATTGACAAAGAAGCATCTGGAGAATGTATTGGTGACAAAGAATTAATTCAAGCTACCTTAGAATATGTAAAAAATGTCACTATGAATGCATTTAATCATGTATTGCAGAATTACAAACACTCTGTGATATTTTACAATCAGTCCTTTGAAAATTTAAGCACAAATTCTTCTGATGCGAAAGTTTTGTCAACTTTATTTTTAAAGCAATATTGTCCAGATTGTAATATGTCAGATTCAAACTACGATATTAACAGAGATGAATCATTGATAGAAATGGGTTACGTGTATTTCAAGGCTAACAGCAATCGAGACAATAATGGTATGGTGTATTTGGATGTTAATATACAAAAATTAACATGCTTAGTGTATGAAATAAATGATCAGCGCCTATTGTGGTCTGATGATCATAGAATTCTTCAGCAGTTTGGAAAACTTGAAACCAGATCTGGAAGTTTGCTACCAAATTCATCTGACCCTATCCAATATGAAGATATGGCTTTAAGTACAGCAAGATGCAAATTGCTCCCTGATAAAATTACTAAGGATGAATCCATTGCTGTTCAACCTGTAAGCTTGTATCCTATGTTATTTTCTCATGATATGAGTTTTTGGGAAAATGACAAAGTTGTGTTCTGTGAGATTGAATTTTGTGATGTTATACGAGACATTGCCGGGGAAGTAGTAATTTCAATTGAATTAATTTACAAATATACTGAGCAGGAAACGAACAGAACAAGCCTCTGTTACCGTCTTACATTTCAGTCTGTAGATAAGGCTCTGTCTTACGATATTTCCTGGAAACTGCAGAGTTTGATAAGACTTGAAGTGCAGAAACGAATGAAGATAATTTTGAGATAGAGCATTCAAGTTGTAGAAACAACAGCCTCGGGTCATTTAATGATGGAGGAAGACCCCAAGCTTACACCTTCGTAGAATTCCCAACCTTCAGTAAGCCAGCTAGACAGCTTCACACATGAAATTTGTCTTGTCTCAAGTGAGATTCAAACTCACAGCAGTGAGTTGCTATTGATTACTAGTTGGGAGACCATTACCACTCAACCACGGAGGCCCAAATGTTTTGTCTGATCATAAATGGTACATTATTTGTACACATTGACACGTAAATAACTAACATAAAATAAAACAAATCCTTTTAGTATTTTTGTACTTTTTATTTTCTGACAATTCAATCTTCATACATGAAGATCTCCACTGTCATATAATCCTTATTGACTTCGCTAACAAATACAAGGACAGAAAGAAGTCTGATGACCATACAATAAACACTGCTTGTAGAAAAAACTTAAACTCAGAGAGATACACACTTGACACGGTAACCATAGAAACATATTTAATACATTTTCTAAATCAGTGAATTCCTTGAAAGTGTACACAAATTAAGATTTGTGATGAAAACTTACAGTGCTCAACTTATTACAAATATTTAATCAGGATGCAGCATATAATTGCATCAAATACCCTAAGAACCTCGTCTTTGAATGTATAACTTATTTCCATCTAATAAATGATATTATTTCAAATACAAACACTGAAATTCTAACAAAATTTCATGAGAAATAATCATTTTTCATGATTTCTCCAATATCGCGACAAAAAAAAAAAAATAGGTCAGCTTAAGTTTAATATGGTTGAACTATCAAAAGGTTGTATATGCATAACTGATATACTAGGTGGTCATTTGTACATGAAAATGAAGTATGGCTTGACGTGGAATCTTATCAACAATGCAACCTTTATATTTATCAAATAATTAAAGCTCCCGAGACGTCCCAGTCACAAAAATTTTCATTTTACTTCTCAATCAGGCCAAAAAATGTTTGTTAAGGGCAACAGTCAGAAAACAGCTAGGTAAGGTAGGTATCAATATTTTCTTTTCAGTAAAATTATTTTACTGGCTTTGATCATTTATCAGTTAACAACAACTTACCATTTGTGTAAATGTTCTTAAAAATCTAGGGTTGGGGTTCTCACTAGGTAGGGCCAGTTTTCCCTAAACACACAATTTTTATTTTTAGTCTTAGTACATGCATACATTGTTAAGTATTAAGTTGGATTTGGATTTCCTAATTTAATAGTGCTTTTAACAAGCACCAGCTTCCCATAAAATTGATATAATCTGTATTTACGAATTACTCTCATCTTGTACAAAATAATCATTTTTATTGGATAGTATGGTTACCATAGAAACATACTTTAATAAGCTGAGATTCTCCACGACAACAAATCATGTTTATATGCCAGAATCAACGACATCGTTACATCAACATTCACACTATAACATTTACATAAATGTTTTTTTTTGCATAATATTAAGTGTTAAAAATTATAATCAATACTTTAAATTTACAAATAAAAATTGCTTTTTTACAAGTATTGTATGTATATCACATAATTTTGTACATGAAAATTGATAATAAATACATAATAATGGTTACGAAATGCTAAAATCTCTAAATCTATTTATGACTACAACATTAGTTAAAGCATAAACAATACAAACATGCAAAATGTGATTTTTTAGAACACTTGACTATATCTATATGAATACAAAGTTCAGATCTGAAGTTCATTGAATACACAATCAACAAACATATGAATACATTTTCTCCATACAGCAACAATATTATGTCCTTTTCATACACATTTTGGCAATTTTATATAAAGAGGGTAAGTTTGAAGATCAGGCTTGAAATGACCAGACTGGGACCAGTATCTGATTGGTAGGTTGTTACTTTTAAATTTAGCCACAGACAGTGCTAGTTAGGTGACCAGTCTAGAAATTCTAGCATCTAATTGGTTGGTTACATTTAAATTCAACTGATGACAGTGCTAGTAAAAAGACCAGTCTAGAAACTGGACCATCTGATTGATTAGTTAACACGTTTAAATGTAACCAATGACAGAGCTTGCTAGAAGACCAGCCTGGAAACTTCAGCATCTGATTGGTTGGTTCTAATACCACAGCTTTGTTCACTATAAAATTGACCCCATCGCTTCTGATAGAAAAGACATGGTAAAATTATGCTTTAACATAATCATAGAAGCCAACAAAGAGGATGGGTGAGTAGAAACAACTTTCTATACGTGGAGGAGTTTTTAAAGTTATTTGGACAGTTTTGGGTCTAAAGATCCTTTACCGCATGCTTCAAAATTGAGAAATATTCAATATTCATACAAACTAGCAAAATGTCATCAACTGTTTTATTTGGAAAGCAAAAATCATTTTGTTGGATTTCTATTAATAAAAAAATCATTATACGGCAACTGTAAAATACCAGTAAGAAAAAAATTAAGGGTGAAAAAATAAACATTTTTGTAAAATGTCTGAACCTATGGGCCAGGACCTTTAAAATCAGCAACTCTAACTTGGCTTGCTGGCTGTTTATATAGGTTGGGCAAAAAACTGACAAATGATGTAAGAAATTTATACCTAATGCAATATCATTTCCAATCAGACATGGGACTACACTAACAAGACTGGTACCAAATCATTATAAAAACTTCAGGGTGTAAGCTACGGTTTTCTACAATAGTTTACATTAACGTGCATTTATATCCATTATAAATGGCATGTTTTGTATGAAAAATGGAAAAAATATTGCACGATAGATTAATAAATGAAGCTCTCCTCTTTGGAGATATGTAAGTTATGCTACACTGTATATCTTTTAATGAGCATGACAGGCGATGAAATTTTTAATACTTGACCAGTAATTGGAGAGCTCAAGTTCTAACTAACTAACTTCGAGACATAATTCACTGTTAACCTGAACATACACACCAATCATAACAATCAAACATCATAACAGAGACAGGACACATTCACAAAGAAAATTCACTCAAAATGAACTCAAATTAAAAATACTCGACAAGTGAGTAGAATATACACTGTAGACTGGTGTAAAAATTCATTCTTTTCAATTCAAATAAAAAGACTGCCTGGAGTATGGAAACACAATCAAATCGCACATAAATCAGCAGAGAATTTTTAAATGCTCAAGTTTATCAACAACAAAGTTTCTTTACTTACACAGTATATTAAAAAACATGTAATGGAACAATACATTTGATAATCCATAGGAAAACTTGTCTTTGATCAATTGAGAAAAAAATTTAATCAAATTTTATCTATATCAAAAAGAACTAAATGATTCCATGTGTGGGGGTGTGTACAGAAATTCACTAAGATATCAATAATGTCTTACGGCAAATAAGAAATCCAGACTCCACAAACAAGCCGCACTGGACAGCAGACAAAACATTACAGAAAAATGAGATTTACACTATAGTACCAGCAAATACTAAAATGAGAGCTCTGTAGAGCGGCAGTAACACTCGTCTACATCATTCTATTCAAGAAGCAATTTTGACCAAAATTCTAAGTTAAAAAAGGGCATAAACACAAAAATTTAGCTTTCAGAATAATGCTTCTCATCTAGCAACTGTACCTTGCCATGATAATCAAGTGTTCTCCAAGCATCGTGTTGATATCTTTTGAGTAATGGGTTACATTAAAGGTTTTGCATGACAACGATGACAACAATGAAGATGACAACACAGCGATCATGATAGCTCGAATTTTTCTTCAAAACAGACAAGCTAAAAATATTAAAACATGCTGTTATTACTCGCAGATGTACCAATAAATAGAATGTAAAACAACCATGAACACATCTTGATATGGGTTTGGTTTCACAAACCAAAAACAAAACAACCAGCATTTTGTCTCCAGTTTTTGGCAGCATGCCAAAAAATAACTGATGGCAAATAGCCAAGAAATAATAATTGGCAAACTGCCAAGAAATATACTGATTATTAGGCAAAATGCCAAAAATTATAAAAATAACAGCTAAATGTTCAAAAATCACAACTAATCTTCAATATAAAGTAATTAATGGAACATTCGACATACTTAAGCCATAATTTCACAGTATGAGATTTGGCAGAGAAAAATCAGTCTAATTAATGAGGAGTAGGTACATGAAATGAAAAATAAACCTGATACAATTCCCAAAATAAGATGGACAGAGCTACGCAGCACTTTCTTGCATGATCTTGATAAGTGATGAGACAACAATATTTTAAATTCATCAAGTCAGCAAGAAGTTGGAACCAAGTTTCAAACAGTTAAACCATTTTAGAAATAACAGCAAAAGCAAAAATATAAAGCTAGATTTGTTTAGCTTAAAGAATGTGTCACTGTATTTTAACTTAAGTAACATACACACTTGATGATAATAAGCATATTTTCTATGATATCATTTTGAACTTTCACAACTGAAATAATCAGCTAATAAACTACCATAGTCCTTTGTGGACCCGAAATCACAATTTTCACGAAAAAAGATCATTTCATGCTGAATTTGAAAAAATGAATAATTTTAACACAATTTTTTATAACATGATTGAATCAAAACATTGTACTAAAAATATGGGAAAACATGAAACTGTGAGTGCCTCTTAATCTGCTGCTCAACTTAATCAGTCCTTCACAAGAGTTTCTCTGAGAAGTTTTCCAAAGAGGGTTCAAAATGGCCCATTTTAATGTTACTTGGAGCGTGTACTTCAATTTTAAGGGTTCAAGTTCATAAGGAATCACATTCTACAAAACATTTTACAGTAAAAATGATCAAAGTCTAGTAAACTGAAATTGACAAAAAAATCCCCCCCATAAAGGCCAAAAATAATTTTTTATTCTCATTTACTCTTCAAAAAAAACCTCATCACATTGGTATTACTAAATGCAAGACAAAGATGGAAGACAGACAAGCTAGAATACAACAGGTGTTTTAAATAACTGAAATCGTTTTGCAGAAAAAAAATTAACATCTGAATGTCTTAAAGTTTTTGCTTTCCTATTTAATATATTTATGACTGAACTTCTTACAGAATGAAACATAAATTTAGCAAGATACCAATACCATATTTTTACATCCTAAAAACAGACCACAGAATTGCCAGTTTATTTTATTCAAAACATTTCTTTTAATTTCAAGATTTTACTGCAGAATTTTCTGTCACATAAATTTACAACTGGCAAATTGACACAATATTCTTGCTAGAAGTAGTTAAAGAAGTTGAATAGAAAAATGCTTTTTATAGACAAATGAAATGGACACAAGAGTTAGATATTAGAGAAGTTAAAAATAATATCTTAAAAATGTCACAATATTCTACATAATCTGATCAACAAAATCTGAGATTACAAAACTTGAGATTTATCTTAAAACTTGAAAATTTTCTCTATCATTTCTAGCACTTCAAAACTGCTTGAGTCAAAACTATATCAAACAAATAATTTGATTCATCAATCTTAATCGAATGGATGACTTTTTGGCAACTTTTTCAGCTTTATCGTGTGAGGAAGACCCTAAGCATGCGACTGGGTAGAACCACCAACCTTCCACGTGAAATTTGGCCCAAGATTGGATTCGAACTCACAGCGGTAAGGGCTTGTTAGTCAGAGACAATAACCACTCAATCATGGAAGTCCACTCCTCAACATATATAGTAGAACCTGCGAATTAAGGCCGCCAAAGAACAAATAAGACCATTAGGTAAAGTTCACTTTTACTTGAAGGTTTGCTGGTTCAATGATACCAATAAATGTGTTAAAAAGGTCAATTTCACAAGTGGCTTTATATACAGGTGGCCAGTAACCCAAGTTTAACTGTATAAATATAATGGATTCTTTTTTTAATTCTTAACGTTAATATCTTAAACTTGAAGTAAAACTTTCAGGAATACAAAGAAGAGGAAAATTCAAATACAAAAAAGAGATTTCAGTGTTATGGTCAATCTCAAGTGTTATAACCTTTGACCTTTGACTTATGTCTCATTTATTAAATTAACAACCACACACACACAAAAAAAAATTAGAAAAAAAAACAGCCTATTTCATACAAAAAATGCGGCTTAATGTATTCTATACATCAAAAATATCTATCAAGTAGATAACAAAACAGTAGGCAAGCTTTAGTGAACATTATGCAGGCATCACTAAATCAGACAAACTGATAAAAAAATCACAACCAAGTCAATATGTACTATAGAGCAACAAACAACATACTAATATTAGTGACAGAAGCAACACTCAGCTTCAAAGGATTATTTCAGTTCATGGCTTCCCATATGTATAGTCAGAAATTATCATACACAAATTTATACAATAATATAACTTATTTAATTATTCAGCAGAATCAAGCATATATATTAAGTACAAATATTTAAATGGAAAATTCTGAATTTCCATCATAAATACTGTAATTTAAATAATCAGACATTTTTAGTATTATGAATTGAAAAATTTAATGAAATCTGACCTTAAAATGCCGATTTCTGCGTACACAATTTAGAGCAGTGTGGCCGGAGAACTAATCAAATTTCAAAATTTAGAGAACTATGACCTTCATGATAATGATTACAAGTGCATTTCATTTTTAATTCAAACTGACTTTAAAGTCCAATGTTAACTTAAAAATTTAATGCAATCTAGCCTCTCCAAAAAAAAACAAGTTTACTAGAGTGAAATTTGATCAAGAGTTTCAATGAACACAATAACATGCAGACATGTATAAAAGTACAGAAATACTTAATGGACTTGGAGTGAAGTTTAGACTGGTAGATACGAGTATATATATATAATATATTACCATGACAACACAGAGATAATGTTTGCTTGAAAAAATGATGTGCATTAATGATGTCTAAAGTGAACTTTGAAATAACAATGAGGCAAAAATGGAGTTTAAATGTTGTAAACGATTTGAAAAGGTATGGAAAAAAACGATAAAAAAACATTTTTACTTCTCAATCCATGAGAAAAGCCAAGAACATGTGTTTGATCAACGCTGGCCAAGCACGCATACATATGTTTCACAACATGACTTGAGCTTTTAATGAAGCCTTATACAATATATAGTTTTGCCATTATTTCTTATATATCCAGGGGAAACAACTCTCACACCATTTTGAAAACCAAATGGTAGCTAACCCATGTATTTTCATATGTCTCACAAGGACAGAAGATTTTTAATGCTCGTGGAGCTGATATCTTTACATCATTACTTAAATATCATTTCACTTGTAAATGAACTCCAAATTATGACAGATTAACTTAAAATAATAGTTCATGTTTTTCACAAATTTGTAGCTATATTTAACACGCAATGTGTAACACAACAATGTATATGTTATGACAATCGCTAATACACAGACACAAAGTACACAGCCAAATATAATATGCATTATTGCAATGTTATTTTTTGAGACACATATATTTTTTGGTGCAATGCCTTCCTTTGTCACATCAAGGTCATGTGATAATCGAAGTATCCAACTTGGCCCTTTAACAATTTCTCATTGTCTCCGTCGTTCTCTGTTGAAGCGCCGACCCTGGACCAGTGGCTCTCCTTGGACCCTGTGGTGACCCCTGCCCTGGTTCAGGCCCTGTTTCATTTTCCTCGCTTCCATCCTTGCTCTTGTCCTTATTTCTGAACTTCTTACGCCACGAGGGTGCCCGCCGGAATCTTCCGCCTTCTCCCTATTGGTGAGTAGAACATTGTTAGTATTAGTTAATATCATATAACAACAGAGCAACAATCAACATTTCAAATCAAACAGCATGCTTTATTTTAGTAACCTGAAAACACCAGAACTTTAATCCTTAGACGATGACTTTACTATGGTCCCGAACAACCCAAAACAAAACTCCACTTCTCAAAATGATATTTGGTGATAGCATGTATAAATTAGATGAGTTTTCAAATGAAAGTTGTGTATATAATTTTATACATTGAACAGAAAATTGAAATTCTGTGAGAACCTCAATCAGATTTCTATACTTTAAATAAGGGTGAATAATTCGAAATTTATAGAATAGATCATTCAGTAAGAAAAATTTCTCAGAACAATCACCGAAAAGAAATTTCTTTCAGCATAAAATCTTAAGGAAAAAGTTCTGATGCTTTAACAGAAGATTTAAACATGAATTTTTACGCAGAAAATTACGCTCAGCAACATTGATACGGGCAAAACAAAGGGAAGTTACTCTTAAATGTCTTTCAAACTGACCAACCACCGAGGTTATGAAGTTTGAGATTGAACTCAATGTTGTATCTCATACATTCTCAAGCTTACCTTAATAATGATAAGATTATACAGCTTTTCAGCTATATTCATTGGGGTTTAACATTACACTTACAGCCAGGTTTATTTGGTGACTTTCCAGCTGTAATGGTGGAGGAAGACCCTAAGCTTACACCTGGGTGTAATCACCAATTTCCATAAGCTTGCTGGAGCTTCCTCTCATGTGAATTTTGGTCCCAGATAGCAGTGAGGGACCAGTGATTACAAGTCAGAGACCATAACAACAAGACTTTTCAAGAAGTATTATACATACAAGACAATTGATAAACATACTTATGTACACATAATACAAACAAAAATACTGATAAAGATTGAGAATGAAAATGAGAGTTGAATTAGGAGACCAATCTCAAATTTAATAACCTCTATGGCAGGGTGTTTTCCAAAACAGTTAAGCATGAAATTAACATTTTATCAGATTGTCAAATTTAACAGATAAGCCATAAAAACTATTACACTGACTAACAGAAAAAATCTCTTTATATACCTTTATAAAGTGTAGGTCACTAAGTTTGGTCAAAAAAATCAAACAGACTTCTTTATTTATGAAATAATCCACAAACATACAAACAGAGAAAATAAAAAATCATTTTTTGATATTAGCTCAATGATTTTTCCCATATTTAACAAAGATACACAATATTGTCTTATCAAAAGAGAAAAAACCTGATTCAAATTATTTACAAAACAAAATATCAAGAAATTAAATTTAAACAAACTGAAAATCAAATGTCTTTGGCCAAACCTAGTTCCCTACTATCAAATACCTAGTAATGTAATAAATTAAAATATTCAATAAAAGATATTTGTATGAAGAAGCGCATGCTGAGCATTTAAGCAAAGAAATGGCGTATGAAACATTAAATTAATACTAAAACATGATATACATTCCATGTGTAAGGAATACTCAAATACTGCAAAACCATTGTAAGATTATTTTGAATGTAAAGTCACTTTTACCATGGTTTTGCTCTAACCATCACATTATTCTTTCAAAAATGTGTACCATAAGTATGTGTTTGGAAACGTTTTAAACACAGTCAAACCTGATTGAACTGTTACCTGTGAATAAAGGCCACCATGTTAACATATATCACCATATATATGAGATTTATTGTCACTGGGGTTAAATGCCATTTTTCAACAATTCACCTAAACAGCTTTCCTGGACTGCATAATAACCAGTACTTACTTACCCTTCCACAAGGAGCTGGTAACTTCCACATATGGAGGAAAATCGACATTTTTGTCAAATTTTCATAGAGGAGTATGACTTGCCGTGACCTGGATTTTGACTACAGATCTCCAGGTTACAAGTCCAGCCCACTAACTACTGGACCATGGCCAAGGCCCACACATTTCTGATCTACTACTGAAGAGCCATCAAGGGCAGATAAATCATGTTTTTGAAAAAAGCCTACAATAGCACACAGTTTTGTTATAACAAACAGACCAATTAAACCTGAAAATAAAGACATTTAGCATTCACTTGACTAGGGCCACATTTCTTATCTCCCCTTAGGTGGTCCTAATACTCAGGTTTGACTGTATGCACGGTTGATTTAGTATAGTTGATGAAAATTAGCACCTGTTAGAAGATTAGGTTTTTATATATGTGACTCATACATTTATAATACAGATTACACATAAATAGTATAATTACACAGCGGATATGATCAAGTGATGATTATTTTGAAAGCATGATAAATACAATATTTGAATCTATTAGTAAAAAGCATTAGCTGTAACAGAAATACATCATAGTAATATTAGCACAATATTATGAGTAATTAATACCATTACCAAGGAAACTTTTTTCCTAAGGTTAATTCTTTGCAATGAAAGATATTTCAACATCAAATCCAGGAATCACTTTGGTGTACAGGGGCTGTAAATTTTCTATATTAGATAGAAATTCACAGTCTTTTATCCAAGGACCTCTAAGACTTAAAACTGAGAATCAGACAAAATCAGAAAAGCAGGACTATCTTTTCCTCACAGAAAGGAAGTTTCAGGATTCATGAATAAAAGAACTTGTAGATATATACTGAGTCACAAATTATTCATAAATAATTCTATGAATATTAAATGGTTCATATAAAGAACAAAGAAAAATAGAAATCGCAGGAAGGTGAAGGAGAAAATGTATGTACTAATGAATTTAAATCTGTCAGGTAAGGGAAAGACTGGGAAACATTTAAATGGATTATGAAGGTATTCTCTGTACACAGACATAGCATGAATTTGGTGAATCAATCAATTATTAGTTAATCAATCAGTATACAATAAATCAATCCACAGTAATTTTTTACTTCGTCAGGGTATATCACCGCACCAACAGCAACAGTCATTTGGCCATTTTCCAGATTTGATTTAAGAGTGGAGGAAGACATGGGGCAAGCACTAGAGTAGAACCATGGACTTCTTTAAGCTAGCTGGACAGCATCCTAACATATGAAATTTTGTCCCAAATGGGATTCAAACTCACAGCGGTGAGAGGCTAGTGATTACTAGTCAGAGACAATAACCACTTAGCCCACAAATTGCAATGAAAACAAATTCCTTCAAAATATATGCAGGGACTTATTTGACTTTGATACTTAAAACTAGCATCTAAAATGAAATTCTGAGGAGTCAGAAAACAAGCTTAACTAAGCTCCTGTATCAAAGCCAATACTCTCAGTCATTCATTTTAGAACCCATAAACTTCTTGACATAATAAGGAGAGTATTTATAGTGAAAACTAGTGAATTTTTTATAAAGTTGACTAGCAGTATACACATATCTCTTCTATAAGCCTAGCTCTACTTTTCATTGAATTCAAGGAAGCACCATCACCAATTATGACAGGGTACATGTAATGGGTTAGAAGGAAGGTGGGGTAATACGACTTTTTTCACAATTTTTCACCAATATACAAGATAAAGGATATGTTTAACAAGACTGGATAATGTGAACAAGAGCATCAAGAGGAAAAAAACAAAAATGATCAAATTTCTTTCTCTAACAATAAAGAATTCAAACATTGAAGAGGTTTGGTCATTTTTGTAACTGCTATCACAGCACTAAGGAATTTATTAGCAATACAAAGTCTTGAAGAATTATTTTTGTTTTTTCCTCCTGATCTTGTGAAGGAGATATCACATCCGAATTCAAGTAATATAGACAGTGGTGATATTTAAAGTGATAATTGATACATGAGCTGTCAAGTTTGGTAGAAAACGCAAAAATTACATATAGGCGTTGGACGGTCAAAATGGATATCTTGTAAGCATTGAACAATGTATACAGAAATTGTGGTCATCAAATTTAATGTAGTCAAAATGTAGACACCAGACAGAGTATAATCTCACAAACAGTCATGTATGGTAGATGTGGAAATTAAGAACCCAAACAGAATAAGGATAATTCATAATAATGTGCATGGAAAGTAAGCACTAGACAATGCAATTGTCTCAAAAGCTGTCACGTACACCTGAAAATCAGATACCACACATGTACCATGTATAAATGTACATGATAAATAATAAGCTTATTAAATAAGGTAGACACGGAAAACAAGCACCCAGAGACTATACAAGGTAATTCATAAGTTTTCGAATGATGTAAATAAAAAGTAGGCACTGGACAGTACAATGATCTTACAAGCTGTCGAGTAGACTTGTAAAGCAGGAACCAGACCTTGGAGAATAAGCACCCAGACAGTAAACAAGGATATTTCATAAGCTCTCAAATAATGTGCATGAAAAGTAGGCACCAGACAATGCAATAATCTGACAAGCGATCAAGAAAGTTGGCTTGAAAAGCAGGATCCAGACCTAGCACCAGGTTTAAATGTATTGGTTCCGGAAAGTACACAAGGATATATCATAAGCTGTCAAATAAAGTAGACACAAGATGAAGGAACCGGACAGTATATACAGAAATTTCAAGTGCTGCCAGGGAAGATAGACGTGAGATGAAGGCATCGGAAGGTACATAAGGATATTTCATACCCGTAACTTGGATTTCAATCTCTACAATACATTATATATGAACAAACAATGAACAAAACTCAATAAAATGTAATCAGATCATTACGTCTTCAGAATCTCTTGTTTTCAACACTTGTTGGTTTTTACACAAAAATTTTGTTATCCTGGCTGGGATTCGTCACATAACGAAAGACAATTGCTATATTCAGTGCATGACAATGTCACAATTCAAATAGAATAAAAAGACCCTGACCATTACATGATGAGTGTCCGCCACATGTCAATAATATAAAGTTTTGTCAGAGGTCCATAAAATAAAGTGTTAGCCACCAGTCCATAAAATAAGAAGTTTTTGCCACAGGTCAATAAAATATGTGTTGGCCACAGGTCTATAAAATCAAAAAATGTCACCCACGAGTCCATAAACAAAATATAATGGGTATAAATATAATGGATTATAGAAGACAATATGAACAAGTAAGCCATATTTGATGCTTGGCTTTTAACCTTTTCAGAAGTTTGTAATGATTAAATCACATACACACCAGTCAGTTGAAAGGTAAAACAGCCGAACAACTGGCTTGTCCACTGTGAGGGTCTCAATATTATATACGAAAAATTCAATTTTTAGTAAAACAGTGACACAATAAATAAATATTTTACATAAATACAGCATGTTAAAGCCGTGTTGATATTACATTTATAAGATAACTTGACAGCCTCAATACCAAGTATATCTGGTTAAATAAGCTGGTATGTGACATCACATATGCTTTCAAATACAATTGATTTTGCAACCTCATATTTTTCAAACTTATGACTGTCATGAATAATGCTTAGACTGTTTCTTATTAAGCAACCAGCAAAATATAAATAACAGAAAACTCATCTTTCCATGCAAACAGAATTTTAGCATATAATGTTGCAATATATTCAAAGCAAAATTTTTGAACAACCCTCCAAAGCTACCATAGAAAAAGACCCCCCCCCATTTGAAGGAAAGTTTGAATTAGCCCTTCCCCAAAAATTCTACTTTCAAAATGCATTAATTTTAATGTTTGACACACAAAATTGAGATAAAAATCCGAATAAAAAAAATAACATGAAAAAATGGTCAAAAAAATTCTATGTAAAATTACTGCATTTTTGAGACTTAGAATTTAGTGATGAAAAAATCAAAATGTACCCAAAAACGATTAGAATTTTCCATGGCACTGTGATGTCACAAATTGGTTAACTCACCATTACGGGGCTTTATACAGAAAGTACATATCCACAACCAAGCACAGCAAAGCCAGGACATATGATGAGAGAAAATATAATAAAAACAATACAGACCTACCTCGTCCAGTCTTCTGTCTGTGCCACTGGCCAGTAAGTTGTTAAATTCTCGCTCTAAAGTTGAGCGTACCTGAAATAAATAAATACAATAAACCCCAATGTCAAGGTCATTCCTAGGACCGAAGGTATTATTTGCAAAATTGAGGTGGTCTTAATTATCAAGTTGAATTATAGAGGAAATATTGAAAACAAGTCAGAAAATAAGTGGTCGTTATATTGAGGAGGGTACTAAGTGAGGTTTTACAACATATTGACAGGTCAACTGGATTTAACAAGCTGTAAATGATTTTCATGCAATAAAGGTATATTACACGGGCCTTAGCGTTGTCTTGCTTTTCTGTACTGTCTACATGGCTAATTATATCAATAGATGTATATTAATGAGTGGCCTTTTTTCACATGATGCCCTTGATTCACACATCAATAGGTGGCTGTCAATACTAAAAAGTAGCCATTGTTCACATGCGGGTGACTGAATTCACAAGGGGTCCTATCATCAGGCCAGTATAAAAAAAACAACAATGACTCACCGTAGTATTTTGAGTAGGAATCTGAAGAGCTAATGCCATACTATTGTGGTCAAAACTTTCATCTAATGCTATAAGTGCTCCATGAACTCCTGATTCAAATAAATTATTTGCATAATCCCGAAGCCCAACACCCACGACCCATTTGATTATTCTCTCATTGGTCCATACTAATACATCTGAAATACAAACAAAAAATAACAATAAATGGAATGTGGAATATAATTTTTTCAATCAATTTTAATGTTGCAACAACTGTAACAGTAGAGGAAGATCCAAAAGGCACACACCTGAGTTGAACAACAGACCTTAAGTAAGCTAGCAGTAAAGCTTCCTGACATTTGGAATATGGTCTCGGGAGAGTTTCAAACTCACAGCCAGAGAGGGGCTTATGATTACAAGTCAGGGATTACATGTATAACCACTCAACCATGGAGGCCCCCAGGTGGAATATTATACAGGGTGTCGAAATATTGCCCACAAAACATGAAAGTGACCATGAAATTTATACACAATAATTATTACTTAACTTGGCACGATTTTACCACACAAGTAACATAGGTATAGAATCCCCTACCACTGTGAGATCTTTCACAGAAGTAAATTTAAATTTTCGCCTTGCAATTGGGAAAAAAATACTTTTTTGCCATTGGGAATGCGACTGAAAATCGATTGTTAAAATGGCCCCCCAAAAAAACTGAAATAATTGTTACCTGTATTTTCTTCAGCTGTTTTTTCTCTACGACTTTCTAATTCTTTTTTATCATAATTGATTCTTTTCAAACAATTAATACCATATTGCAAACTGGTCCTGTAATAAAGACACAAAGAAAAGTATTTATTTCAAAGTACCATTAAAAAGGGATTAAATCTTTATCATTGATGGTGTTAACAAAGAAACATTATGTATGATGTTTAATACAGAAATAAAAAGAAAAATGACTTGACAGTTAATGGGTTAAACATCAGAAGAAACTATCAAAGGCCATCATAAAAAAATGTTGGTTAGCAGTTATAGAGGGTAGATAAGCATTTTTTATACATTTTAGAGGGGTGTAACATTCTATGTTTCTGTACTGAAAATGGACAAGCTGGAATAAAGAACGAAAAAAGAAACTTTTGAAAAAATCACCAAAAACTTTTAGGGTCAGGGATTATTTAAATGAGTCCATCATGTAACTGCAAAACCAACAATTTTGTAGGATGACCTAATTTTGAAGAGAAAATATAAAGTATAAAAGAATAGGGAGAAAAATGTCCCATAAAGCAAGCTTATAATTCCTTGGGATTAATAAAACTGAACAACACACTAGAAATTCTAATCTTTCAATGATTCATTATTCAAGCCATACATTCATAATGCAACTAGTCTTTGATGCAACCCACTTGACAGTTGACCTTGTCAAGTGAATTTCCCCTCAGTCAAGTGAAAAATCATAAGTCAGCAGCCTGATTGTTTGAGAGCATTTTTCCATATCCGAATTCAGTAAAACTAGAAGCTCAATAAACATTGCACAGATCGATTTCACTAAACACTCTGACAAGAAACGTTTTCATAACACTCAAAAGTTTTTAGATCTTTGCAAAAAAATGCCTTTCTTACACTATTTTGAGGATACTGGTAGCCACACTGCTATAAAAATACATCATTTTAGTTCAGACTAGTGAAAATCTAAGCTGGTAGCCCGACGTGGCTAGTGTGACAGCTTTAACTATTTACACAATTTTACAAACTAAAGACAACTATAGGTGAATAATTCAGTACCAGTGAGTTAAGATAAGTCAATGACATAGTCAGCAATCAAACGGAAGCCATAAATTGGGTTTATTTATTTTAACTATAACACTCACCTATGAAAACTATCCACCATTTTTAATTGCCCTCTTAAATCTTTTTTAGTTAAATGATCTAACATCCTGGCATCTACTAGACATTCCATAAAGTGGCTCCTATACTGAGGTAGACCTAGGTTAGGTAACCATTCATTGCCTATCCACTCATGATTCATGTCACCAAATGCAAGAGACTGCAAGAGAAATGAAAATATCATTAACCCACCAGTTCAGCTTAGCTTAATTGGTCTACTGACATCAGCTTCTTATTTTTAAACAGTAAGCACAGCACATATTCTACGATGATTTGGTTGAAGATAATGTCTTAAGACCATTTGCCATCCACCGCTGATTTGAGAAATTCATGAGAAAAGTTGGTAGTTACTTGCGGAGAACAAGGTTAGAACAGGTACAGAGTCAAGAAAAACTGGTTAGGTTGAATTATGAATTTATTTAGACTGACTCATTTCAAAATATGAAGACGGTTGAAAATGGATGAAGAGGGACAGTTCAAAATTAATTCAGTAAAGAAGCAGTAAACTATCAGCTGAAAAAGTATTTTTCAGCATTTGTGCAAAATTCATTATAGTGAAATTAAATGATACCAAAGTATACCTGAATAGTTAAAATAAGATGATGTACTATAACATAGTATATTTCTCTACACCAAAAAAAATCTCATTTTAATCCCAACAAATTCTTTGCATTAAAGGTTTCACTATGGCGGATTTCTACCAATTTTTACCCATAAAACAATATATTGGGGCCAATCTGATCAAGCGAGCACTGAGAGACCTCTTCAGTCAATACTTACATCCTGAGATGTTCTAGGAGCTGAGGGACTGGTAAGACAGACCATTTCCTGGATTGCAAGACGGAGTTTAAGACGATGTAGTGGATTACTTATGCCTATTTCACGTTGGATTTCCTGGTCAGATAACGCCGACATGATAGCCCCCGACTTAACATTGGCTCGACAAGCAGCCACGTACCAGGCTGGCATTCCAACCCATAGCTGTAATATTATGATTTATGATGTTATACTAATGTTTATAAGCTATACGATACTTGCAAGTACTGACATATTAAACAGAAGAGATTCGCACACATTCTAAACAGCGACAGCTGCAGTGCGGGACACATGGATGTAGCATGTTTATCAACATATGCTGAAGTGTTACAATATTGTGATCTAAATTCATACTGTTTTCAGCATAATTTGAATACAAAGTACAACTACACACTGTTTTAAGGACATGTCCAATTGTATGTTCATTAAACTAACCCTTTGCCTCATACTACTGTATTTCCACTCATCTGAAGCAGATGACTTTTGAAAACATTGTGGAAAAGAAGCCATTGCTTGTAATGATTAATGGCTTCTTTTGCCACGTTTTCCACTCTACCATAGACAAATAACCCAATTTTCTTAAATATTAATGTTTTGTTTATTTGCTTTGAATTTTGAAGAGTCCAAAGAATGATTATGAGGTAAAGGATTAAATGATATTATATGCATTATGTGTAATTTCATTGAACCTAAGTTATAAACTTCATACGTAATTTGCACACATAACAACAAACCTACCTCTAACCAGGCTACAACAGTCGGACCATTCCACAGAGCAAATGGTGTACCTGCCTTCATTGCTTCTTCTAACAATTCCTCCCTAGGACAAATATTAATATATGATAAAAAATATTTAAATGACCACACAAAAAGTGGTGTGATTGGTCGTTGAAAAACTATGAGGAAATTTTTGGTCACGGCCCAAAATCTGACCAAAAGTGCTCTAATTATAGAATATTGTATAGAAGCGATGATACTACATAAATGGATTAGAATTATTGCCATAAGATGGGTATATTTTTGGTCTGATCTCAAAATTTTACCCATAAGCAACAAATAATTGTACAGTCACAAGTACCAGTAATTCGCACATTAAATACATTGAGCTAAAGCCAATAGTACTACAAATTTATAGGCCTATGTACAAATTTATTACACACTTGCTTTCATCCCATGAAAACTGGTCTTTTCACAATTTGTACAAAAATTTGAATAAGACAACTTACTTTCTTTTCTTTCTTCTATCAAATTCAGATTGCCCAAGTCCCCGGCCTAGTGTATCGGTAGCACCCTCAGCGCTATCTATATACCCTGCGCCTGAAGTAAAAACATGTACTTATAATATAACAAATAACAGAATTGTGCATCAGCATAAAATAACAAAACTTTGGAGTTTCCACTAACCCGATCAACTGTTTTTTTATTCTGACAACCCTTGACTTCTTTTCGATCTTGGTCATTTTATTTTCTTGCTGATATTTTCATTTTTATATGAACTATACCTAAAAGCATACAAAATATATTTGAAGTTTTGCTGACCTTTTGACCGAAGATTTTTTGGAGATGTTAGCAGAAACAAGGTATATACCTTTTAGCCTTAAGATACCAAGTATAGAGAAATTATCCAATTTGCTTCTTTTGCAATAAATATCAAATAGAGTACAAGGTATGAATATATTTTCAAAAATATTCAATTTTAAGCAGTGGAAATTTTTCTTCACAGTTTAAAATATCCATGCAAATTAATTTTTTATGCGGTTCTTCTGAGATAAAATCCTTTTTTCCAGGCTTTATGCCTTTTTCTGACTGTGTTTCAGTTACATACAGACAAGGAAATGAATCTAACCAGTGTGCCTGGATTCTGTACCAGTAATAACCCTGTTCTCCGCAAGTTACCAAAACACTTCTCCAATGAATAATCTATAGTGGAGGACAAATGGCCACAGACCAAATTGTCACAAAGACCATGAACCATACCCAGTGTTCAATTTATTTTATTGTTTTTATGTGACTTCTTGTCACAGGGGTTTAACATCATTTTTCAACAATTTTTCAGTTATATACAGCAACCGGTTCACCTAACCAGTTTTCTAAGACTATATACTAACCAGTACTAACTTACCCTTCCATAAGAAACCGCCAACTTCTCCACATATGGAGGAGAAACGACATTTTTGTCAAATTTTCAAAGAAGGGTATGACCTGACGCGACAGGGTTTTGAACCCGGATCTCTGGGTTACAAGTCCAGCGCACTAACCACTGGACCAGGCCCCCAGGGTTCAAACTCACAGCCTCACACTACCAATTGAGCAAAGTGGGTGGGGCTCCCAGCAGCTGTATTATTAATGCACATTTCATGTAAGGGTGCTGAATGATCAAATAGTGTCTTGCATATTATACAGTATTAGTAAATAAGCTTACCAAGTCTTTCACAATATATAACAGCCCAGTACAAAGCAATTAAGGATGATTTTTTGAAAATTGAAAAAAACAAGTAAAGAAAAATTCAAAGGTCTATCAATCTCTTTTTCACCAGGGTTTAACATTGCACCAACAGCCAGGGTAATTTGGCAAATTTTTCAGCCATAACGGTTAAGGAAGACTCGCGGTGAACAACTGAGTAGAACCACCAACCTTATGTCAGCTAGCTACCAGGACAGCTTCCTCACAGGTGAAATTTGGTCCTAATTGGGATTCGAACTCACAACAGTGAGGGGCTAGTGATTAATAATCACAGGCCATAACCACTCAACCATAGAGGCCGTGAATCAATCATTCACAGGGAGTATTAAGACTTAAGCAATTTCATTCATCATTCATACATAATTAACACACACACATACATATAAAAAAAGGCACCAAATATAGCAAGTCATATTACACAAACAAAAAGCATAATAATTCATGAGGATTATACTTATATTATAACCATGACATCATTCAGGGTTCTCAACACAAACAAATGCAAAGATAATACTCACAAAGAAATAATGTTGAATTTATTAAAGCTATAACAGAACAGAACAGAATACATCATTATTTAAATCCTAAATCCCTAAGAATTTCAATAAGACATACCTTTCATGGTATTATATTGAATTCATACACAGTAAAACTAATCGATATTAAACAAAGGACTGAAAAAAAAGGAAAAACTATCAAATGGTACAACCACTAACCTTTGTTTAATTTTTACCTTGAAAATAATTCTATTGTGTACGCTTAATGGGAATTTGAATTCTGATATAATATTGTATTGTCTGTAGGCAAATAAAATTGAAAATTGTGCCTTGCGGGACGGAAACCTTTCAAAAATCCATCTAGATTTTATAAATCTTGAAACTTTCATCATTGAGGTCTATTCAAAAGTATGAACTTCAAACAATTAAATCATCTATTATCAAGATTATCCATTATAATCAGACATGTTTTTGCAAGACTGAAAAAAAACTGAAAATGATACTGATAAAAAGACTCATAAAGCAAGTCTTGCACCTTGCAAAACAAAACACTACTCTGGAAACTGATATTACAGACTAGTTATGTACAATAGGCACTCATTGGAAGATAGGGATAGCATTAACCAATCAAATTTTGTGTTGCATTGATGTAGAAATAGTATACAATAATAAAATGAAACAGATCTGAAAAATCGGGATGCCAAGAAACTCAGAAAACTGAATTGTAAAAAAGAATTCTGAAAATAACCACTTTAAAAGCAGAAATCCATTTTAAAACAAAAAAATTCATGTCCAAGACCTCTTATATAAGATTTTTACATTTATATAAGAGTAACAAACTCTTGCAATGAACCATTGAATAACTTCAATAAGCCATAGTCACATTTACTAAGTATTCCATTCTTAACTTCAACTTTTATGTGATAAAATTCCATGCAATACAACCAGATATGACTATCTTGGACTTCAACAAAAATCTTAATGTGTAAACACTTTACAACTTCTGCAGTGATACACAAGACTTTCGAAATATGCCTCCACACACTGACTACATTTCGGCATTCAGATTTAGATATACCACATCATTACAAAAATTAATGTTGTTTGGGGTTTAACATTACAACAACAACCAGGGTCATATGACAAGTCCTCCAGCTTTAATATTGAAGGATGGTATACATGAGTAGAACCACAAACCTTCCACAGGGTTGAACAGCTTCCTCACATGAAATAAGTTGAGTTCGAGGTGGGATTCAAACTCACAGTAGTAGAGACTCTAGCAATTACTAGTCAGAGCCCATAACCACTTGACCACGGATGCCCTCCACATACACAAAATGAAGGCCAAAGTTTTTACGAAAATTTTTTTATGAATGGCCAACAAGTCAATACTCAAATAAAGAACTAACTCATACAAAGATTTATTCTGACATCACTCATGCAGGTAAATCTCGCCCTAACGATCCTTTATGTTTCTGTGCTAAATATCTTCAGAACTTTTAATGCCTTTTTTCTTCTTATGAAGGGAAGACTGGCTGTACTTGATAATGTGCTATTGGTTGTATCAATCACCGTTCGACTGTAACAACGAAATTCAATGACTTAAAAGGACATCAAAACAGAGATTTTGCTGTGTCCTAAAAAGGCCATTATGATTCAAACAGTCTTAAGGAAGAGTAAAATTTGAGAATAATAAAATACATACAAATACAAAATATCAAATAAACAAGTTAAGCTTCAAGTAAATCTATTTGACTATGAAATTAAAACGCCTGATTAAATTACTTTTCCTGCCCTCCACTTAATGAATTGTAATTTCACCGAGTATTAATCATCCAATCAGAACTATCAACACATAACAACCAGCCAATCACAGTATGTATAGCATAATCTGGTACATACCTAGGACTTCCCTCAGCACTTTGTGAGAGAGCTGTTTGTAGACGTTCCAGACGTAATGATCTTGGTGTATTTGGTGGACTAGTTTCACATACAATCTGAACACTATCATCTTTAATAGAACTATCATCTCTGCTATATTGCTGTAATTCATATTATTTATTCATTTAAAAGAAAAACAAATTATTATTAAACATAGATTACTAGTATATATATATAGAAGCATTTAAGTCAAAAATTTAGCACAAGATTTGTATGATGCAATTATGATGCAAAATAATGCTGAGTTTCGGTCTGATACAGTGAATTAGGAGACAACTCACCAACTGAAGCCTCTGATTGATTTAATTTTGAATTTGAATTGACCAATGGCAAGGCTACTATCTAACATTCCATTGATATTGACAATGTTATAATACAGGTTTCTTAGGGATAAACAAACATAACTTATTCCAAATAATCTAAAACAAATGCTGACAAATATCAAAATCAAAGCCAAAATTTAGATTTTATCAGATTTTTAGACAAACTATTTTAGACAAACTTACTACCAAAGTATTATCTGTTCAATTTAGATACTAAATATACAGTTATTTATCCGTGTTTATTTCACAAATAATTAAATCATACAAAGAATTAGTCACATTCAGGAAGTTCTACACTAAGTAGTTAAAGAAAATCATGCTAACATGTTTAGAATTTATCCTCATTCTTCCTTCACCACTAATTCAGACAAAATTCAAAGATCCATAACCATAATACTAATGTAGATTCTTAAAAATGTCCCTTAATATGTAGAGCAATCAAATAATAAGTTTGTACCTCAATTTGTAGTTTCTTAATAATAAAACTAATTGACATTCTAGTCACATGATAAAAAATGCTTTTCAATCAAGTTCAAGGTCAGAACATTTAAATCGTGATCAACAGTAACAAGTGTTCATAAGCAACAAGCAAAGCTTGGGGGAGGTGAGTATGCATTTACACAAACATAATGACTGGCAATAAGCAAAATTTTTCTAATTTCAAATGATTTTGTTAACTTAAGGTCAATTGTCAAGATCACAATAGTGTCAAGTTCATTTAATAATAGCAGTGCACTATAAGAACATTAAGTAAAGTATCAAGGTCACAGTAAAGGATTTCATCAACTCTAGTGCATTATCAGTATGAGATCAAAAGGTCAAGAGTCAAGGTCACAGTAGTCAAGGTCATTTAACTCTTGCACTGAAGTATTAGAATGACATTCACCTGCAGTAGTGCATTATTAGTATCAATTTACAAGTTCAAGTATCAAGGTCACAGCAGAATCAGGGTCATAGAACTGCTAAGGTGCATTGTCTGAATACAAGGTCAAATGTCAAAGTCACAGTAGAGTGAAGGTCACTCACCTGTTGTGGTGCGCTATCAGCTGTAGCGGTAGTGGCAAGTTGTGGACTAGAGGAGGAGTAGGTATAGAGATGTGAAGGCATAGAGGAGGCTGGTGCCTGCTAAAGTATAAATATTAGTACCAAGTTAGTCACATCACACAGTACAAAGCCATCTTTATTACTGGTATATTCCCCTACCATTTGCTTGCCATAATAAAATTACCAATTCAGAAAATATTTCATTCACAAAAAAACTAATATTTTTAACCAAGTAATGTTTATGTGCTCTCTAAATAGACCCTGCATGAAAAAAAGAGAATTAGTTATAAGTCGTCCTACATAAACCACAAATATCACCCCTCCTCAAAACAGATTGGCAGCAGGCTACTTATCCTGTCAGAAATATAGTTCCCCTTTTCCTAAATAAAATGAACCAGCAAATAAAAGTATGGGACAAATCCAGCAATAAAAATGACTTTAAGCAAAAAAAATATTTTGTTTACTTGGTTCCATGCTCAAAATTCTAGCAATGAATATATTCTAGCATAATACACAATAGGTAATTATTTAAGACACATGTGTGATCACAAAAATACTAAATTGTTCATGATACGTAAATAGAAATTATTTTTTTTAATTCATTCAAGAAATTCTCATACAAATATGTCAACCTAGATTAAACTTATTTAATGATAGACTCAATTACCGAATTTCTCTGTGTTAAAAATAAGCTTAGCAGATTTTTTTTATTCTATCCCACTATTCTACAACTAGAAAGAGTTATTTAACAAGATAAAGAAAAGACAACTGTTTGAATAAGTCAAAGTAGCAGTTTGAAAGCATAAGGTTTTCCTATAGAGACATATACAGAAAACAGGTCACAGACTTTGAAAACAACCTGGTACTACTTACTACTTTCAATATGGAGTTTTTCAATACATAAATCAGTTAATCAGACTGGTCAACATTCAATTAGACCTTGGTCTGAGAATCAAAATCTGAGTTTGTAGACCAGTCTAAAAACTCAAAGCATCTGATTGGTTGGTTTGAATCAACCAATGGCAATGCTAACTTCTTTAGACTGGTAACCAAACAGTCATCTTTTGGTACTTTCTGCAGAAAACTATGATTTTGTTAAAACCCTAAACCAATCACAAACATTCAAAATCTGCATAAAGCAATTTGTTAATAAGCAAGCTGATGGAAAAATCTGTACATGCAAGCCATGTATATGCATATATATATGAACATTACACTGGCAGACAACTGTATGATAGGTGTATATAAATGGACCACAATAATGATTTTAAACGCACAAGGTACACAATGCCACATTCATTTAATTTGATGCTTCGTAATTCAAGATTATCAATCAAGCATCTTTTATCTTCCAAGTTTGCTCTCCAAGATTTAAGCTTTATAAGAATTATCAATATCTAACAGAGCAAATTCTACACTAATATTCCACATTGGTATGAATGATCAAATTATAATATTAACTGTATAGGAAAATACTTCACAATTCATATTGGAATTGATTTTGATGAACTAGGGGTATATCCTAGACCAACTGGTCATGTATACATGCTTCTTTCCTTGCATGTAATAATTTGCATGTTTGTTAACAGAAATTGGGTTTCACATTATGAATTATATACTTGGTTATTAGAAAGATTACACACACTAGAAAAGTTGACCAAAGACAGATAAATCACAATGATCATTTAGATGCTTTGACAATCAACACAATAGATAAGATATTTCACAATAATTATACCATGTCATACTCACATATTGAAAGATCATGTTGCCATGGTAATGAAGGGGTAACAATTACGAACATACAAGGAGACAGACAGTGTTAAGGACAATAAAAACATGAAGAAAGTCTTTATCTGTTTAGAATGACCTACAATGATATTTAAGTAAGAAGTCTTATTTTCACTGGGGTTTTTCAACAATTTTTCAGTTATATATGGTGACCAGTTCACCTAACCACCTTTCCTGGACTGTATTCTAACCAGTACTAACTTACCTTACCACAAGGAGTCATCAACTTCTCCACATATGGAGGAAAATCGACATTTTGTCAAATTTTCATGGACCGGGATTCAAACCCCGGATCCCTGGGTTTCAAGTCCAGCACATGAACCACTGGACCATGGTTGCAGCTATGAAGTATGGAGACATTGACAGAACTTAATTACAAATAAAACCACATGGTTACAATTTCATTCATGTGGTTTCATTTTCATCCACATAATTGGGTTGCAATTTTATTCACAAGATTATGATTTTGTCCACATGGTTTAAATTTTATCTGCATGGTTAAAAAAATTCATACACAAAAGGGAGTAATTACAAAAACAATAATTTGAAGAATTTCAGTATGTTCAAAGACACAAATTTAATGCAAAACAAGGGAAATCTTCTAGAGAATTAAGGAAGTAATTAGCAGTAAATTCCTACACATAGCTTAAATCATATTATTGATAGTGAATGATCAAAGTTAAGAATGATGATGAGACTCTAGTTCAATTAAAAAGTAGCTGTAAAATGCAACATAGACTCATTCATTCATTTGAAGTTAACACACACAGCACACAAAAGGACAGATAATTTTATCACATCAAGGGGAGTAACTCTATAGTCATAAGTAAGATATATTTGTCACACTTCAAGATAACTTGGTACACAAAGAGAGGTAACTCTGCCTTTGTAAGTCATCATTATAACTAGTCACAATGCAACTGTATTATTAAGTATCAACATAAATTCACACTAAGGGCAGTAACTCTATCTTTGTACAGAATCAAGACAACAAATGGGAAGAAACTTTTTGCTTAGTACCAAGATAATTCATCACACTAAGTGGAAGTAACTCTATATTTGTTTAGTATAAAAAACAATTACTTTAAACAAAAATAATACGAAAAAGTACTACTAAAAAAACTTGCATGAATTAGTAATTCATTTGTTACTCACAATAGTTGTATCGGTAAGCAAAACGAAAATTTCATCAAAAACAACAAACAAACAATTTAATATATTAGACTTGATAAGTAAGGGCAATGACTACCACTCAGTTCTCCTTATGCATGAATCAATATAGAAATATTACTGACTTAAATTCATAGAAAATGCAACTATTGATAATAAATGACAAAAATTAACCTATTTATCCACTGCCTAACTATTACTGAAATTCTCTACATAGAAAATAATTTACCAAACTAGCACACAAGTTTCTATTGAAGTTTTTATGAGAAAATACCAAATACAGTAAAACCTCAAATAGCAACTACCCCAATATTATGACCACTTTGTTATAATAACCACTTATTTTCAGACTGGCTTCCAAAAACTTTCCTATAATTCAACTTGATAACAAGACCACCTCATTATTACGACCAATTTTTCAGGTCCCAAAGGTGGTCTTATTATTGAGGTTTTACTGTATGAACAGTAGGTGAGGTGGGTTTTTTTTCAAGATATTCGTAGAGTTTCTAAATAAGAGAAAAACGCACTTGAGAACAAATACACACAAAATGTTGCCTGTTGTACAGATATCCACATGGACCACATCCTATCTGATAATTTTGGTAAGAAATTATGTTAACTTCACAGACAATGAAAACTTTTCGAAATTATACCCAACATTATTTTCTTATCATGTAAGTAAAACCATCTCAATACTTTAAGGTTCTATGCCCATAATATCCAAAATTATCTAACTATCAAAGAAATAACAATAACTAGGCTATACTATTTTTATAACATTCACATTTTCGTATAGCATCAAGCAGATATGCCAAATTGGTACAGCATTATAGATATAAGATCCTAAAACTTCCTAGATACTTTAAATAAAAACTGGAATCAGGTCAGTTCAATGAAACTGAACAATTACTGGACTTACATTTTTGTTAAATACCAATTCCAAACTTTTTTAAATATAAGTAACCTGATATTAAATGAAGATCTTTATTCTAATTATGTGACCCCAATTAATGCAAGGCTTCTTTAAGTTAATCAAGGTAAGTAATCAGGGCTCTTACAATAAATACATCAATGATTAATACCAAACAAACCAATAGCTTCACAAGATTATACATCAAAACAGCATGTGGGTGGGGGAGGGTACAGTGAGTCAAGCCGGACTTACAGTGGAGCTAGCGTTGAGCAGTGAGAGGTGCTCTGAGATACGTGACGATTGCTGGGCAAGGGTAGAGGTAGGGGACGTGGGACCAGATTGGGTTGGGGACCTATCAGACAGCCATCTGCTAGAGAGAGCCTCTAGGCTACCACTTCCTACCCTGCTTTCCAATTCTTCCGCTCTCTGCTCTGTGGATTCTTTTTCTTCTTGAATCAGTCTGTAAGAAAGAGAATAAAACATTTGCATCCAAAATTTTCAGGCACTTCAAAATAGTGAGACTTTGAAGTGTCTAGTTTATAATTTAAGTTAAAAATGATTTACATGACTAATTTAATATCCAAGACACTATAAACATTCAAATCAAATTTTCTGAGCACTTCTAAACAGTTGCATTAAAGCATCTTGTCAATATTCAAGATTTTATGACTATATCTAAAGCCAAAACTCTCCTGTCTAACATACCTCAATAAGCCAGTCATAGTAAGATATTTGAATGAGCAAAGTTAACCTTGAAATAAGGGCTAACAGACCTCAGATACTATCTTACCTAATCTCATTATTTATAGCATCAAGCTGTTCCTGCAACATAATTGCGAGAGTTTGTGCATCTGTATGTCCAGATGGTGATAACATATCAAATGCACCAATCAGACTGTCGTTACCATCAGATCCTTCAGTATCGCTGGATTCAAAAGCATGTTGAACGTTAGCTAATACATTAGCTTGTTGTAACTTCTCCCATTCTTGTTCATTCAATGTATTAACCTATATAATGAATAAAAAGATTTCTTGACTGCAGTAAGCTAATATAATTGCGAGCTAATAACAAGAAAAACAAGAAAATGCAGCAATGCCATCAAACCTGGTTTATTAAAGTTAATTGAACTAGAGCCATCTTCATATTTTCAGTGATAGTGACCTTGACCTAGGTCTTCATAACAACTTGCTATATATCAAGTTTGACAGCAACAGGTCCAAACCAAAACTTTTACATCACCATCCATCCCCAATTGAGAATTTATCCCCTAAGAACCAGGCTTTTCAACTTTGTTAATGGTCAAACTTTGTAAACATAAGCCACAAAAAGAACCGAAGAAACACAGCCTTCATGGATTTCCCTGACGCAGGTTTCTTGCATCCCTGACGCAATATTCAGCTGAGGGACTCGCATTGAGAGTGACCACCGCATCCTCAGGACCCCTTTGGACTCGGCATTTGCCCTTGGCATTTTCTGTGTGGAATCCACAAAAATCCCAAGGGACCCCTAAAATGTTGGAGATGGGGGTCCCGTAGACCCTTGGGTTAAAAATCTTTAGGAAAATCCTGAGCCTTTATGACCATGTAGTCTGTATTCAGAAATTCATTTGTTTAATTATATCAATAAATGTGAACTTAACAGTGGACATTGTTCACATAGAAGCCTTTACTTACAGATGGCCAAAAAATAAGGTTTTGCTGTTTGGTAATTTAATAGGGATTTTAAATAAAAAAAATCAGATAAAATAAATTCATCAATCAACCAGAAGTTGAAACAGCCAAATCAGTAGATAAAGAACTAATTTGGTTTGTGAGATTAATATATGCATTATTTTTATCTAAGTATGTCAACAATATCTTTCTTAGTTCAGGCAAGACACGTTATAAGTTACCTTGGAAGGATCATCCATGGAATCTCTCCCTCTCTGTTGCCTTCTGGTTACACTATCTTCAGGACTTCCTATCAAACTAGGGTAGCCATCACCAGGCCTGTAATTACAAATATGAAAAAATATACAAGTCTGGTCATTATGAAAGCCAAAATCAAGGCTGATATAGTTATCTGTTTTATTTCCAAGTAAAGAATGTTTATTGAAACATTCCATGATATCAAAAAAATTCATTTCTTCAATGGTAAAACTTCACTTAGACACCACCTCTACATTAAGACCATATTTTTACCATTTTTTTATGTTTTCTTCTATATTTCAACTTAATAACAATAATGGCTTTATTTTAAGAGGCTACACATTTGGGTTAACCCAATTATCCATGCAGGCCCCTGATAATGAGGCCATTTCATTAACAGAACTGTTATCAAATTTTATGATTTCCCTCAGAAATTTGACATAGGTCACATTACAGAAATGAGTTGCCCCCCCTTCTAATAATCATACTGTAAACTTAAGTGTGGAGTTCAGTTTCAAAACTCAAGTCTGTGATATTTAATTGGTTGATTCTGAATAAGGGAAAAAAACTCAATTGCAACACTGGATTTTACATTGCACCAACAGCCAAGGTCATTTGGTGACTTTTCCAGCTTTAACGGTGGAGGAAGACCCCAAGCTTATATCTGTGTAGAACCATCAACCTTTCATAAGCCAAATCCGACATAGGTTTACAAACTTTTACAAGGTTTTCTCAAGGTCTGAATGGCATACCTTGCAAGATGTTCAATTTGTTGTCTAAGAGTGTCAACTTCTCTTTTGGCACGTTGTAAATCATCTAAAATTCTTTCCTGAAACAACACAAGAAGGAAAATTAAGACAAATCAATCCAATGTTATGATTATCTCATGAACAATCGCAATAGCATAAACTTAATTATATATTTAATCAGTAAATCTAGATGTAATTTTTGTAAATTCAATCAAAATCAGACCTTTTCTTGTTGATTATCATCTAAAGCTTTCCTGGTTCGTTCTAATTCTTGCGTTAATTGGTTCTTCTCTTCTAATGCTTGCATCTTCTCTTTCAGATGTAACTGTAGTCTCTCATTGGATTCAGTTAACAATTTATCTACAGTAGCAGAGAGCCTTGCATTATGTTCTTCATTCATCTTGTCACGATGTCTCGCCTTAAAGTATAACAAAATTAATTATCATCAATATCTTAATGATATTATCATCAACACCTGAATCATGTTAGAGTGTAACATCTGAAAACCCAAACCCTTCTAGACTGATACAAAAGTCCAGTTTTCTGAAAATTTCAGTTTTCAGAGAACTACAATCATAAAAGAGAAAAAAACTGGGCTTGAATATTTTCAAGAATTCCAGTTTTCAGAAAGCCCGGTTTTCAGGGGTTTTCCTGTTTTAACAATATCATAATCATAATAGTATCATCATTAAAATCTGAATCATGTTATCATCAATATCTGAATCCCATTATGAATTTTTTGCAAGATGGCTGAATCTACCCATTAAATTACTGAATTATGCCAATCAACAAAATTAGATACAAATGGCATTAAATGACACTACAGTATATACCATAAAGCACAATGAATCACAGACATCATGGAAAATCTAAATCCAGTACATCCACAATTGACAATTCAGTTGGCAAGCCTTATTATCTTAACTAAGGTTCATCGTAATTTGGGTATGATTTTGGAACAACATTAAACCATTCGACAATGGTATTATCCACAGCGCCAAACTCCACTTCTGGTAACTATCTATGACAGCCATCTATAACTATGCTGCATTCAAGCAGACACCATTCATTAACAAGTAATAAAAAAATGTAACAGAGAGAGTGGGATGGCAATTATTCACCACCATAGATTTACACAAGAGGTCTGACCAATTTTCCAAATCTAGAAAGTAATTTTAGTGTAAAGCTGTAGTTATAAATCATACAACAGTATATAATAATCAGTGCATTGGAAACTATGGTAATAAACCATGAGGTGGCCAGACAGAATCAGGAATGGAAACTGACAGTTGTCCATTCACTTAGGTTAACTGAAGTATATGCTGGGAGTGTAAATCTTCAAAGTGAGAAATCTGATTTTATGTAAACTGAAATTTTCCTGTGAAATAATAGTCAATATTTATACCCATCATTAATTTATACCCCTCACATTAAATGAATTAAATGGAAGAGTTTGAGGAATTTAACCAACTTTCATGTTCTGCCAACAGGAAAATTTGTTAATTTTTTGCAGCCAGTTAGTTTTTTTCAAGTAACAACAGGTATACAGAAAAAATTCTCCATTTTCAGTTATTTTGCAAATATAAGGCAATAGGCATGTAGGTATTTACATAGGCATCCAAAATTAAGAAAATAACAGTCCAGACAAGCTTTTAAAGTTAAGATCTGATTTTTGTAGGAACGAAACATTTACCCTCTGTAGCTCAGAATCTTTCTCCTGCACTTTGGCCTCTAGCTGTTGCATTCTTTCCTCAATTGAGCCATGCCGTCTCTCAGCCTCCGTCAGGGCCTCCATTCTCTGTTGCAGTTCAGCCTCCACTGTAGGCAGGGCCTCTGCTTTATGTAATGACTGTTGTAGCTTAGCTTCCGCTGCTTCTAATTTTTCTTGTTGAGTTTTGATTTTTTCCTCTAACTGTTGATGTAAGTAGAAGAAAACATTGCGTTAAGGACAAGAATTATGGCTTGTAAGAAATAAATTAATGGGACATCTGGAGTTGAGTGGTTGGGGCCTTCGTGGGTGAGTAATTATGATCTCTGACTAGTAGTCACCAGCCTCTCACCACTGTGAGTTTTGATCCCATATAGGACCTAACACATATCACATGTGAGGAAGCTGTCCATAGTCCCTGTACAAACTAGTATAGATTTAAGCTTTTTAAACAACTAGTTCGCTGTTTTAAAGCTACTTTAATCTCTAAGTACAGGATAATTACGCAACTATTCATCCCAGGCCTTCAGTCACCAGTCTCTACGATTCACACAGACTCAAATATACAACAATATCACTGTCATAATCATGTGATTGCTCCAAAACGGTCACCTCTCTGAAGTAGGTGGATAAAACATCATTGTGTTACTTTCTCTCAGATTTAAATTTTACGTAAAGTTCTTTACACTTACAGTTTTTAATTGACCATCTTTGGTGGCTAGTTCTGATTCTAGTTTATCATTTAAGTCATGTAGTGACGTTGATTCACGCTGAGCATTCAGGTAACGTTTTTCTAAGGTTGCTATTCTTTCTTCTTGGTCCTCTTTTTGGGCAATTGACTGAAAAAATAAGTGTATGTAAAGTTGAACAGAAAATATTAATATCTGTTAGAACATCAAATTATCATCAACACTCGGAAACTGATAAAAGTATGATATGTAAGATATGTTTTAGACAATATGTGAGTCCAGATTGGTGTAAGACATAATACCAGTCTAGATTTTGTTAAGACAAAATACCAGTCTAGATCTGTTTCATACAATATACCACTCTAAGCTGGAGTCAGTTTTCACCAGTCAAAACCAATATTTATGTCAAATTTCCATTTCTATTGTTCTGACTAATAGCTTGCCAGTAAAAACAGAGTAGCCAATTGAGAACACAAAAAAAATCAAGCTTTGAGATCAATCTCAAATTATAACCTCCAATAGACCAATAAAACAATCTAAAGCAACCCTAACCTCTCTGAGATCTCTCTGAAGTTTCACAACTTGTTCCTGAGCTTTGATTAAATCCTTTTGGGCAGTAGTGTAGCTTTCTTCAATCTCCGTAAATTTATTGTTCAATTCTAACATTTTTGTTCGCGTATTAGTCAGTTCAGAGTTCTGCTTTTCAACAGTTTCTTGTAATTCTATGACTCTATTCACATCAGAATCTGGATCTATAGAACCATTAGATAATCTCTGAAAAATAAAATGATACTATTACATTTTAAGTTATCATCATAACTTAAGATAGTTGCATGTTTATAAGCAGCAGTGTTTTTTTTTACTATTTTGGGAACATAGCCTTATGGTATTGGAAAAATTTGGGAATTTTAGCGGCATTTTGGTTGAAATTGGGAAAATAAGTTAATGGAAAATTTTTTAGATGTAAAAAAAACCCCCACAATGGGTGGATACCAAGAGTTGTACCAATAATAAAGACATTAAATGTGTCACTAGAAGCAAAAAGTTCACAGTTTACATCATAAAACCAGTAGTAAATACTTAAAAAACTTAAACTCAGTGTGGTGGAAAAAGTAAAACCAGTCTGGTCCGGAGCTGCGCGAAAAACAAATATTACATCATATGCTGGAAACATTTCACCCACGCTTTTACAAGTGGTCAAGTTTAACTGTATTTTTTACCAATTTTACCTTTGGATGGTGTTCTCGGTCAGTATGATCAGAACTAGGTGGTGGCGATGTTGGATCATTTTTTACTGAATGTCTACCATCCTCCGTGGATCCGCTAGAATGACGAGATTTAGTCTGCTGTTCTCGCAAGGTGAATAACTGTGAATAAACAAAAATTAATGTGTACATTCTTTCATACCTGTGACAGAGATGTGACAACAGAAACTCTATGACAACGAAAATACCCCATCCACTTTGGTTTTACAAAAAAAAAAATTCTCCACATTAATCAGACCAAGAAATTGAAAATAAAGGATAATTTCCCTCAACCTTACATTTCTTGTAAAACTGCAGAGCTCCTATTTAACCTTAATACAGATATTTTTTATTATACAAAATTTGATCTAGTTTTAAAGAAATTAAAATCAGGAGATAAAATTATCATTAGACAAAACAATTCTAAACTTTCTACTCTATGTCTAAATACAAACACAAGGTCATGTCCTTATTTCAAGCCAAATGGTGAAGAAATATTAGGCAACTGAAACAAGCTAGCGACTTAAAAATACCAATTTTTCTGGTTCAGAAACATTCAGATCAGAGGTTTCAGTGCACAAAAACAAATGAAACCAATGATTATTTATAGTATAAATTCTACACCTAAACCCCCTCAGACTTACCTCCTGATTAGCAGTGGCTAATTCTTCTTCTAAAGTGGAAACTCGCTCAAGAGCAACACGTAATCTTTCTCTAACCTGATAAAATAGAACATGAATACAATAACCATTAGGCCAGACAAAAAATAGTGCAGTTACCCGACCAAGCCTATTTTTTTCATAATCATAAATATCTATTTTTTTTTAAAATCAACACTTTTTTATTACTATCAATGACTGATGAACACTGGTATTATCCTCACTATCTATAACAACAGATGAATGAGTCAATTAAAAGTTTCTGAACAAAAAATATTAACATCAACAGTTATTCTAAATCAACAATTTTCCTACTTTCACTTTAACTTACTTTTTCATCGAGAGCTTTATGATGTTCAAACAATGATTTAAGAGCCTTCAACACTTCAACTTCACTGGAGACACCTGCTGGAGATGACGCTTGTCGTTTAACTACGGTCATTCTCAGTGATCTCTCATGTCGAGACACCAGACATTCCAAATGTTCTAATAATAACTGAAATAAAGATAAAAACATACTATAAATTGAACAGGTCTCTGACTAGTAATCTCCAACCCCTCACCACTGTGAGTTCAAATCCCATCTGTGACTGAACTTCACATGAGAGGAAGCTGTCCAGCTAGCTTATGGATGGTAATTGGTTCTACGGCGATTTCTTTTCCTTCTTTGTCCAGGTCTGGTAAACAGACCCTTCCCTATCAAAAATAAAGTTATTTTTCCCAATTCTCAACCTGCAAATTCCTAATTTTGAAATCACAACGCACATTTTTTCCCAATTGGACCAGACCCAGTCCCATTCCAAATACTGCAAAAAAAAAATCACTGTTCTACCCTTGAGTACATTGGGGGTCTTCCTCTGCCATTAAAGCATAAAACACTTTCATTTATATACAAGAAGTAACAAAATCTTTACATTTAACTAAGCTAAGTCATGACAATAATACAGATTTCTAAACTCACTGTTTTAGTTTTATATCAGCAGATTTAAAACGATGACTCCAAGCAACATGTACAAGAACTCCTAACCCACTAGAGTACAATTACATAAGAAAGTTCTCATACATCACCAGCAATTACTTGACCAATCAGTATCTTTTTAAAGGGAAGACACACAATTAATTTCAGACGTCAGTGAGACCATATATACGGCTTCCTCTAAAATTGGGTTTCTTTTTTGTATGTGCTAAATACACCAAATATTCTCTGTCAATGAGGTTACATTTAACACATGTGTTTTTTTCAATTTCTCAGTTTATTGTTTGAGTAACATTTGGTCATTGGGAAAACTTCACAAATTTGAGGAACTACTAAAATTTATAGTATTTCAGTGTGTAAAACAAAGAGTAGGAGTATAAATAAGGTGAGGGGTGTCAATAATAGGCGTGGGTGTGTTAAAAAGGGGAAGGGGTGTTTAAAGGGGGGTAATACAGGCAGGATTTTCACTAGAGGGCAAAAGCTGAGGGTCAAAAAGGACCCTTGGCTGATAATCATTTGACAGGTTCAACAAATTTCCTTGTAATTTTATTGTAAATTAGACCCTATGGTAAAAATTCTCAAGTGTCAGAAATTATTTTCATTTTACTAATTTCCAGAGTCAAAATGCTGTTTTAAGGGTCAAATGAATGCCCTGAAAGGGATGTTGTGTTAATAAAGGAGGGGTGTAAAACATGGGAGATGTGCATCAGGGTGATGGTGTAAATCAGGGGAAGGAACATTTATCAGGGATTGTTCTGTAGAATATGTCTGACAAACTCAACATCAATAATCAAACTGTAAACAGCACTATATAACAGTTGAACACAATCATAATGTTCAGTTCACAAGTTGGAATGTGCCCAAATGCATATCTGGCAAAGTATAAATTTCATTGAAGTGGATAAAACTACAGAAGCCTAAAATTGAAATGGTCAGACTTTGTTCAGTAATACTTGGCTTTCAGGCAGATCTGCAGTAGAAATATTTAGAAATATTTCTCTCTTTTTTGTTTCCTGGGTTTGTTTCAATGTTTTTCTGAGTATGGATTTTTATTTATCAGCAATGTTTCTCTAAAGAGCACCATAATGGGTAATCTAGCCAGTGTTCCTGGGTGAACAACCAGCTCAAACCCAAATCAAGTGAATTGATCATCAGATTCAGAATGTGTCATAAACTGGACTGAGAAATATATTGAAGATACTGGTATAAGGCAAAACATTTGCCAGACTGAAACCTCTTTGGTCATACACAACTGGAAGACTGGAAGTTTTTGTATAGACAGTAAATTGTTCCCTCATAAAACTTCTTGCCCACATGATGTGTAAATCTAAGGAAGAGCTAAATAGCGTAAAATGATATATCTTATGTCAAAATTTCATTAGGGAACAAATACCAAGTCTAGGTCCCCAACCAGTGTCCTTTCAGTGTATATAAAAAGCAAATGAACTATTACTGAACCAGGGTTCGACAAATCTACTTGCCCACACATAATTACAAGAAGAAATCCACTCAAGACGAGTTGAAAGTGCTGATTAAACTAATTAAAATTCTTTGCTGGTTGTCCTGCAGGACTAGTCCCCGTAGCTTGAAAAAAATGGTCAAGCCCTGTGAACCCGAGGACTGACAGTGCCCTTGACAATCTGAACAATCCTCCATCCATGCAATGAGCTAACCAGAGTGGGTGAAAATGAATAATCAAATATGGATCCAAGAATGAAGGATGGTTATTCAGAAATAAAATCTACCAAGGGAGATAATTGAGATTTAATAACCCCAAAAGGGAGATAACTGAGGAATCACGTACAATGAAGTAGGGGCAAATGAAAAATAAAAGAATTTTTTGAATACACAAAAAGGAAATCCAGACAATCCCAATGACTGAAAAGGGAGACTACTGAATATTTTTATTCATTTTGGGAGATAACTCACAGTATACATACCCTAGTATTATTCCTCTCAGCTTTCAATTCTTGGACCTCCTCCTCTCTTTCTATCAATTGTTCTCGTATACTGTTTAACTCCTTTGTAATTGATGCCAGCTCCTGAAAACAAAATTACAAACTTTGCTTTGAATACCAAGTTAAAATAATTATGATAGAAACATCAAGCACATTATCACAATCACCTGCCCTAATCTGATTCTGTACAATTAGAATTAGCCTATAATGTGTACCAGGTACTAGACTAACAGTCTCATGCACTTTTAGTGTGAGTCTAAAATGGGAACCAGTGCAAATTCATTCAATTTTTTTCTGATTAAATTAACTGAGTTACAAATTTAAGTGCAATAAAATCTCAATTTACAACCACCTCATTATAACAACCGTTCATTTTTGGGGAAGATTTCTGTATTTCTTTTGTATTTGAACTTGATAAGCTTTTCAGGTCCTAAAGATGGACTTAATATCAAGATTTTACTGTATTTCCAATCTCTTTTCTAATGCTCATAAATCTACATGTACCTATTTTTTAAAAACAGTAAAACAAAAAAAAATCATTTTTGGAATTTTGATCCCAATTTCCCATTTCTTAAGACAGAAATGTATCACCTTATTCGAACCATGGGTCAAAAAGCCAGGATTGTCGATTACCATTATAACATATAATATTAATTCTCACACATTTACCAGAGGTCACCTGGGTGCAGAAGAATTAGGACCACAATATTATGCAGGAAATGTTGTAACTGTTTGAATATTTAATGGAGTTGACAGGGAGAAGATTAAAAAGTTAATCAATGCTCGGTTACACATTAAATAAAGTCATCAAAGAGGTATACTTCGAAATATATGACAAACAAACAAACACATTTTTTTAAGGGGTTAATCAACCATTAATGCCTGATTTCAACATAATTTATTACAGTTATATATACCAAAGGGCAGTTAACCTAACAAGTTTTCAGTACAAGTACCAAGTTTTTTCTCTGCCAACATTCTCTACATGTCCTAAACCAAACCACTACAAAGAACTTGCACCATACCAAAGTTTTGAGCTCATAAACCTAGGGTCTGCAGACCTAATGCTGTACTGGTTCAGCAAAGTGGGCAGGTACAAAATGCGTAACATATAATCGCTTAAAATATCTGAACACAGGAAAGAGTAATCTCTATTTTTTGTGTAAGATGTGACAGACATAGTTATATTAATCACCTATATTTCATGTTATTTTTAATTAATGTGTATTAATGTGGCTTCCATGGTTGAGAGGAATTAATCCACAAATCATAATATCAGAAAAAATTCTGACAAATCTCTCCACCATATTTAAGGATTTAAGAATATTCCGTAGAAATTATTTCAACCTGCAAACACATACCACAATATGATATACAACACAAAAATCATGAAAATGCTTTAAATACAACATAAAACAAGTAAAGAAAACATGCTTGAAAAGATCACTATGGCAACAGAGACCACAACATCAGCAAAGACTAAACAACACAGCAGACATGCACAAACATAGCCACCACAAGTCGGCAGTAAATGATGTTTTAACTTTTATCATGAATTATAAACATGTCCAGCTCAGCAAGTTTTAATTATGTAAGAAGACAAATTTATGAAAGACCAAGCAAGCATGAATGAATCTATTCCTACATTAATATTCAAACAAAGCAATCTGCATGATCACATTCTGACCTGCATCAACTTCTAACAGTACATGGCCAGCATAAAGCTATCAGATAGCTATCAGCCTCCAATAACTAATTAACTATCAGTATTAGTTCTATTACTGTAAAATTTATCAGATGCAAAGGTATATAGCCCTAGTTTTCTAACAATTCTAGTGTTCTCATACGAACTGGCCACCAACCAAAAAGGTCAGTTGAAACAACTAACGAGTCAGTTAAAACAAAAATAATATTTTCCACGATTTTCGATCTTTCCTAAGCCACTGGATCATTTCTTATAAATTGCCCCCTAGAAAGCCTGATGCTTTTCTATTTAAGCCTTGTCAACAAATTCCTCATGAGAACACTGAATTCAAAGATTGCCAAATGAAGCCAACATTAACAAGACTGAAAAATATTCCTTTCAAGTGTTTATCATAAAATTTCCAATTAATTTTCACTAGATCCAACAAATTATTACCAGATTCCACAGACTGTTGTACATATTTTACTTACTCAGTGTCTCTCATTTGATAGATAAAAATTATTAACATAATTTATATATACAGACTTTCTACAGTAAAACTTGAGTTAATGCTTTGAAAAAAAAAGAATGTATTTACTTAGTACAAAGCATGTTGATTATTTCTCATTTTTGTCACTGAGTGTTTGTCCAAACTTTTACAACATTTAATCCACTTAGTATATTTTCATATAATCAATCTGTTAATAGTTTTACATTCATTCTTACACTCAAAAATTCGTAATTGCAATTGGTGACTTTTAAGCTTTTAGTGGTGGAGGAAGACTCCATGCATACAGCTGGGTAGAACCATTGTCAGTCTGTACATCTAGCTGAAGAACTTTCCCCCCATGTGAAATTTGGTCCCCAGTGAGATTCAAACTCAATGAGGGACTCAAGGGTGTAGAAATGAGCCGGAAGCCAGAAAAATCAACGGGCTATTTGAGCATTCTTGTCGGCTACTTCCACAGGGAGCGGTTGCCCCTTTGCCTCCTATAGTAGGGAAACCTCTGAACCCCTCTTCTACTTTTAGTAGCTTACTGGCTGCATGAAAACGTTTCTACACCCCTGGGGACTAGTGATTTCTAGTCAGAGACCATAACCACTCCACCATGGAGTCCCTTTATTATTATTACAAAGGCAATGTTCAAAGGCCATGTTCCTTCTCTCTATGCATTGACCTGCATTCACATACATAAACAGGCTGAGCCTATTAGGTAGCAAAAGGATGGTAATAAGTTTTCTTGGCTTTTTCTGCCATAATGTTTTCAAAATTTGTCTGTTTCAGATGCAGGAAAATGCTTAATTATGAGGCTCAGGGCTATAAGACATTAGATTTGAGCTCGGAGACCAATCTCAAGTTTTACAACCTTGGGCCCAGGTGAACTTCAACATTAGTTTTACTTATAGTATACATCAGTTATGGATGAGCATTTAATATAAGTAGAATAATCATAATTGAAAAAGAAATAAAGCGTAATAAACTTCAACACTTCACATTAATTTGCAACAAACTTGATTTTGATTGGGTGAAGCTCTCATATTATAAGCACTCAGCATGCTTTTATATATACTATATACTTATATAATATAGATATATAAAAAAATGTAAAATGTGGAGATTGCAGGTGAGATAACAAGATTATCTCAAAAATTACTGTAATGACTTCATTACTTGGCAGAATGTTGTATACGAGTTACTAGAAAAGACAAGGAATAAACCAGAAAATTAACACCCTAAGATTTTTCTTCTGAGGATCCCTGGGACTCCAATCTCCAACATTTTAGGGGTCCCTTGGGATTTTTGGGACTCCCACAAAGAAAATGCCAAGGACAAATTCCGAGTAGGAGAAGTCCGGAGGGTGCAGTGGTCACGCTCAATGCGAGTCCCTCGGCTGAATATTTCATCTCAGGACTAAACAAAAAAAGGTTTGTTTCCGGTTACATGCCCAAAAAATTTGGATTTTTTTTTTACATATATCGGCAACACTGTTGTGAAAATTACAATATAGCTAAGATCTGGATGCCGGAAACTTATGAGTCAGCAGGTAAAAGATGGGTCGGTCAGGTAACCGGAAACAAACCTTTTTTTAGGCCTCATTAATTTCATAAAAACACATTTATTGATAAAATACTACCAAATGAATCTATGAAAGGCCAACTTCACATGAAGGCCCATATTTTTTCCACTGCTTAGGTAGGGCCTATTTCCACAGGCCTGATTGAATATGGATCGATACATTCTAATAGTACAGTAAAACCTAACCTAACTAAGATTAAGTAAGATTATTTGTAACATTAAGACCAAATTACAATGACCATTTGTTTTTTAACAAGTTTCAAGCACTTCTACTGTATTTCAACTCAATAATGAGACCATCACAAAATTAAAACCTACATTTAATGGTCTCAGAGGTAGTCTAAATATCGAGATTTTACTGTAGATGGTAGATGAAATACTGAAGTATCTTGAAGACAGGGAGTTATCAACACAAAGATTTCAACATAAAATGATAGTACAGAAGCTATTCAATAATTAACCCGGAACAGCCCATAAAAATGCCCAGAAATACAACCAAACAACAGTTTTACGGTTCACTCAGACATAAAATCTACACAAACAGGTGTGCCACCCAATCAACATTTCAAATAGATCATCTTTCAATCTGGGTAAATGATAAAACACTACAAGGTAAAGTTAACATGTTTTAAAGGGACTTTTCTCCAGATCTGAAATAGAAATTGATAATAACAATCAGGATTTTCCCCACATTTCAGGAAAAGTACCAGTACTGATCAAATTGGGAAAATTGGGTCATTCTGCTCTGAAATCGGGAAATTTTTACATAAATACAGTTTTGTATGTAGACTACAAAATTAGGAATAATGGTCAACATCTTGGACTGGATTTGAAATAGCTTTACTGGTAACTATTATACCAAGTAAAAAACCCTAAAACTTACTTATGCCATTAATATTATGTCCATTTTGGCTAATATATAAATATAAAATGCAGAATTGCTGTCTACAGGCTTAATTTTAGCTTGATTACTTTTTTATGATATTTCTCTAACATAACTAAAGACCTACACATGTTTTATGGTAAATGAAAATGAACATATGATTTACTTATTATCATAATTACAACCCAATGAAAGGTGTTTCCACACTTTGAAAATTAATCATTAATATGGAGTCTAGAACCTTTAAAATTTCTACTTGATCAACATAAGCCTAACTATTTACTATACACTACAGATACATCATACCAGATGTAATTACATCCAATTGAAATCAACCTATGCATATAACTACACATTGTGAGTTTTGTACAAAAATGGAGTAGCTCTCCCCTTCATCAGCAATGAGTTACAATAGTAAAGAATCCAACTATTCACTTTATTAAGTTTCAGTAGGCTGGTTTTAATGTCACAATAAACTTCCAATTAAAAATCACTCCACCATATAGAATTTCAAAAGTAGCCAAAAATCTTTTATCTACTACAATACAAAATGTGCAAGAGAAAAACACCAAACACCCGCCCACCAAAAGAATTCCGAAAGTAACTAAACATTTCACATAGAAATGAATTGCTTCATCTACAACAAAGCTGAGTTGTCACAGGACAGGAGAAAATTATCCCCCACCCCCCACTCACAAAAAGGAACTGGAATGATAATGACCTTGGAGGTGAATACCAGCTTTTTACAAGTGACACACCTTCTTGCTTTTTTGCTTTGCTTTCCCACAAACTTGATAAAGGTGCTAAGGTCTCTACCCTTTCAAACATACAATACAAAGACTATCATAAGCATGTTAAAAAATAATGTTTTTTTATTATAAAATAATCTAATATCTATATCAGTATGCATATTCACAGCCAGGTGTCTATACATTCAAAGACATGAACATGTAAGAATTAATTTGTACAGCAATATTTTCATTTTCAGTACAAGCATATAATGTCAACAAACAAAATGCCTGCCTGCTTGCCCATCCACCCACCCATTGTTAAAAGTTTGGGTCAAGTAACTGTAAACTAACATCTTTTTTCAGACTAGTCTCAGTACACACACTCCTATCCAATTTAAATGTCCTGTTTGTCAAAAATACATGGGTGAAAACTTAACAAAGCAAAATCTGTTCATGGGCTCCCCCTACCCACCCACACAGTACACCCATTCAGATTTAGTATTTACACGTTGATCATCAAACCTGCAGAAATCCATGGATCCACAGAAAAATTACACCCTTGTGCAGTAAAAAAAGCAACAAGTACCAACCTGAACTAGTATCACAAGGTATTTTCCATTGCCCGTGATTCTAGCTACCACATATTCTATTCCAAACAATTTTAATTCCACATTGATGTTATAAACAAATCCATTAGCCATTGCATATTTATAAATTGTACTTAGATTGCCATGATTATCACAGAAATACATGTCAGTCCAACAATTACTTTTTCCAGAAACTGATAAAAAAATGATGGCTATCCAAAAAGTCATAAGGCACATAAGTTTACGATATAAATACAGAGAAAATGAGACCAATCCAAGCTGCTGTTTTTTTCTTCACCTATTTCACATCCTTCTTTATTTTCTAAAAATAAACGCCTCTTCTTTTCATCATCACTTTTTGTCCATTTCACACGCACACCAATACAATTAAAACTTAAATAATGATTAATAAATTATCCAAGTCAGTACCATCCATCGTTCCCACTCCTTAAGTTTGATGCCAAGATGGCGAACTTTCCTCATATATTTCTCTGACAACAAAACAAACAAACAAACAATTCAACTAATATTTGCACAAGTCCAGTTAACCTAAAGCATTGCTAATTAACCACAAGAACAATAATTACAGCGAAGAAATTGTTTCAATATTGATGCAGAATTGTAGATACAGTACTGATAATTGCCAGGAAGACCCATCATTGCAAAAATCATCAGCACTTCTACCCTGTCATCAATGATGTTATCATTAACGAAAAATCTTTGAACATGCAACGAAATGCAGACATCAAAGGAATCGAGAATTAGACAGACAGCACATTCTCTGATATGTTGTGTTCTTAAATTGCATTCAATGAATAGACAGGAAAACTAACAGGTTTTAATTCATGATTGAAGTCACATATACCAGTATTCATTATTTAAAACACTGCCACATTCGATATTAAGTTATTAACTCAATCAACTACCCCCCCCAAAAAAAAGCCCCAAATCTTCAAACAATCCAGGATTCAAACTTTTGTTTTTAAACATAAGCCCCATTGATAAGTAGGTTATTGACTATTGAAAATAAACCATTTATCACTAGCTTGAATACAAAATTTTGTGGAAGCCCACTAGCCCAAATAAGAATTGCCCCGGGCTTTAAGCTTATGGGTTGGCACAATGACTTAAAATCAAAGCCATCACTTTAACATGAATTAAAATGTTATTATAAAGTTTCTTCTTATACAGACTGGACCAGGACTTAAAATAAAATTCGAAAACCAGTCAAAGAAAAGCTTCTCAAAACAAACATCTGAGATGCACACAGAACCAATCTAAACAATGGGTTAACAAATTTTCTGAGAATAAGTATTTTGAAAGCGAGAGCACAACCTTTTTATCCATATGTACCACAAAACACAACGTAAGCAATCCACTCAATTTTCATGTTAATAAGACACAAACTAACAGTCAATATCATCAAGTAGTCATTAAATTATTCCAATCTGCTTACTACATGCATTTACCTATGGTACATAACAAGACTGAAAAGACAGTACATGAAATAATTTGAATCAACAAAAAAGTTCTCACACAAATTGAAATACTTGTTCAATGCCCACAAAATCAAACCGAGCACTGGGACAGCATAAATAAAAAAAAAAAAACATACTAAATAAAACAATGTGTAAATTTACAGATACGTATAGACCCATCACAGAACGATGAAGTGCCCAGTGCTCTATGATACCCTTAAGATCAATAATGCAATTTAGTCAATTGTTATAAATTGCATAATGGCTCCCCCATGGGGAAATTTACAGAAGTGTATACTTACTAGGTCGGATTTTTTCCTATCTAGACAGCTTAAAATCATTTTCAATCTTACCAAGTAATTAACTGTAAGCCAGGAAACAAAAATTCAAATTATTGAAAAGGTTATAGAGTTAAGGAAATGATTAAGATAAACACCATTTTTCTTTAAAATGATATTTATAACAAATCAGGTCAATGACTAATTTGATTGTCACAGTACATATGTGTGAAGAATTTTCCAATGGTCTTTGACATAATTTTGTTTTCAAAAACTGTTGCATTTGAATGAATCAAGTTCCTTGACATACATGTAGACAATTAGTCTTGTTTCTACACTTAATTACTAAAACTATGATACTTAATTACTAAAAGTACAACAACCCTTTGCAAATGACAGGTGACTTCCCAGTTGAATTTGTAACTATAAGCTGTGAGATGAACAACCAGGCATGTAGTGAAATCTTTCAAATTGGATATGGGAAACATGTTTCTTGCTCAAGACTTGAACCAGACCTCTTAAGCAAGGCTCTATAACATACATTCGGCAAAACTGTTTAATCCTTTGTCTCATAATACCACATTTCCACGCATCTGAAGCAGACCACTTTTGAAAACTTTGTAGCAAAAGAAGCCATTGCTAGTATTGCTTGAATTTAGAAGAGTCCAATATATGCCTATCAGGCAAAGGGACCAACTCAAGGACACACAGACTGACAGAGATGATAAAAACACAAAGGTGCCAAGGAACAAAAGCGACAACCATTTCGGCCAAGCATACACCTGGGTAGAACCATTAACCTTCCATGAGTGAAAGGGATTTGAACTCACAAAAGAAATTTAAGGGAGAGATTGCTAGTCAGAAACCATAACCACTAGACCAGAAAAGGCCCCCAAACATAACTATTGTGTCTGTTTTCATCACTGATAGTGATAACATACTGGAAATCAGTCAATGGATTTTTCACACAGATTTAGACTTTGAACAGACAAGATATTTTTCAATATTTACATGAGTATAATATAGTAAAATATCAAATAACAGAATTTTACAAATTTCAACAATCTCTTTCAAAATCTTTCATTTCACAATGTCACTGTGTCAATAAGTATATATTAAAACTACAATACCTTCAATATCAAAGCTCAAAGTAATCTTGATTAGTCAGTTCTTGAAAGACTAGATTGGGTACAGTTAACTTTAGCTCCAAAACAGAACAGGAATTTGTTAAAAGTACACATAAAATTTCCAATTACTAGTAATATAAATATGGCACACACACAATTTCTGTTCTAAGGTCTAAATTCATCCAAGTTTTTGAACTGAGTGACAGCATTTTTCAATTCTTACTTCAAAATTAATCTTACAAAGAAAAAAAAACAGAAAACATATCATACTGGTTTTTAGGGCCTTGAGAGTTCAAACTCAAAGACCAAATTAAACTGTTTGACAATCATGCATGAAAATTATACAAAAATGAGGTTTTTCATAAAATTTGAAATCTATGCAAAAAGAGAAAGAGGTGGACACAGACTTTTTTGGCTGATGTCCTAGAGGTGTGAACAGCATTCAGTAAGTAAAAATAAAAACAAATAAATACGACATAAATATTCAAAGATGATAAATTGCTAAACAGTAATAACAAGAACATTACAATTATTTTTTTGTAAAGTAAGCTCTGCACATATTAATGAATGTAGCCAATTTTGTAATTATGTTTTAGTTCTTTTTTGCAACATAACCAAACTACTTAGTGACAGGTGAATAAATCTTTTATTTAATTATACAGAATGAATCTAAACCCCTTTGAACTTGGTTGTCTGAAATCGTAAAATTTTAATTCCATAGTTTTACAACATACTTAAAGTGAAAAGTTGTACCTTGACTCAGGTTTGAACTTGTACAATTTTTTAAAAAACTTTTTACTTGTCACAGATGTCAGGAAATGGGCTTAAGTCAGACATTTACTATCAATATTCAGGGCATTTGCCAGGCAGTTATTGCATGTGTGATGTATAGGGCAAAACTCAAACAGGAAGGAAATGTGCTTCAATTAATCCATGGTATATAGATATATTGAAGACAGGATGTTTGGTGATGCTGAAACCATTTCATACACATCCAAATATGGATGTCATTTAACTACCTTATTTCTAAGTCCACTGTAATATATTCCAATCTAATGTGTCACATGGTAATAAATGTCATGCAGTTATTGACCCTTGTTTAAGAAGAATTCAGTTTAAATACTATACATAGATGTTTATTCTCTGAGCATAAGTTGCATTTTTTTAACTAAATCTTAGAATCAATCATCACAATCAGGGGTTTTCATTTGACCCTTTAAACAGCATTTTCACTCTTTAAATCAGTAAAATATGGCTTATGACTCTTGAGAATTTGTAACGAAGGGTCAAATTTACAATAAAATTAGAAGAAATTTTTTTTGACTCTTCAAATTATCTTCCGCCAAGGGTCATTTTTGGCAACATGAAAAGCTCTATTTTGAAACTGGTGCCATTTTAATGAGAAAAATAACTCAACTGTCCCTTTGACTTTGAGTCTGAATACCCAAATAATACACGATTCATATAACAATGTAACAATTACACAATATACATTTTATGCCTAATTGCAACTCAACAATATCACTTGTACACAAATCTCAGGCAACATAATTACAATAACATTCTTTATGACTGCAGTTTTTTCACCTTTAGGGGAAAAGTGACAGGCCCTTGGAAAGGGGAAAAATAGCATCTATAGGAGAAATGGTGGAGAATAACAAGGCATATCCTTTGAACAGTTAAAGACAAAATAAGCTATTCTGTAGGTCAATTTTATTATCTTTCTTATCAAAAATATCTCCTACAAAGAATGAAATTCAACTTAAGGGGAAATTTCGTGATTATAGGAGAATAAAAACTGTACTATTCAGACAGAGGAATGGGGTCGAAATTCAGTCCCAATTCCATCAAATAGAACACACTGGACTGTGATAGTGTCATACATCAATCAGAGCAACTAAACTTGTGATTACATCTTCTGCACCAATGTATACAATATATCATTTATATTATAATTATAATCAATAAATAAATTTGTTCTTAGAATATTTATGATATATATTGTCTCAAAATGCATTTCTGATCATGTTTTGTTTTAGTTAAAGGCTAACTAACGCAGAGAATATAAAGAATCAATTATGACTAATACTGCATATACAGCAGCCGTATGCATTTTCAAAAATCAATACAAGTTCCGATAACAGGAAGTCAACGATAGAACTTAACTAAAAGAAATAAAAATTGCTAAAACAATACCCAGCAAACAAAATAAGAAGACTGCCAACTGATTTAAATAAACAAAAAAGATTGCAAAACATAAAATAATGTTCAACAGAAGAGCTATCAGGCTGACTTCTATTTTTCCAAGAATGGATCATAAAAGTGGGTGGGGAACTTAGAAACAAAAAAGTGAATAAAAAGCGATAAAAAGCGTGTTTTCTTACATTTTGATTTACCTGGGGCTGAGTGGACTGAAGTTGCCTTTGCAAGCTTTCTTTCTCTTTTTCTAATTCCTGTAATTTAGCCTGTGTTTGATTCTGTACATCCTGAGATTCGCGCAAAGCTTCCATTAACTTGTCTCGCTCATCAAGCATGTTAACCATCAACTGCTCGAAGTTGGCATCGTCCCCCGACTCTTGGGACTCACGATCTGTCGATCCATCTTCAGAGATGGTCGGCATCACATCACACATCATATTGAAGCTTTAATAAGGTAGGATTTTCAGGTCCAATATAAGATATTAGCACCAATAAAGCGCTACTGATGCTGGTCACTGACGATTAAATTCATTATTTAAAAGGGTTACACAACTTAAAATCGTTTAAATACGTATCTGTCCTTCAGTATATCTAAACTAACTTTCTTCTCCGCTTCATTACTAGAACTGAGTACTAAACGATGCTGGACTTCATTGAAAGAAATTCCATTGACCATCCCGGTTAGTAATTTGCATCTTGGCAGCCATTTTCTTTCTAAGTGTGTCATACCCATAATGCATTAGCGAGCAAGGGAAGTAATCGGGTATTGATCGATACGGTCAGACGACGCTAAAAGATACAAATATAAAATTAGTAAATAACCGCTAAAATTTTAATTCGGCGAATTGCATAAAATTCTGGCAATGTTGTTTTTGCGCCTAATTAAGTGGTAGCAAGTCGTATTAACTTAAGCATTAAACTTGATGAATTATTATGCCTGTTTATTACGATCATAACCGAAGACCTATAACAAACACAGTTCTTAGAGTTCTGAGACCATTATACACATAATGTATAATTGTCTCAATTCTTAGTAATAACGCAGAATTCGGAGGTAAGTTAAGTAAGTCTAATCTGGGACCAACATGCGTATTGGTCGCAGGTCTAATGTCTATATAGGGTCTCTGGTTTTAAAAAATGAGCTTTTATTTTTTATCATTATGCAGCTAAAAATTATCGTCAATTATTACGCATAATAAAATTCGAAGAATTGATTTATAACAATAAATAGTTAATCAGACAAGCTTAAGATCTTCGCCTACACCATATTAAATGAACTGTAAGACATTTTAACATGTTCACGAAAAAGTAATTAACAAATTGATCATTAATAATTTCAAAGATTGAATTTAGGCAAAAAGATACATAAGTAGAAGCAAAGACTGTAGCAGAATCCCTGACAGAGATGAAATATTTAATTAATATTTAACTGTAGTTTAAAAATCGATATTAATAATAAGATTTTGATAAATTTGCTCTTAAATTGAAATGAAATTATTACGTTAAATTGTTTACATGGTGGAGAGACTCGGATATTAAATATTACAACGAGATAAATTTGAGTTTGTTGCTCAAAATAAAATGATACAGGGTTTTTCAAAAGAGTGTATAATCATTCTCAGCCTCGCATTCAAAAACTGATTCCCGTTCTTTGTTGCGGTAAACCAAAATTTGTGTACATACAGTACCAACGACAACCAGGAAAATGAGTTAATTCAATATCAAGGGACGCAACTGTGATTAAATGCGAAACTTTGTAGTGCGTACGAGTTGTTTCCCCTTATATAATCATAAAATCTACAGACTGATAAGGGGCGAATGTATATATCATCTTATGTTCCTGTAAATAACATTCTTGGTGAAATCATTATAACTGGTTATATCAAAGCTTACATAAAAGACATTTTTACTCGTTAAAACCTAACCAGCTTCAACTCGATTTATTGATATGACTAAATGCTTACGAGAATTTCACGCTTTCAGTTTTCTGTACACATAAGTACTTGAATGGACAAGCAGGTCGACACAGTTCGCCAATAAAAACGTCATCTTGGGCCAGCATATCAACATATGTCGCTGCAAAAAATTGCAAAAATAAATTTACATAAACAGAAAATCCGATTTTCCATTTAGGATAAGTGTTTATCCATATACAAACACTGTAAATATCGATTTCGCACTTAATTCTTTATGGGTTGTCAAGACGCTGAATAGTTCGTAGACAGATGGCGTATGGCTCAACGATATCGCATGTTAATAACTAGCATTTACTTGGACATATGTTCGCTTCAATAATTGCCTTAGTTTAATTTATTACCGCGAGTATATCCTTTAAAGGGACTAAACTCTAGATGTATGTTATATTTTTCCTTCAAAATCTTGTAGTCGAAACATTAAGTCGTCGAGCGTTTGGGTTAGTTTTGTAAATGACAAGCGTAATATTGCGTCTGTACGAAAAAAGCCAAACTGTTGGAATTAAAAGTAACATCATAATTGGCATGGTACCTGCGTGTAAAAGGTGTAATCATAACAAAAGCCTACCCTGACACAGCTACCAGTTTCGAATACCTTGCGTCAGATGAAAAAATATTTAGCTGCTTAAATTTGATTACTTTTTGTTTAAGCCTAAAATTAATTCAGTGTTCCACGTGCTGCATGAGAATCTAGTAAGGTGTGCCCTGCTTTTGTACTTACCTATCCTAAAGTTTGATGTATAAAAAGGTTAATATTTCGACTTTACGTCAAATTTGAGCGGTATTTCAGTTATATGCTGACATGTAGTTAGTCTGACCAATGTTTCTGGGTATTGGGTCAGAGCCAACATTGTTCTCCGCAAGTAACTGATATTTTAGCCCGACGAATCAGTCGAATCATCGACAGAAGACGAATCGGCTTAGAGATAATGTTTTCAACCAAATGCTCGCTGAGAAAAAATGTCGATTTTCCTCCAAATGTGGAGAAGTTGCCGGCTGCTTGCAGAAGGGTAAGTTAGTACTGGTTAGTATTCTGTCCGGAAAAACTGGTTAGGTGAACCGTACGCCGTATGTAACTGAAAAAAAATGTTGAAATAAGACGTTAAAACCCAGTGACAATGTGACTCAATTGTCCGTTGTGTGGCCTTGCACAAGCTGTCTTGTGAGCTCAATCATGTATGCACACATGTCATCTAATTAATAATTTACGGTGATAAGGCTTATTGTCTCATGAATTGCTTATAATATTCACGTGACCTCTGGGTTATAGTAATTATTGACCTTGATTAACCAATATTACCCACGCATGATAGAATATTTATTTAGAAAAGGTCACTTTTATGTACATTTGTATATCCGCTCTTTTGAAAAATACGTGTTTCTTCGGTAAAATTACTGGTGTAATCGACTGTGATATTCGGTGGAGTCACCATGGACTGTAAAGATTTTAATCGTGATAAACAGCGCTAAATTGAAGTGAACTTACTCGGGTGTATGTATATGAACACACATGAATTGAACTGGTAAGTAAATGAACCGTTGATTTTTCCTGTATTTGTATAAAATAAACTGGATAAAACTTATGAATGAATTTAAGGTAAGGCATTCTTTTTAAATTCTTTATTATCGTTTCTGTTGTGTTTTTATTTTGTAGTTGGTGTTGATGATGAAGTTATTGTTGTTGTTGTTGTTGCCGATGTTTTATCGGTATATGCTATTACTGTTGATGCTGTTTCTTTTAATGTGTTGTTTACGGAAATGATGATGATGACAATGATAAATATGAGGGTAACTGAATGCATTTAAACTACGCGATATATTATACGTTTAATATATACAATTTTATTTGATGTTCTAAAATATCGGTTCCCGGGCGCGGCGGGTCATACACTTCCAAGAAAATTTGAACAAATTGTCGATTTTCCTCCATATGTGGAGATGTCGTCTGCTCCTTGTGGAAGGGTAAGTTAGTACTGGTTAGTATACAGTTCAAGAAAGTTGGTTAGGTGAACCGGTCGCCATATATAACTGAAAAATTGTTGAAAAACAGCGTTAAACCCCAATGACAATAGGTCACATACAAACAAACAAAATATCAGTGCGCAGTCCTACAAAACTATCAACATGGGTTGAATGAAGTTCATGGTCCAATGGATGTGAACAAGATTTGTGACGTGTATAATTAACTCTCTTATAGCAGTTTCATTTCTCTTGTTATAGGTTTATACTGGTTGAATTGAAACGAGAAAGCAACTAATTTATGTCCGTGTTTCAGTTTTGAACTAGATTTCTATGAAAGAGATGTATATATTAAATTTAGTACAGTCAAACTGTGAACAAAGGCCACCCTTTTGGGGAGGCAAAATGTGTCCTTTACTGACAGCAGGTCTTTATTCGGATGTTAGTTTGTTCTAAACAATCAGGGACGGTTTTGCAAAGATGGTCTTTATGCACAGGGTGGTCTTTATTCCAAGGAGGCTGCATAGACAGGTTCGACTGTATTTAAAAGTAGAGTGACATTCGATCACGTGGTGGACTATATTCACAACAAGGCATTAGTTCAGTTTTGACTATGTATAAATAAATGTGTGTAAAAGATTTGCCGCTGTACAAAGGCGACTGATATTCACAAGTGGCTGGCTATTCAACTCGTGTCTGACAGCTTATATCTTCTCATACAATTATCACCATCTTTTAGTCTATATCTTATATTCCTATATTCAAAACCTGTGAACAAAGGTCACTTGTTGGAAGTGGACGTTTTGCTCAATTGGTATTTATTCCTAGGTTCACTTTGTCTATTATATCATACGCGGGCACTACAAGGGTGGCCTTCATTCACAGGTGACTGTTATACACAGGTGGCCGTTAACCCTGGCTTGACTGTATTTCTAAACGAGCGAAAAAAAAAGTGACCGTTTTCATATGGGTGCTTTTATTGACAGGTACCCATTGAATCTGGGTTTACCGAATATAATCACGCATTGAAAACTATTTAGCCAATGTTACAATTACACGTATATGCTATATTGCAATAAAACCACAATGGGAATATAAAATTTTGCACCTTCAAAAAGCGTGAAATACGTGCATTTGATGGAATGCGGTAAAACTTCGATAATATGATCGCCTCAGCATTAAACCTTTTTTTTTCGCTACTAAACGTGATGTCGAAAGTTTAGCGTTAGTGGGATCTAATTAAAACTGGAGTCAAAGTTATTTTTAATATCGTCTATTTTTTTACTCTGGTTCTGAACATATTGACGCTGATCCTAAAGTTGCTAACGGCAAAACCCAAAAGTACGAGAGTAGTTGGGGATGAATCGTACCTCGTAATCTCACAAAAAGTGTCAAGAAAAAATAGGAAAGGGATAGCATTTCGTCCCGTCCACCCTATATTATTCCTCAAATAACCTTAACATGGCCATTTTTCCATTCTTGCAGAGAATTCCAGGGTACACAAGTATTTACCTGTACTTCATTATGTCCATATTTTCCAACTGTTATATCCATTGCATTGGAACAAATAAAGGCATGGTCGGAGAGATAGTTGCCTTATATCCGATTTTTCGCTGTACATGTTCATTGTACACCGTGTTTTACTGCACTTCGTTTTATCCTAATTATTCATTGTCGATGCAGGATACACATATTTGCATTGCAACAATACTTATCTAGAAATAAGACGCATAGTATAGGCAGTTTATACAGTAGACTATTTTATAATCTTTTCAACACATTTTTATTATGCATAATTAACAGTTTCTGGTGTCCGCTATGTGATCCGACTCTATTTTCCACTTTTTCTGACAGTCAATAGACGCCACTCGTATAATTATGGAAAATTGTGTCGAAATATACTGCTTAACAAGATCGTTAGATACAGAAAAACCTGAGAACAAAGGTCACCCATGGGAAGGACAAAATGTGGCCTTTATTGACAGATGGCATTTATTCGGAGGTCAGTTTGTTCTAAAACAATCAGTGACGGTCTTTATTCACAGGGTGGTCTTAATTCGGAGGTGGCTGCAAACACAAGTTTGGCTTTATTTTTCCAAATACATGTTAAAGGCGGCCAACTAGCCTTGCACAATTATATACTACTTTTATAAAAAAATCTTCTATTTACCTCAAGAGTAATTTTCTAAAATTAACCCAAATCTGTCCAAATTACCCCCAATTCGCATAAACACACACAATCGTATGCATATATTTTACCAAAATAATAGTGACTTGCAATCGTTCGTGAAATCTACCCGCGTAATGCGTAATTACGTGATATATATCTAAATATTTGTAAAAGTAGCCAAATACCTGAATATTTACTATATAATTATGTCAATGGTGCGATTTTTTTTGTTCGGATACAAGAAATTTAAAACAAATTTGCCTTTTGAAAATGTACATGTATTTGGTATTGAACTTTAAAACTTATTACAACGGACGATACCAATAGCTTTTATAAAGGAGGCATTTTTTGTCAAATAACCCATTTTCACTTTTTCAAAAACAATTATCGCCTGAAAGATTAAAAATAAAAGGACAGTGCATATAACAATAATGTTGCGTAAGATGAGAGCTTTTCGTCTTTTGAAATGTCCTTTTACATGCACTTCATTATGTTTACATGCGTATAATTTTTACGTTTGAAAACATTCGGAATACCTCTGTCTAAACATGGTTTATGATAATAATCTAGCAGAAATGACAGAAATAGCCATTGAGCCTTCTTCCATCAAATTGTTTTAAGTAAATTAAATGATACCCCGTTAAGGTTTTATACCCATAATTGTTAAAATACTGTCTCAAGATGGAGCGAACAGATTTTGAGAACTTTTATATATTTCATAGGTTTCCCATGATAGAAAAGGATTTTCCGTGAGATTTATAAAAAATAATGACAAACCTTTGGGTTACTGTCCGTTTGATTTTACTTTGAAGTACATGGGAGTTACAAATTTTGCTTATTTGAAGAAAATATCCAATCAGGAACATTCATGCTGTATGACAAATATTTGCTCTATCCTATGCTAAGGACTTTGAAAACGAAATACTAGTACTTGGGTAATTTGTTTTTTTTCCGAGGGAAAGGAAAATAAAACTGTCATTTTGATATCAAAGTCTTTGAAATCGGATAAAATAAACTGATAAGCGACTGCTTTGTAAAGACGTAATCCATAAATTGAAAGTCGCGTGTCCGTGGATAAATTGATTTAATCAGCCGTAGAGCGGAGATTAGTTTTGATATGTACATTGATCAAAGAAATCGCTCTCATCAAACAAAAAACTTTGCTTCTGCTAAAACACAAATTTGCTTTCGAGTGGTTAGTGCGCTGGACTTGTAACCCGGTGATCCGGGTTCAAATCACTGTCGCGCAGGTCATACGCCTTAATGAAAATTCGACAAAAAACGTCGATTTTCCTCCATTTGTGGAGAAGTTGCCTGCTCTTTGTGGAAGGGTAAGTTAGTGATACTGGTTAGTATACTGGTTAGTATACAGTCCTGGAAAACTGGTTAGGTGAACAGACCGCCTTCTATAACTGAAAAATTGTTGTACAAAACGGCGCCCGAAGGTGGTCTCATTATCGAGGCTTTAATGTATTCTTACAATCATTATCATCATCATTATTGTCTTCAAATTAACTAGTTGTTATATTGATGTGGTCTAAGTAGCGGTCTATGAGGTGGCTAAGTGTAGTTGTACCGTAGCTTTAGCTAGAAAGTTTAAATAGGTCATCTGTGTTAACAAATAAATTATTGAGGAATAATACCCGTGCTGGATGGGTCCAGTGACTATAGTCTCCGATTAGTAATCATTAGCCCCCTCACCCGGAACCAGACAAATGCGAGTAAGCTGTCCAGCAGGCACACGGAAGGTCGGTGGTTTTACATAGGTACAGGCCGGGACTCTTTCTCTTTTGTTAAAGCTGGAAAGATCACCTAAAGAATTAGCTCCGATAAATCCGGACACACACCTTTAAAATAAGAAACGCCGCAAATATCCCTTTAAGAAATTAAAGGACGTTGAGAATGCTACGCAAAAAATGAAAGCCACTGAATTAATAAGGATTACGAAAGAGTTAATATTTAAATCGTAAATCTGAGTGTTCATTCATGTTGCGATTGATTGAAATCTGTATAACCACATTGGATTACAAATAATATATCAAACACATTAACTAAAAGATTTTATTTGTTTTATCGGAATGGATTAAAATATAACACATTTTATGTAAGTATACTTTATGATAGCAATTTGAATATACTGTAATATGCCACCACGAGTAAAATTCATTTCGAAAACATCAGCCCTTTTATATGGTTTTGGGGGAACAGGTACCGGGTCCCTTTCATAGTGGAAATTTGCGCCGTGAATCACCAAATTGGAGAATTAATAAAAAGACTTACATTCATTAAAGAACTTAATACGAAGTTATGTCTGAACCATTATTTTTTAACAGAGCACTTAACTAACATTTTACATGATTGATTCCATGGAAAAAATAGTAGTACATGTATATAAATATATATGATGATGAGAGAATATTTTCGATTTTTTTTTCAATTTTTGGGAATATTTTCTCTTTCAATGGGGTGGGGGGAATATTTCACTTGAACGCAGGATTACTATCAATTAAGGTATGTACAGAACGATAACTCGAAACTTATATTACGATGCATAAAATTTTATATAATGGCTAATGTAAACACGCTGTCTACGGTTCACTTGCATAATATTACAAAAAATGAATTTGAATTTGTTCAAAATGAGTAAATTTGAGATCTTATCTATTACATACTGCGACGTAGTCTGCGCGACGTGCAAAAGAATGCAAACTCTTTGCCATATACCTTTGTTAAATTACCACCAACCGTAAAAGGATTCCATCTTTATACATTCATAGAAATGTTTCAACGGTTCGGAAAGCTGTTTAAAATCAGTTCCAGTTTTCCAGAGCTCTAGCCATCCGAAGTCGAACAATTTACTTCATGAAATAGAATTGTTTCCCCATATGGGTAGGGATTTTTTTTGTTTTTTTTTTTACATATATCGACAAAACTGTTGTGAAAAATACTATGTAGCGCTAAGATGTGGATGCCATAAAAACTTTTGAGTCGGCAGGTAAAAAAAATGGGTCGGTCGAGTGACTGGAAACAAACCTATTTTTCGGCCTTATAGGTTCGTATGTATATTAACAATCAGGACCGGAGAATGTGGTCTAGTTTTCAGGGTTGTTCGAATTTGCCCAGTCCCAGCCAACGAGAGTCCACTGTATCTAACCGTGTATATAATGCATTTATTCTGGCATAAGTTCTTATTGCAATACAGTGAAACCAAATTTAACAATTACTTCCATATTAAGACCACCTCGTTATAACGGTCATAATCTGTTTCCTATAGTACTTCTATAAGTCAATTTGACACTAAGACCACCTCGATATTAACACCATTTTGTCCCCCAATGTGATTTTAGCATTTCAAATTTATCGCACACGGCACTAGCCATCTTTAGAGTGAAAATATTACAACGATCAGATATTAGCCTAGTATATAGTGATTAAATGAATATTTTTTTGTTTTAAAGAATATACGGTCAAACTTGTGAACGTAGGCTACCCTTAAGAAAGACAATATTAAGTGGCCTCTATTGACAGATGGCCTTTATTTGGAGGCCAGATTGTTCTAAATAATCTATAACAGCTTTCAAAGAATGACCTTTATTCACAGGGTGGCCTTTTTTCGGAGGTGGCTGCGTGCATAGGTTTGACTGTACCAGCTATGAAGAGAATTTGATCATCCTGTGAAAGTCGAGGACTTAACAATTGTGTAGATAAACGTTTTTTTGTCTTCATGATAAAGGAAAACCTTCAAAGATGAAATGGTTTTATTTATTTCATTCTCTGCAGAACTGGCCTTTCTTTGATTCTCAAATAATCATTCCGCCGCCATTTGTGATAAACGGAAATGTTTGACAAATAACTACATGGATACAGTAAACACTCAAACAGTCCGTTTTTTGCATTGTGATAAATACAGATATTGTGTCATGACTCTTCACAATTGAGGATGGCCAGCTTGTGGTCGTGTATTGTTAAATTATCAGACAGAATGTTTGTAAATATTTATTGTCATGTTCAGTTTACACAAGGTCAGTATATAAATACAAGATTTTCAAGTGCGTCATTTTTTTCGGGAGGTGGGGGGGTAGGCCTAATAAATAACTTGCATAGTTTTATAGCACTTTATAATATGCTGCAATTAAATTGTAATTATGCTGTAATCGTATATTTTCATATTCCAAAAATATCACCAAAATAAGGTCATTCCTAAAACAATGTTGGTTTGCAGTTACGTGACTGACTAATAAAAAAGCTGACCCGGACACAATTTCAGCTATTTTCACAAAAAATATATTTCATTCATTCCATGTTGAAAGTAGTCAGTACGAAACTAACAAAACTGAAGAATTCTTACTTACCTATCTACCTAATAGGTCGCGTAACCGCAAACCAACGTTTTTAAAAGACGGCCTTAACATTAAGGAAGGAAATTTAGCGAGCAATTTGATACTTTTCGTAAGTTTTATTATCATTTTTTTTCTGCGTCAATCCGGAGTTGCGTCCCCTTTTTGAGTAACTAATTGAATCAAGCCCTTGCAGGCAGGAAATTCGAACACATCGAAACAGTGTAGTGTGTTATAAGACACCAGACAGAGAGTTTGAAATATTCAACCGTGCCCGTCGAAATTAAATCACAGTATTTTAACACGTTCAAAGTGAAATCGAATATAATAAAGTATCGGATATAATGAAACATTGATTTTTTCCCAATCCCAGCCCTTCGTTATTTCAATATTACAGGGATAGTTAATTTGGATATAGTGAAGTACATATTCGGGTCCCAAGGACTGCATTATATCCGTGTTCTACTGTATTCTATCATCACGGCCATTTTTGAGATTTCGGACATGCCGTATCCACTCTATAATGACCGAGCGTTAATGATCTCAATTAACTGAACGATGTAGCTTAGGCTGCCAATGGGAGACAAGCGGAAGCATCCGTGGTTGGGTTGTCATGGCTTCTGATTAGTAATTGGGACAAAAAATTCACACGTGAGGAAGGGAGTTGGCCAGCTAGCTTATAGAAGGTCGGTGTTTCCACACAGGGTCTTTCATCATCGTAAAACCTGGAAAAGTCGCCAAATGACCTTGACCGTTGTTGCGACGTTAAACTTCGGTGAAATGAGAGGAGAGAAGACATACGAGCTTTTAAATGACATTTACTCAGATGTTGATTCGCTGTATCACGTTAATATACATGCGTTATTCACATGAGGCCGTTAACCACAGCTTTAAGTTAATGGACCATCAATCAATCGCGCTGCGATTTTGTCTACTGCACGATGTTTTGTTGAGGCAGATTATTGCGTATTGGGTTTTGGACTCCATTTAATGATAAATTCGATTAAAACACTAAATTGAATTGATTGATCACTTGAAATATATGTCACCATAATTGATCCACGAAGGAAAATAATGCATTTATCACTACAGGTGTTTCCTCAATGGTGACATGATATCCGTTTGGACGTTTGTCACATGACCGGTTACCTTTATTTATCACAAGATCACAAGGCTATAAAATAATGATTAATTTGGTACCGTACATGAAAAATTCAATGGTATTGGAATGCAATAATGCGATACTGCAGTGCTCTGACCTGAGGGGAAATAGACTTGTCCAATTGATATTATAAATCGAACAAATAGATAAGTGAAGCTGACTGACGTCATTTACAAATCCTTAGAGCGAATTAGATCCAAGACTGTTGAGTATGACGTTCGCCATATTATATCTGCATTGATGATATAAGAGAGAAATAAATGAAGTAAATACTGTAAAACCTCGATCATGGCACCACCTTCGGGACCCGATAAATCGGTTGTAATAATGATGATCTCATGATCAAGTTGAATTTTAGGGGTTATTTTTACCCGGTCCGAAAAATATTGGTCATTATAATAAAGTGGTCGTAATATATAGGCGGTCGCTGTGTGAGGTTTTATTGTATATCTGATCATGATTCATAATCGGAAAAATCCCAACTGTTCAGTTTAAGTGGTTCCCCGTTGACTAAGACTGCCTCGCAATGAAATCGGGTACCAGTTTATAAGAAAAAAATCAGATTTTTAATTTAGTCCTTCAAGATTGGAGATAATCTGTTCTCGAGATATGTCTGTACAAATAAATACATGAATGTGAATAGGATTTAAATTTATTGTTAATCAAACATTAGTGGATTTGTAGATTCTCGTCATTAAATATTTGTTTTGTATTGCTCTCCGTCAAGATTTGACGAGCCTCTCTTACGCTCCTCGTAAAAATATTGTTCAAAGTTACATTAAAACCTCTGTTTAAACCATTGAAAAATGGTCAATATAATGAAGTGGTCTCATTATCAAGATGAAGTATAGAGTCAATACGAAAACCGGTCCGAGTGTATGTGGTCGTTGAAATGAGACGGCCTCTTAATTAGGATTTTACTATGATATGGTTTGATAACTGATGAAAATTTTCCTCGCGAAAAAAACATTGTTTTTTTTTACGATGAAACTTTGCATTTTGAACCCTTGTTTTTTTTTGTTATAACAATGGAACGCGTATATACATGTATCTAATTTAACTAAATTAAATATTACCTTCAATATATCCATGTTTTATTATATCCATAACAATGAAACAAAGTTGATCGTGTTCAAGAAAAATTCTTCACTACATCCGATTCTTCACTATATCTGCTTCTTCAATAGTCAAACCTGTGTTTGCGACCACCTCCGAATAAAGACCACACAATCAATAAAGGCCCTTCTTTGAAAAAAAACGTCACTGTATAGTTAGACCAAACTGACCCAACTGAATAAAGGCCATCTGCCAACAAAGGCCTCAATTTGTCTTTCCCAAGGGTTTGTTCACAGATTTGACTGTATATCCGAGGTCTATATAACCGTGTTTTACTGTATGCTCATAATTTGTATTTTATGTCCATATTTGTTCCACCTTGTTCTAACAAGTGAATGCAGATTTGATAACACCCATAAAAGAGAATTAAACAAAACTGCAATAAAAAATGAAAAATATAGCTTTTTGTAATTGAAAACAAAACTATAATACGTTTCTAGCTTTACGTGGACGCAAACTGGCTACTGATTCTTCAGCAAAAAGTGAGTTTGACGTAAAAAGACAATAATAAAAGCATAAAGGAAATAAAAAAAAACAAAGTAAAAAAGGAACATATACACACACGTTAAAATATATGAAGATCATATACAGTCGAACCTGTCTAATCCGAACCTTTCCAATCCGGAATCTTCTCTAAACCGAACATGTTTATTGGTCCAGTTTTTTTATTACATACTTAATGCTAAAAGTCTTTTGGAATTCGGAATCCGAAAAACCGTCTAATCCGAACATTACTGTCTGTTCGAGCAAGTTAAGACTAAATATAATATATAATATTTTGCGGTTAATGATCGTTTAATAAATCATGAAACCATTAATCATGAATTTAATTTGTACCATACCTCTTTCATGAATTGTTGAATGATAAAAGGTGAAATTTATGTTTTGTTAATGGCTTATTAATATAAACCGACAGAGCATTAAAATACAATCACCACAGTTGTCGCAAAATACAATTTATATTAAGACCTCTCTATTGCGACCACCTCTTAATACCAAGGTGGTCTTATTGTCAGGTTGAAATATTGGTATCCAGTCCAGAGATAAGTGGTCGTTATAATAAGGTGGTGAGGCAGAGTCAACAGGAACCAGTTCAAATGGAGCGTGAGTTGTAGAGCGACTGTAATTAATTTAATATCTGAACATTTGCAAGTATAAAGTAAATTTTATGACCTTGACAAGTCATGAATAATACAACACTTATTAAATTACACGAGTAGGTATTGCCGATTACGGCTGTTTCAGAAATATTTGATGAAGTACAATAACTAGTTCTCTGAACGCTTACCTATGGCTGCAAAACGCCAAAAGCCTGGCTGGGACATACGGGAACCAGTTCATCTGAAAATTACCCTCAATCGGAACACCTCAGGCAATTTTGTTCACGTTGAATCTCCCTAAGTGTTGGTGTTAAGCATTCCTGAACCGGTTACCAGTTTAACTATCGTTTAATTATCTCTCCTTGATGAATATTACATTAACTAACTGGTACCCTGTCCTTGCATTCATATCACGAAAGATGCACAGCTGTGATCGGGAACCAGTCTGTGCGTGATTTCAATAAAGACAACTTCGTAGAAATCAATAAGTAATTAAATTATATAGATAAAAAGAATGCCATTACTCAAACAATTAGAGCATCTGTTATGCCTTCTAGAACATGCATTATTGCCATTGTGTTCAAAACACAGATTTATCAGACATAAGAAATGCAAAAACGGTCGGGCAACCCGCTAAGTCATTAATAATTTCATTAATACGTATTATCTATCCCACCTACACCCTGCTCTGCACATAATAATACTAGACAAGTGAGTACAGTCAAACCTGCGCTATAGAATACCTGTGGAAAGAGACCACCCTTGGATGGAGCCCATATGTAAATAGAGACCATCTTGAACAGAAAGCTCCTGTGAATAGAGATCACTTGTATATGTAGAACAACTTTACATGTTGATAGAGACCATCTGTATATAAAAACCATCTCTGAATAGAGACCACGTGTGAATAGAGGACACTTGACTATAAAGACCAAAAGTTTTATTTGCCATACAAGCATATGGGGTTTATTTTGTACCTTGAAATAAAGATCACCTCCAACACATACCACTCTCTCCTGGAGGTGATCTTTTGTGTTTGACTTGTCAATTAAAGTGAACGTGTGGCTGTTTATTCAAATACAATAGGTTGAAAAAAAACACTAAAAGATCTTGGAAATCAAGGCGGACATTTACTTCGTAACAGACGATGGCACTTTTTTTTATTACATTTCACATAACATTTTATTGAAGCATATTTATCGTCCTGTATAAAAAAAAACACACAATCACATTTAAATGGTTTTGATTTGTTTTATTAAGAACAAATCGGAAGCGCCTTGAGGCCCAATTAATTTTATAATGTCTTTTTGGAGGGATTTGTCGTAATATTTTGCAAAGAACACGGACACGCCTTAAGGCCACTATTGATTTAACTATTAATAGTGTCTTTTTTTTGGGGGGGGAGTTTGCTGTTATATTTCATAAAGAACACTATGGAAGCGCCTTATAGCAAACATTAATTTTATGATGTCTTTTTGGGGAGATTTGCTGTAATATTTCATAAAGAATTTTTATAGAAGCGCCATTCGGCACCCATTAATTTTTTTATAATGTCTTTTTGGGGAGAGGTTTGTTGTAATATTTCATAAATAATACTATGGAAGAGCCCTAAGGCCACAGTAAATTTTATAATGTCCTTTTTGGGGGAGGGATTCGTCGTAATATTTTATAAAGAACTTTATGGAAGCGCCTTATTGACACTGAAAAGAAATTTCAAAATTCTTCGACAAAATGCCTGTCTAGAAATCTGTATCTGTTTAAAAATAGTCAAATTTTGCCAAAAGAATATTGGGGTAAAACATGTTTTATCTGAATAATGATAAAGGATCCTTTTGTTATACATTGGTATATGTATATTTGTATATTTTATACACTTTTAAAAGTAAAAACTTCTAGCTTCTATGTAACGAATAGACTTTTAAAACCAGAGCTTAAGGTGTCGGTATGTCGTTAAAAATTAAACATACCGACACTTTTTTCTACTTTTGTGGAAATCAGATATCCAATCGAACGCAGCACGGCTTTAATTGCAACTTCGTTAAATCCGCCACGAAATGAACGGACAAGCCTAGAACTTAATATTGATTGCCGTAAACAGTTCGTCTTTGTAACACGTGGTTGAATTCAATCAGTCATCCTTGTGTCCTTTCATATAACACCGCAGTCGAATAAAGATATCGTGAGTTGTTTAGTCGCGTTTACGATGTTGTGAACACAAGTCAGTGCAAACTATGTGAGGATTAGCGTTATATGCGTGCACTAAGATTGATTTAAAGATAACGAATGAATGTTTCATATCATATAATTTGAATATATGTAATGGAAATGAGTTTATAAATCGTGTTGGCGAAGCTTTAGCGTTCAGGTAGGTTGGTCAGTGTTATCAAATAATTAAATCTTAGCTGTGTACATCATACGGATGAATATTTAAAATTCTGTAAACAGAAGGAGTTACTTAAAGAAGATAATGTCTGTTTTATGTGACATTGTAACTGGGTTTAACGGCGTTTTTTCAGCAATTTTTCAGTTATATACGGCAGCCGGTTCACCTAACCAGTTTTCCTAGACTGTATACTAACCAGTGCTAACTTTCCCTTCCCCAAGGAGCCAGTAACTTCTCCACCGGCATATGGAGGAAAATCGACATTTTTTTCACATTTTCATGGAAGCTTATGACCTGCCGCCACCAGGATTTGAACCCGGATCCGCACTGACCACTGGACCTCGATCGAGGCCCTTTGACAAGATAAAGCAGGGTTTCTTTACGTAAATGTCAGCTGATTTACGAACGGTAAACCAAAGTCATTTGCCTACTTATTACGATATTAACTTGATATTGAGAGCACGTTTGGACCAAATTTATCTGTTTCAATATATTGAGATAGTCTCGTTGTAAAGTTGAAATATAATTATATCATAATATATATGTATTGATAACCGATCCGAACATAAGGGGTCATTATAAGGATTTGATCATAACAATTATGTGGTCGCTAAGTGAAAGTTTGGCCGCGACCGTGGTCCAGTGATTAGTGCGCTGGACTTGTAACCCAACGATCCGGGTTCAAATTCCGGTCGCGGCAGGTCATACCCTTCTATGAAATTTTGACAAAAATGTCTATTGGGGAGCGAAGGAGAGACGGGGAGGAGGAAGAAGATAGAATGAGGAAGGGATGTGGGGTGAATGGGGGAGCTTGAGTGACGGGGACGCTGAGCGGATGGAGCTAGGGAATGTGACGGGTGATTTGTTATAAGCTGACTTAGTTGAATGAGAACTTAAAAATTAATAAAAGAACCGTTTAGTACTTAAACAATAATACTTATCTGTAATTACTAATATTACCCAATGACCATACCGTGTCAATAAAAGTCTTATACTCCACCGTAAGTGGACAGTAATTTGATTAAATTGTTGATAAATATATCGTTTGGTAGACATGTCTTACAGTGATAATAAACGTTGTTATGTGTAATAAGTACAATTTATTGTGACACGTTTATGACGCATTCATTCGCTGTTATGAAGTTGCAATATGTATATGTCCTTCGTCCGTCTGCAAATCAATTTTATGTACTGATAGGCTTCAGTTTGTTTGTAAACAGTAAGTCAATTAAATAGATAAGGCTGGAAATCATGTTTAAGGCTACATGACTAAAAGGGTTAGGGTAGGTAAATCGAAAAACTTTTCTTTTCTCTTTTATTTTCTAAACACTTTTTGTGAAAATGCGACGTACGATTCATGATCATCCCTAAATACTTTCGTACAGTAGATTTTGTCCTCAGAAACTATCTTTAGGCTGGGCATAAAAAATAAGGTCGGTCGGGTAACCGTAACCACAACTTTATTTTTTCTGGATATGAATGTTTGAGATAAGCCACGTATACCATTATACGTTATGAGATACGTTTTTTTTTAAAAAAATGCATCCATATTTAGAAGTTATAACCTCATATTTAAGGGATTAGTCTTAAGATTATTTATTTAGTTATTTTTGTTTAATCTTGAAGTCCATTTTTTGGTAGAACTTGTAATTGTGCTAAAACATAAAATCGTTCAACACGGCTTATTAGTTCATCGGGGACGCATTTCAAAGATTTTAAACTTGCTAAACTTTTTAAAAGCTTGCAAATGGTATACATTTTAAACATTTAATTTTCACAGCTGACAATTAATCCAGGAAAACTCCGCGGTCAAGTGGTTATAGTCTAATTAGTAATCACTAGCTCCTCCCAGCTATCATCGGACAAATTTCACATTTAAGGAAACCATACTGCTAGCTTACGGAAGGTCGGTAGTAATTACTTGCCCCTCATCGTTATGAGTTCGAATCCCATCAGGGACCTAATTTTTTATGTAATGAATCTGTCCAGCTAGTTTCCGGGAGGTCGGTGGTTCTACCCAGGTGTACGTCTTGGGTCTTCCTTTGCCGTCAAAGCTGGAAAGTCGCCAGATGACCACGACTGTTAGTGTGACGCTAAACCCAGAAAAAAATGTCATGACTACAGTGCAACCTCTCCAGAGAGGCCCTCTCTCGAACAACAATCTCCCTTCAACAACAGCATAATTTTACCACTGTACGATTTAACTACAAATTTAACCTATCTAGAGCAACAACCTCTCAACAACAACGTAATATTGCTCCACCAAAAGGGTGCTGCTTTTGAGAGATTGTACTGTGCTGTGTTATCATTATTATCTGTTTTTTTTCAGTGATCCAACAGACCAATAAATAAAACCATGGGTATGAATGGAATAAAACTAGCACATGTCATTGGGACAGTGGCTGCCATAACTGTGATAATGCAGGCTAGTTTGATGTTCAAGCACCTGTGTTGTGAGTATGATAGTATCATCCTTTAAGACATTGCCGCGGCCGTGGTCCAGTGGTTAGTGCGCTGGACTTGTAACCCGGAGATTCGGGTTCGAATACCGATCGCGGCAGGTCATACCCTTCTATGAAAATCTGACAGAAATGTTGATTTTCATCCATATGTGAAGTTGCCGGCTTGTTGTTATTAATGAATTCAAGCACCCATGAATTTAAATGTCCGTAAGATCTGGAAAAAGCATCGACTAGTATTTGAAAGCAGTAAGCCTACCCACGAATTAAGATACTCGTAAAAATATCGAATGTGCCCGAAAATTCATCTATTCGAAATTTGAATATCCACGTATTTACGTAACCACGAAATTACCGATTTTGGTAAATGCACGAAATTTGGTGCCTACGAAATTAAATGCAACGAAAGTAATAAGAATTGAAAATGCAGAAATGATTAATCTTTTCATTGGTTGTACTTTTAGTGTAATTTTACGGCTTTTTTAGTTTATTAATACAAATGTAACTCCTTTTTACGTGCAAATATTGTGATGAGATACATTCATAGCATGCGTACGTTATCAAATGTAAATTAGTAAAGCATGAACCTTGAAACCTCGATAATGAGACCACCTTCTGGACCCGAAATGAAAGCCGGTCTGAAAGTAAGTGGTAGTCATAACAAGATGGTGATAATAATGGAGGTGGTCGTTGTATGAGATTTTACTGTGTTTCTACGCACATCTTTGTACTCATTGTAGCTATACTATATAAAGTTCTTGAAGCATGGTTAACCTGTATTCGGATGTTTCATTTTTGTTATCATAAATGAGTTCTAAAAACTGCCCACTGCTCACACGGTGTTCTTAATTCAGGTGGACAGTTTTCCAGGTTTTTACTGCAATAAGCGTCTAGAAATCAATGTGGTGGTAATAATGTAACCGTGAAGAGGTCATATTTAGCCGGGGCACAACTTTCGTTGAGTATGTCAGCATTCATGAAAAATGATTTCAAGTTAGGATTTTTGTCATCATTCAAATGCGTCCTGGATTAACCTTTCTCTTTGTACGAAAGTTCATGAAAGATTTATCACTAATAATATCATAAATACACGATAATGGTCATTACTAATACATCAACTGATCCTTACTGCCGCTCTGGACATGGTTTCGTTGTTATTTGTACATACTCCACCCAACTTTATTATACATTAGTATTTACAAATTGGTAACTGTCCGTACCAAGTTGTTTATTGAGATAGCCAAACTCCCACTCATATATCATTAACTGTTGTTAAACGGGGTCTTATTGTTTTATTGTGTCCAGTCGTAAAAGTATTAGGAGGTACTAGTAAACTAGTAACACAGATCAGCCGAGCGACTGAACGCACGAACAACCGGACGAAAGAATTATAGTCCAGAGAAATACCAGTAGTAATGTTTAGGTTTACTAGACCCCCAAAATAATGTAGGTAGGTCGGTAAACTTTTCTAAACTCCTTTTGTGAGAGTACGAGGTATGATTCATCCCTAATTATATTCGTGCTTAGGAGTTTGCAATTCAAAACCTTTAGGTCGTGTAACGATAGACATGATGTTTTTCTGGCCTAAATAGATAGATTAATAGAAGCTGGTTATCAAAATTTATAGGATATTTGATTACCCAATCAGAGTCTGCAGAATATTTTAATTGATCAATTAAAATCTGCAGAATATTTGATTAGCCGATCAGAGTCTGCAGAATATTTGATTGATCAATTAAATCTGTAGAATATTTGATTAACCGATCAAAATCTGTAGAATATTTGATTAACCAATCAGATTATGCAGAATATTTGATTGATCAATTAAAATCTGTAGGATATTTAATTGACCAATCAAAATTAAGTTTTATTCTTCCAATGTGATGAAGCCAACCATATGTCAGCCTATAGAAATGTTCTTCAAATGACTTCTTTTTATACGAAGAATCGATCAATGTGTCTGTAATTATTGCTTAACATTTGATTTTTTAAAAATGAATCACAAAAAAGTCTACGTAGGGACTATTTCAGTTTCAAGATCACTTCAATATTACAACCACTTATTTTCGGACTGGTAAACAATATTTCCTTTGCATTGATATTGATGACTTGATATTGAGACCACATTAATATAAAGACCAAACAATCAGTCCCAAATAAAGTAGGAATTTGAAACGTTAATATACAATGTACAAAGCAATGACCGAAATATCACCCCACCCATTTGTATGAAGTTTCCATAGAAACTCATTTGCATGCTGGGACTACAGTTTATTGTGCGAGTTATGACAATGAGTTCACGCATTTTACCTTAAGCAGATAATTATCAGTTGCATGCCTGACTGCTGTAAAGTTTCAATTCAAACAGAGAACGAGCGAAATAGATAACCAAGAAGACATAATCACCTTTCAGATCGATGAATCTCGTATTTCTCCAATCAGTGTGATAGATGAAAACATCAGATCAATACACATGTACAATATAAGCTGGCCTTGCGTTCAAAGTGGTATTTATTAATATTTCATACCAACGCATCGTTGCCTCCATTTTTTGTAGGCTTATGAACTGATTGGTGTTTATGGCCAATATAATCACAGTCAAACCTGTGAACAAAGGATACCCTTGAGAAAGACAAAATGTGATCTCTATAGATAGGTGGCCTTTATTCTGAGATCAGTTTGTTCTAAATAATCAGTGACGGTTTTTCAAAGAATGGTCTTTATTCGGAGGTGACCGCTAATACAGATTAGACTGTATACATGTGTTAAATCATAAATCAAAATGCTATATTGGATTATACTGTTTTTCCTGTCAACGATATTTCTTGTTTGCCACGTACATGGGTATATAGTGGGTCCTGAATATCCCCTCTTTATTTAACATATACCTCCGTACAACCTAGTATATTTTATGTAAATATATTGTTAAAAAGTTATAATAAATTTGTAAATTGTAAAAATAATTCAACGCTAGATCTCGTGAGTACATTATGTGTTAACATATCTATATGTGATTTCATTAATTCTATCCGTTTTAAAACACAATTCTTAACTGGATTTTTTCATACAATTGTAAATAAATTGCGTTCTTTAATCGTTTCAAAATACACATCACTCATTAGTAAATTTAAGGCGCAAAAACAAACAAATAAATTCGATCATACGTCACTATATTCATAACAATGAAGAATCGCTTTTTCCGAGTGCTACATAACTGCGTTTTAAATGAGTATGAATTTTAAATACGTGGCTTAATAATCTTTTTTATTTTCATAGTAACTAATGTCATTTTTATTTTATTTGCACTGAATATTCATTGTACATGTACATTCATTTTGGCATTGTTAAAATTGTGTAAAATGTTGGCAATACATTAAAATGTAAATTGATATTGATCGTTTTTATTGAAAACACTTATCGTGTGCTATACAACGAATCAAACGAATCTGATTCATTGTACGAAACATCACAAGAACTTCCGGAATGATTATGCGTAGATGAAATTGAGAAACATCTAAACAACTCGTCAGTGATTCACATGCGTTGAACCAGAAACATAATCAAAGAGCTTAAAGTTAGCATAGATTGAAAGCACTGTAAAGTAACACAGAATCGTATGATCAAATCATTGTAAGGTAGAATATAATCAAAGCATTGTAAGTTAGCGTATGATCAAATCATTGTAAGGTAGCGTATGATCAAAGCATTGTAAGTTAGCTTATGATCAAAGCATTGTAAGGTAGAATATGATTAAAGCATTGTAAGGTAGAATATGATCAAAGCATTGTAATGTAGCTTATGATCAAAGCATTGTAATGTAGCGTATGATCAAATCTTTGTAAGTTAGCGTATGATCAAAGCATTGTAAAGTAGAATATGATCAAATCAATGTATGGTAGAACATGATCAAATCAATGTAAGGTAGAACATGATCAAATCAATGTATGGTAGAACATGGTCAAATCAATGTATGGTAGAACATGATCAAATCAAGGTAAGGTAGAACATGATCAAATCAATGTATGGTAGAACATGATCAAATCAATGTAAGGTAGAACATGATCAAATCAATGTATGGTAGAACATGATCAAATCAATGTAAGGTAGAACATGATCAAATCAATGTAAGGTAGAACATGATCAAAGCAGTGTTAGGGAATGTGATCAAAGCCCTGTAATATAGCGTATCATCAAAACACTATATGGTGATATATAATAAAAATATGTAGGCACCGTAAAGCAGCATAGTATCAAAGATTTGTAATGCGCAGATAACAAAAGTATTGAAAGGTAACATGGAATAGATTCCATGTGACGTAACACGTAATAAAAGCATTCTAAAATAGCATAGAGTCAAAACACTGTAAGGTAACACTGAATCAAAGCATTGCTATGTAGCGTATGATCTAAGTACTGTCTGGTAACATGTAATGAAACATGTAAGGCATTGTGTAATCAAAGTAAAAAACGTTAAACCATTGGTTTAATATCAAAATTATCTTCATGATTTTACAAAGAATGCGCTCGCTATTGTCATTCATTTACGTGGTGTAATCTCTAATAATATTTAATTATTTAACACTTTAGATATCGTCTAACTTCCCGCTAAATATTAAAGCAGAAAATTATATTCTGGACGTTTTCCTTAACTTCACACAAAACTGTTAAACATGCATAAATGCATTACTTGTCATAATCATGAACGAGCATGTTGACTTGTCACGTATAGGTAGTGGACACAACACAATTCTCTATTATATCTTTCTGTTCGGTTGTTAAATCTGTTTTCACCGCATGACTGCATTCCATAAGCATCAAGTGGTGAATAATAAGATAATAAGAAGATTTACTTTCATTAAGATTTACTTATTTCAAAACGATCAAATAAGACCCCCCCCGCAAAATACATATACAAGATTTCCACTCCCCCCCAAAAAAATGTAGGGTAGGTAAGTCAGCAGTACCTTTCTCCATAATATTCATGTACATTTTTATAGTTCTTACATATTGTTAATATGACAATGGAAATATCGGCAAGAAAAACAATTGGCTGAGACTGAAGGAAAAGCCTAAGGTCGGCAGAAAATGTAGGGTCTTACGGGTAAGCGGATACCAAGAGCGTGATAATGAGACCATCTCAACATTTAATTAGTGTTATATATTATTATAATTTATTATATTTTTGGGTCCCAAAGGTGGTCTTAGTATTAAGGTTATGCTGTATTTTTTCTCAACCATTGGTTGCCGTTCTTTCCAGGTTTGACCATGTGTAGTTATCATAATATTATAGCTATATTATCCACTAAGTTACAAAATGTTATATACAGGCAATCTGTTCATTACAGTACAACACGGTTATGGTGAATTAACGAGGACTTGGATGATTACTTCATTATATATGTATTTTCATATTTTACTATAGCCATAACATTGAAACATAGGAAGACAAGTTGTAGAAATTTTGAATACTTATCTGTATCCGAATCATCATTATATCCGGATTCACTGTATTTGAGTTCACTATAAGTGAGCTCACTATAACTATGTTTTACTGTATTCGTTTAATTCTGATTTTGTGTTTATTTATTTTGTTTTAAATTTATAGGTTTTTGGAAACATGAAAAGACGATTGTGGACAGAAGAGTACATATGATCCCATATGAAAGATTTGACGCTAGTAGAGTATGTCAGGATTAGTTTGCTAAATAAAATTGTAGTTATGCATACATCTGGAGCAAATAAGGCAGAACTAATGCGAACAATGAATTCCGCAATTTCGTTGGAATATGTTGTGTTTTTCAATTTATTTTCGTGATAAAAACATAAAATCGGTAATTTCTGCCAAATGTGATCTAAAAAACGCAACTATCACAGTTAAGTATATATTGCAACTTTATTAACATCAGGGGCCTTCGTGGTCAAATAGTTAGGGTCTCTGACGAGCAATCACGGGCCCTTCTCCTCTTTGAGTTCGAATTCCATCGGGACCAATGTGAAGAAGCTGTCCAGCTATCTTACGGAAGATCTGTGGTTCTACCCAGTCGTACGCCTGTGGTCTTCATTAAAGCTGGAAAAGTGGCCAAATGACCCTGGCTGTTGGGCCAACGTTAAACTCCCCTGAAAAAAAAAAGATTCTAAACTAATAGTAGAAAATATAGATCAATCTTAACTCCCAAGAAATCGGGATAAAATAGCTTCAATCACATATTTCAGGGATTATCAGTTACCTCAGCAATACCACAGTGTTCAGATAAACTCTCTATGGACCCGCCAAAACGGATACCGAAATATAAACGTAAGGAGAATTTTTAATAATACAGTCCAACCTGCTTGACAGGCCATTTCCGTAAAACGACCTTTTTTATTTTCTAGATGTATCGTTCAAGAAAAAGTTGTGTTGTACTAAGATATATCAACTGCGTTACGAGATGAGGGTGGTCTTTTGTTACAAGGTCCACTGTATCACACATGAATCAATGGTTAATTAACAGATACAATCACACGTGTAAGAAAAGGTCACCAAAGGATTGGCCTTCATGCACTGTTAACCTCTATTCAGAGGTTCATATAATCTCTATCTTCAATAAATGTCCTACTGTTAAACGCTAACATAGGTTTGACTATACATGCTTTTAACCATTTACATGAAATGAGATGGTCATTACCAGAAAAAGCATGGATGCCATACAAATATCAAAGCGTTATAAAAAATCTATTTTTACCCTAATTCTGTGCTTGCGATTGTCCTATCTATATATGAATTCACTCAGCATCTGAATTCGGTATCATGCCTTTTATGTAGCATCACATTACGCCACTTTTTTAGGCTTACATTTTCCCGTGTTTACGTTGCCTTGGCTACTAGGGTTTCAAATGATACTACAGTACAACCTCACACAGCAACAAACTCAATATTACGTCCACCTTGTAGTAACGACTTCCTGTTCTCGGATTCCATTAACTCCTCCATAATTCATCATTATAATGAGACCACTTCATTATTACGACGAATTTTTCGCGTCCCGATGGTATCGGGCAGTGGCCTATTCCCAGAATAATTTAGATCGAAGATAGTTTTTATCATTATGTTAATTTACATAGAACACACGACTGTAAAATATGTCTCCAGCTTACGTTTATATCTCAAAGTTTTGTTAATGCATTCCGGACCTAACTGGAATATTTTCGTCTATAAATACAAATCACGAGCATAACTTTTCTTTCCTTAAAGGTCATTTAACTATTGCAATTCCGACTGTGAAAAGGCGGGATGGTGAATATTTCATGGATATGCTCAGCTCGATGTTCAACAAGACAGCCGACAGTGATTTGAAAAAAATAGTATTCGTAGTATTTTTAGCTGACATCAACAATACCGAATGGAAAGCGGAAACGGAAGCAAAGCTCAAAGCTAAATACTCATCCCAAATCGAGTCTGGATCACTAGAAATTATACAAGCCTCGCCTAAATTTTATTCGGGCATGACGAACTATGGAAATAATTCATATATGGTGTGGAGAACTAAACAAAATTATGATTACGCGTATATTATGAAATACAGTGAATATTTATCGGAATATTACATGCAAATGGAAGATGACGTCATAGCCTCAGACGGATATTTTGACGCCATTAATGAGTTTATAAGCAATCAGACAAATAATAACTGGATATGCCTGGAATTTTCAGAGCTTGGGTTCATAGGGAAACTTTATCATTCTAAACATCTAGTAAATTTAGCAAATATGCTGTTAATGTTTAGTGACACACAGCCTGTAGATTACACTTATCTATATTACAACATACTACTAAATAATGGCCCGCGAAAAATCAAGAAACCAACGTTATTTCAACACATGGGATACCATTCTAGTCTTAGTGAAAAGGTCCAGCCGTTGAGAGACAAATTTTTCGATTTTCCTGCCAAAGAATGGAAAGGTGACAATCCCTCTGCTCACATTTATACTTCTCTTAAAATATCAGACAGCTTTCCGCCAGCCTTGCCTTATTCTCACGAGAATGGGCATTTTTGGAGCCATAGTTCCGGGGCTAAAGATGATGTCTTTTTAATAGTGTTCGATTCACCACAATCAATAATCAAGATAATCATAGAAACAGGGTCTAAGGACCATCCGAAAGATATTCTCCGAAACGGAATAGTCGAAGGATGTGTTACTGTCTCTGGGTCACATGACCTTCCGGAATGTGAAAACCAGGTTCAATTGAAAGAGTTTGAAAACGGTAAAGTTTTCGTTGAGGGTACTGATATTGCATCGAAATTAGGTGTGATAAAACTTAAAGGCTTACAAATCAGAATAACACAATCACAAATCGAATGGGTGGTCATCAAAGAGATTGCCGTTTTTGTTGCTAAATAATGTTTCCAAGCAACTGTCTTGCCTTGTATAAATACTCAGTTCATTGCAATTCCATATTCTTTCTTTCCACCTTTTCTCTTTTGCCTTTTAAATAATACGATAGTATTAAATTTCGTCGATTGATTTGTGTCGGTAATTATAACAACATAGCTAAGGGAGTTAATTCACTTCTTTGAGTATTACGATCATATATGCAGTTACCTCCCTTGATGAATACACTAGGAAGATGAATGCGCTTAATCATTATTTTACGCGACCAAACATTTATTTTCTAAGTCATAGCTTGCTTGTATTTATAAATTTCTTGGTCAAACAGGAGAAAAGCTGAAGCTGAAGGCGCCATTTTTTCGAAATATATGCATATACACATGTATCAATATAATACAGTTGAACCTGACTTAGCGACCACCACAATATTACGACAACTGCCTTATAAAGACCACTAATTTTAAAACTGGTTTTCATTATTTCCTCTACATTTGAACTCGGTATTTCGACCACCTCAGTATTCAGACCGTTTTTGGGTCCTGGAGGTTGTCTTACTACCGAGATTTTGCTGTAAATTTAATCCACCTCGATAGAGTATTATAACGTCCATATTTTCAAACAAGTTTACTTGCATCCTAAATAGCAAGCGGCGCTCATTTGTATTTTTTTAATTCATAGCAAAATGTTTGCCACTAGCTTCCCAATGACGTACGTCTTATTATTTCATTCATATCGTTGGCGAAGGAGCTATTGTTAGCATTCGTGGGTTAGAATTGCTTTCATTTTTTATACTGCAATGTGATCTTTGCTTATAATGGCCCTAGTTTACGATTTTACGAACACATTTTTGACTGTTTCTATGACTACAATGAAAGAAGAGACGTCTCAATTTCCTTTATTTAGCACATTGCAATTATGTACCAAAGAGCAGCCAACTAATGATCGAAATTAAATACTGTGAAGCATGGTTATAGTGAGAACTTATATAGTGAAAGACTCCTTTACTTCAATATCAATGATATACTGAACCATGAATATTGTGAATATTCGCTATAACCGTGCTCAACTGTAAATGTGTAAACACTGCCTCATGTAAACATTACCAGTTTGGAGAATTTTTGTTAAATTTTGACTAGTTTGTTATTTACATGTGGTAAAAGGTATGTAAAGAATTAACAAAATGCCTTTAAACGCCAAAATTCCAAATACTGCTGATGAAGCTCGCACGTGTTAATTGACAAAACACATGCACATAAATTCTCAGTTTCACATATTTATGACTGTGTTGTCTATGCATAGCGTTGGTTTCATGTATTATTGTTTGTTTTGTGATAAAATATATAAAAAAATAAAACGTTTTTCTGTGTTTGTGGTGTTTTAGTGGAAGTGTAAGTTCCACAAATTGTGTAAAATTGAGGTTATACAACATACCACCGATTTCATCTCGACCTGAAAGCTAGCGATTATCGGAACTGATTTTTGTAATTAGTTGGATGTAATACCAAGAACTTACCATGAAGCATACACTTACAAAATACGTTACTCGTCTTATTTCCTGTTAAAGGCCAAAATACAGTGAAACACTGTTATGATGAACTCGGATATAGTGAAGAATCCGATGTACTGAAGTTCTTATTTGTCACATTCATCCTTATTCTATTGCTACGGATACAGTAAAATATAGATAAAATGAAGTAATTGTTCGGGTCCACAGTAATTCACTACAACCGGGTTCAACTGTATTTTCTGGATTCAGTTGATCAACAGAAAAAGACATCCATTTGGCGGTATTTGTTTAAAAGTATTGAGGATGACTGAGTGTTTCCCATATTATGACTACAGAGGCAATGATGTTACACCAGGTAAATTAAAATATGTATTTTTTAGATATTTATTAGTACATACAACAGACAAATATGCCATTCAGTACACATTGTACAAAACAATACATACATATACAGTAATGATTAATAACAGCTTAAGATAACTTTCCAATAATATTATAACAGATCTGCTTACTGTGAAGTAATTAAAAATGTATACCAGTATGGATGGCACAGGCATTTGTATAATATTATGTGCTTTTTGAATCTCAGCTCTTTGGGTAATGAGAAGAGAAGTAAAAAAGACAGAATGTTAACTGGGAGCTTTAAAACCATCAATTAATATATACGTTTACTCAACTCTGACAAACTTGGCGTGGAAAAGAAATCTCAGGTATATGGTTTCCGTTAATATCCCTAAAAAATAAAAAAGTAGGGCCAGTAGGTAGGCAGAATTTTGTCAGTTTCAAAATTGCTCTTTTTTAGTTGTGAGATACTATATATTTCAACTGAAATGAGTCCGAAAAAGGGTCTAAAATATACCTTCGGGTTAGCGCAAACCAAGTACTTTTTATGCCTCATAAATTCATTCATAGGCTCCATGTACACACATACGAAAATCAGTAAAGCCATCTATCAAAGTCGCGCATTATATTATTTTCACTCAGGGATCATAACAAAGCCAAAGGCTTAAATTGAGCAGCAAGCAATAGTGCGTTCACGCGTGCGTATCGTATCAATGATACGATGACGTCACGAAGAATTACAAATGACGTTATATACACTATGTATTTAAATCTATAGAATTGCTTCCGTGTTCACAGTATGTCCAATAGGAAATGATGATGACACTTCTTTCAAATGGTAAGTAGAAGTTATGACTTTAAAGCCATGCTTATAAATTGAAATTTTTAATCTAAAACACAGAAAGCTGATTATTATTTAAAGCATGTTTTCTCATCAAATCATTGATGTCTGAAAATACTGCGGACTTTCAGTGGCTGGAACTCAGTTGCTTCGAACACTTCGGTTGACTCTGATAATTTATCCCATTCATGTCCCCATTATAACATGTATGTAGATTCTCTATACGCTTATCTTCGACATTCATTATACTCATCAAGAACGGCTACTGTTGATTGGAAAATCCCAGCTTCGTACTCTCGGAAAAAATATCATTGAAATTTCTAAATGTCTGAAAGTACACGTGTACATGTACATTTCAATGTTTCTTGTCATTTTTTTTATATTTTTGTTATTATCGAAATTTGCGAATTAAAGATATTGTATTTTACCCTGACAGGAAAAGTTGAATGGCCAACACATACCATAATATCCAAAGAGACTCGGCTATGGTTAGGTATTGACGATGAAAGTTGTAAGACTGCAACAGCTGACTTAGACCAAACAATTTTGAATGGAATGCGTACGTTGACTAATTTGTCAGCGCAGGAACAATGGCTTTCCATGCACCAATGCATAGATGATAAGTGTCCAGTTCACCACGATGATAAATATTCAAAGCCCGCCGCGCACGTAAATGAAGGAGACGATTTTCAAATCAAAGAAATTAAGAATGATTCTTCTAAAAGTCATGAAAACAATAAATCACGTGCCGAGAATGCGAAATGTAGAAGACAGCTGTTTGTAGATGATGGAAGTGCTATGCAAAAAATTGTTAATGCAGAAAGAGATGGTCAACTGCCTGTGAAAAAGCCAAGTAATGCATTGAACTACAGTAGACTTGACGACTTAGCATCTGACATCAGTCCAGCTAATCAAGAATCCACAACTCATGACCATGTGGGCAACAACTTGCGTTTATCTAAACATATCACAAACGATTCGGGATTCTCACAAACTTCTGAACCTAGATTTATGTGCTCCTGGCTTAATGAGCACGTGTCCATTGACACTTACCCCCAGTACAAATTATCAGTACTATGTGCTGGTACGAACCCAATCAGAAGGACAGACTTTGGTGTATTTTCAACATATGTTACAAATCTCATCTGGACGTCACACAAATATCTTGGTGATGTAGACAATGAAATATTGGAAAGTGATAAAACTCCTAATTCTAATTGTTTAAAAGCTAAGTCACTTGAATGTTGTTTAAACGAAACTACAGGTAATGTACTGAAAGATATTTGTGATGTCGATATTTCCGACATAAAGACGAAGTACAATTTCCTGTTTGATCCCATGTATGTATTCCAAACAACTGAAATTACGAAACATGCGGGAATGAAACGCCTTGGAGGACAAGGTAACGATATAATCCAACAATGCCACGGAGATAGTGAAAACAAAGTTGTCTCTGGGGCACCTGTCGATACTTACGCACATGATCATGTTAATGACACAAAATTCGCAGAAAATGCAGATTATGTGGCACTGACCAACAACACACAATACACACAGACTAGAATTTCTCCCAGATTTCATAGCGAAAGTCAAACTATGGGTCCTTTTGCGGTACACCATTATTTAAAAGAAAACACAACCAATTTCTTTAGCTCATTGACTGACCCTCGTTTGAACAAAACAAGGATTGAAACGAACTGTATGAATGGTAATACTCTTTGCTGTCAAAACTGTAAAGCTTCTCCGGACATGTGCAGTAAAGTCAATCACCATGTAATGTCTAAGAGTTCCAAAGATAAATGGTATGTTAACAATAGTGATGAAAGTCTTTACAATATGTCTTCTTTATCAATGCAGAATGAAGATGCATTAAATCCTTATCTTTTCACGGAACAAATTTTAAACCGAGACAATAGAGTAGCAGATTTTTATAGTAGCACTCTAGTTGATGGGGATTCAAGAAATCAAACGGAGCCACCACTAACCCATGTCTCTGACTACAGTGGCTCTTCTGAACTTGAAGATTACTTTTCTCGGTTTAAACAAAAATGTACGTATCAAAGTCCTTTCGTGGAGACTTGCTATGCCACAACAGTGATACATCCTGATGACCAGCAATGCTTGCGGTCGCCAAAGCAATTTGATGAGAGACATGCAAAAGACAATCATTGTGACATACTTGTGTCTAATTCCTCTGGACGATCTCCATATCAGAATAAGAAATATGAGAGATCTACTACAACTACATTGAGGTCCACGTGTTCACAAGATAGGATCAGATCGCGCGGAGATAGGCCATACAAAACAGGACACGCTAAGTGTGACGATGACTTAAGAATCAGATCAAACAGCTGTAGCACACTTTCCAGACATAGACGGTGTGGGTATCGGTCTTATGATGAGAGGTCAGAAGAAGAGTATTATGAACAGCAGACTAAATTTTTCAAATCACATAAAGCGAATTATGAAGATAAAGAAGGTGTGTTTAATCCCATTCCACGATATCTAATGGACATCGTCAGTCAGGAATTTGCTAAACAAAACAACTCTTTGAAAAGAATTTCATCTCCACAATGCACTTCTACACGTTCATCGTATGAAGAATATTGGTCACCATCCCGTGACAAAAACAGGTCTGAAGATTTTCGCTTAGGATATTCATCACGTGATCGGATTCCACGAGATGTTTCTCGACCGACGATTGGGCAAACATCTTCGGTTGGTAAATATTTGAATACAGTTGGTCTCACGAAGTCGGGCTATTCAGAGCAATACTTGCGGGATCGACAAAGAAGGTCGGAACATAGATACAGAAGGGAACGTAAATCAACTTCGCTTCCTCGATATAGAGCGAGGTCAAGATCCGGAGTTGCTCATTCACCGAGGTCTAAGACTTTGCATTCACCAAAAATAATGTCTGGATCACGTTCAAGACAATTAATTGAACACAAAGAATGCAAAAGAAAACTGAAGTTTGGTTCTTCTATGAACAGATCGTATGGTAGAAATATGGACAGGCCAACTTCGGTCGGACAACGTCGGTATGGTGATTTACGGGCCCGAACATAATTATAATATGATATGATATGACGTAATATGATATAATGTAATATCATTGCATTCCGCATTTTTACGTTATTCTTCCCTTTACACGTTGTTGTCTATTCATCAACTATATATTCATATAATCCCATAACAAACCAAAGAAAAAAATCCCGGTTGTTCGCTTATTTATAACAATATGTATTATTTCGCTTGGCCGTGACCGTGGTCCAGAGGTAAGTACGCTGGACTTGTAACCCCTTGTCAAATCCTAGACGCGCAGGTAATACCCTTCTACGAAAATTAGACAAAAATGTCGGTTTTCCTCCATATGTGGAAAAGTTGCCGGCTCCTTGTTGAAGGGTAAGTTGGTACTGGTCAGTGTATAGTCCAGGAAAACTGGTTAGATGAACCGGTCGCCGTATATGACTGAAAAATGATAAAAAAATCCTTAAAATCAGTGACAATGTCACATAAAAACGAATATAATTTTGTTTTTGCCGTAACTGGCAACTTGTGTTACTCAAATATGGAAGTTATAGAGTGCCAACATAAGCCTGCATTTTAGACCACCAAGTTTAATTATGATAAAATTTAACTTGGGACGAATCGCCGAGAACGCGTGCATATTTCACGCCCGACTGCATCGGTGTTTGAATATTAATAAATTTCACGATTGTATAGTTATTACGCACCGAAAACAACATGGCTGCGCCCTTGGAGCTTTTTATGGAGGAGAATTTTAGCTGTATTTCGGGTTAAATAAACTAGTTGTATTGTCATCATGCATACCCTTTGCAGTGTTAGATATATGTATCTCCGAAATTCACTTGTTTGCATCAGGACTTACCATCAGTCGCTTAAACACAGCGTTACATGTAGCCGGCATGATTTGTCGCGAACTAATATGATTTTTGATCGCACAAAAACTATGTGTACTTATACATCGTTCATTGCTTCTTCGAATCACGCACACAAGAAGTGTATTACACAGAGATGGAGCTCTGTAAGTCGATATAGTACTAAATCAGCTTCAAATCATGAGGAATTGGAAGATTTGTTTCCATTGCGTTACATTTTTCTACGTACATGTATTACTAAATGGATTGACTGTCCTGATGGAGTAATATTCGATGTTGGATATGCAGATTCTAAGCCGTTGGACAGTAAGGATACATCCGAATCACAGCCAGTGATTCTAGGTATTCCTGATGTGAATGGGAGCCATTATGAACTAACAAGTGTTTTAAAACCTTTTGCGAAACAGGGATATCGTGTTCTTATAGTTAACTTACCTGGTAATAAATTCTTTAATTTTCTTGAGAGAGTTCCACATTCTTGTTTAAATTGATTTTCATTTCTGTTGTATAACTTTGCTATATTCCAGATTCCTGATTGAGGATTCAATATTCTTGACTATATAGTTTTAATAATAGAACATTTGCCACAAATTAAAGGCTCAGAATATTCAGATTTGTGAACAATGTCTTAGTTTTACATTAACTTGTCAATTTTTAAGGACAGAAGAATTATATAAAAAATGTTTGTTTATTAGGTTTAAACAAAAAAGGTTTGTTTCCGGTTACTTGTCCCAAAAATATGAATTGTTAGGTAGGGATTTTTTTTCTTTTATGTTTCCTTGTTACATATATTTGCGACACTGTTGTGAAAATTACAATACAGAACAAAGATTTGGATGTAATAAAAACTTTTGAGTTGGCAGGTAAAAGATAGGTCGGTCAGATAACTGTAAACAAACCTTTTTTAGGCCTCATTTGAACTTGTCAAAACCATTTTGGCATCTTGATTTATTTTACTGTAGCTCCTTACTTTTTTTTTGTACAAATTCAGGTACAACTTTATGTCGACCAAGGAATTCGACGCACGGTACAATTTATCAGAACAGTGTTTCGGAACATACTGAATTTATTAAAGATTTCCTTTCTGAGCTGAATATTGCCAGGTATGAGTAATAAGATTTAGTTTTTAAAAAAATTGTGTCATTTTTTTTGGAGGAGTGTATGCTGGGCTGTTGAACTATGATTATAGTTTGATTTAGTTGCTATGACTTATTCTTATTATAAAGGAACTCCAAAGAGTGTCATGAACAGCGAAAAGATATTTCAAATCACCTAAAACTGACTATGAAGATAGCAGAGATGTGTTTAATGTTAAGGTTTCTTGAAAATGCTGGAATGCTTGCCTGACATTTGGTCAGGCAAAGTTAGAATTTCTGTCTGACAAAATAAAAACTTTTTTTTCTAATGTGTTTTTTTAAGTTTGGACCCGCAGCTCATATGTATATGAGGATGAAAAAAATTGGAGGTCAGCAGAAACATATAGGTCGGTCTGAGTGGTGGATCCAGGAACTTCCTTATTCTATGCCTTATGTGGATTTTTTGTCAAGCCCATTTGCGGTGAGCTTTGGCACAATTGTTCACCATGATGAGATGGTGTGTCATGCGCAAGACCCAGATCCATATCTCAAAGGTCAAGGTCACTCTTGGGGTTTAAAGAGCACAACAATTGGCATGTTTTACCTTGTCCAGACTGTTTGGCGACTTCTAGTTTATTTTTGTTGTTATTTGTTATAGATAACTGATGTTTATCTTTGTTTTATTCTTTCAGAGTAAACATGTTAGTCACAAACAGACATAGTTGTTATATCGGAGTTAATTTGTGTATAGTTGGTAAAGACATTTTTCACTCACTAGTGATTATAAATCCACCTGGTATAGAGTATATAAAGTAAGTTTTTTATTGTTATGTTATTAAATGAACTTATCTAAGGCCTAAGAAAAAAGGTTTGTTTCCGGTTACCCGACTGACCCATCTTTTACCTGCAGACTCATAAGTTTTTGCAGCATCCACATCTTAGTGGTATATTGTAATTTTCTAAACAGTGTTGCCGATATACGTAAAAAAAAACATAAAAGAAAAAAATCCCTACCAACCGACCCATATTGTTTTGGGCATGTACAATTTTTTTATGCTATTTTGAAATTATTTTCTCCCTCTGGATCTGTCACAAACGTGCTGTGTTAGCAAAATTTGTGAAGAGAAAATGATAAATACATGGTGAAAAGATTTCAGGAATTTTCCGAAACCTCAGGTTTTCCCAGGTTCAGACCCAACTGGTTTTTGTTCAATGGCATCAAGGTTAAAATTCCATTTTTTTTCGCAACTTTTACCCATGTAAATAAGCAAAGATGACAATTGTGAAAAAATTGATGTACTTTGCCGAGATAGTTTTTATTTCAACATGTCAATCTACAATAAAACCTTGATAATGAGACCACCATTTGGATCCCGAAAAAAGCAATATAAATAATGAGGTAGCCTTATTATCAAGTTTATTGAAAGCTGGCTCAAAAGAAGTGGTCATTACAACAAGGTGGTCATAATATTGAGGTGGTAATTATTTGAGATTTTACTGCATATTGTTTATGTATTAGATGAGGTGCATGCTTGGTCTTGTTAATTTCGGAATTTCCCCATTGTAATGTTTTTTCCCCTTCCAAATGGCCCTGCCTCATTCCCCTAAAAATGAGAAAAAAACAAGTCCCCTTTTACTCATTAGAATCTCTTCATTAAGTTTTAAGGTATTACATGCCTAATGTCCAAAATTAGTATCTCAAAATGGCGTGGACAGATTTTGGAAATGTTTATAATTTTCCCATGGTGGAAAATGAAACAATGACTGTTCTTTGAGTTAGTGTCTCTTTAAATTTGTAATGAAATCTTTGGGAGTAAGCCATTTTTCAATGATTTAAGAAAAAAGAAAACCCATTTCAATGAAAGCTCACTATAAAAAGATGCAAAAACATAGTATCAAGCAAATTTGATAAAGAAAGGTATAGGTCACTGTGCAATATCTACTGAAAGAAATATTATCCCATGTTTCAATAAGGGCAACAACTCCTAAATTTTTTTCGAAACATGACCAACTCATTAAGAAATTCCCAACCCCAAAGTTTAGCGATTTTGAAAAAAAAATTTTTTTGATCTTTATTCCAAAATGTCCCCCCCATAAAAAAATACCTACCTATCTATTCACTGTGAAAGTTTGGGTTGCGCAACCTCAAACCAACTTTTTTTTATTATGGCCATTTTGTCACATTCTTTTTCAGGAAGATGGAACCATATAAAAAGTACATTTTCAAGAAAACACGCTATGTGTATGAAGACAGGATAATTTTACAAAAGCTCACTCAGTTTATTGCTGGCCTCATTAAAGATTATATGGGAATTAAATACTGGACAAGTTTACAGTTTGTCACCTATTCACGGCACTTTGCTACATTTTCCATTCAAGATGTAAGTATAGTATGTCAATATTTTTTGTGGGTGTATTTCAGTGATCTCTCGTGTATAAGATACATGATGATAAAAAATCAGGCCAAAGTCTTGAGTGAGTCTTATATATTGATGTAGAACTCAATTCCTTTTTTTCTTTTTTTTTCACTGGGAATAACACCATTTTTTCAACAATGTTTCACTTATATACTGTGGCCATTTCATCTTACAAGTTTTTCTGGATTGTGTACTAACCAGTACTGACTTACCCTTACATATGGACCTGGCAACTTCTCCACATATGGAGGAAAGTGGATATTTTTTCAAATTTTCATAGAAGGGTATAATCTGCCGCGACCAAGATTTGAGCTTGTACCGCGGGGTTACCAATCCACCACACTAACCACTGGACCACGGTCCTCCATTTTTTGTACAGGCAAAATTGGGTCAGATTGAATGTGTTTGCTTACCAGAGATGATAGTGAGTCTAAGCAAAAAAATTACGTGGTGTTATACTAAAAAAGTAATTATCACGTTTTGTAATACATTCATAACACAAAAATAAATGAACAAGTTTTCTTCAGATTTGGTCATTTTGTTTGTTAAAAGAATTATTTTTGTTTTATACATGAAGATATTTTCTCATAAATTTCCTCTTTTTTGCGTCCTGTACACATATTCATTCATATGCTCATTAAAAATAGGGTAGGTAAGTTAGGAAATTTTTTTGGGGGACTTTCCGGTTTGTCTGTTTTCAGAGAAAACATTTTGCTATTATAATCACTGGGTCATCATCGTCATTGTCATGCAAAAACATTAATGTAGCTCATTGCTCAAACACTTGTAAAGATATTAATTATTGATGCTTTGAATACTTGATTATCAGAACAAGGTGCAAGACAAGGGGCATTATTCTAAAAGTTATATTTTTGGAGTTATGCCCATTTTTAACTTAGAATTTGGTCAAAATTATGGTTCAAACTCGAAATCTCAAATGTGGGCCCCCATTACCGACATGTAAACCAGACAATCATTGGCGCTGCTCTGTGGAGCTTTAGTTTTTTTTTATTAGTTTTGAATGCTGCTGTTGGGATTATTTTTTTGTGCTGAAAGGTAAAACAAAGTGAGGCAGTAAAGGCTCTGTTCCTAAGGCTTAATATAAAAATTAGGGTCAGAAGAATTAGGGTAGGTCAGGTGACCAGAAACAAACAATTTTTTTATGCCTTATACAGGAGTGATTACGGTAATGTTTAAAAGTTGATATGCCTAGTTGTTTTGCTCAGTAGGGAAAGTGGTAGGTCTGAAAAACAAGGGTTCATGATTTCAGACTTTGCATTTTGCACAATTTGTCATCTGCTGTTTAATTAAGAGATTTATTTTGAGAAGTGGGCAATTACTTCAGTTCACCTTACCAGTTTTCCTGGACTATGTACTAACCAGTACTAACGTTCCTTTCCACATGGAGCCAGGCAACTTCTCTACATATGGAGGAATATTGACATTATTGTCAAATTTTCATACATAGGTATGACCTGCCACAACCTGGATTCGAACTTGGATCTCTGGGTTACAAGTCCAGCACACTAACCACTGGACCACGGCCACGGCTGATGGTTGTAATCAAACTCATGAGAAGAAAACAAACAAATAAATAACATGAAAGGCTGCTATACCACCAAACCAGGGTTTAATGTCGTAAAAATCAAATCTCATTTCTTGTAATTCAATGTTTGAGAGTTTATTATGATCAGACAATAATGATATTATTGATACATTATTCTGACAGCGTGATTGAAATGAATATGCACTTAAACATTAGTTAGCTCTATCTTTTCGACCTCAATATTTTGAGAATAGAATTGAAATTTGAGCTCATAGACTATCCTCAAATTTTAAAACCTCGGGGCCAGGTATTCAACAGATTATTGAGCAGAAAGGTTTTCTTATGTTATGTTTGGTAATAGCGACCTTGACCCCAGAACTCCAAATTTCATCCCGAGCTAGGTATCTTAACTTGCTATATATCAATAGCAATATGTCAATCTAAATTAATGTTTATTGAATGGAAACCTATTGTTTGCTGGCTTATCCACCCAACAGAGGATTACCCAAAGTCCATCTGTAAAAATTGTTGGTTTTCAGTTATATGACTGACACATTAAAACATTTCTACACCCCAAAATTGTTTTCATTTCTTTATTCCAGCTTTTCAGTATAAGCACATGATGTTAACAAAAAGATCTGTTGTCAAACCTGTGTACAAAGGTCACCCTTGGGAAAGATAAAATGTGGCCTTTATTGACAGGTGGCCTTTATTCGGAGGTTAGTTTGTACTTAAATAAGCAAAGGCAGTTTTCAAAGAATGGCCTTATTCTTAGGGTGGTCTTTATTTGTAGGTGGCTGCAAACACAGGTTTGACTGTGTCTTCCTACCCATTGTCAAAAGTTTGTGTCATGTAACTGCAAACTAAAAATATTTAGGATGGCCTGAATGTCATTTTTGTATATTTTTGCAGGAAGAATTAAGAGCTCAACAGTTTATAAAACGTGCCAAACCGCTTCTGATTTGCTTTGGTAAGGATATCAAGATGCCGGACATTGAATCTGCTATATCATACATTTCCTTATTGGGTATTCCTGAATCGTCTGTGATCAAAATTGAGGATGTTGATCAGAAACCATCGGCTGGTAAATATCCATTATTGATATGACAGTCTTATATCCATTCCTTGACAAATTGTTTCAGGTTGTATGCTCATCAAAAATAGGGTAGGTATGTAGGGATTTTTATATTATTATTATTATTATTATTAAAAGCTGCTGTTGAAATTATTTTTGTGTGGAAAGGTAAAAAAATGAGACAGTGGAGGTACCATTCTGCTGGCTGAATTTTGAGGCTATTGTACCATTGAGATGGTTTCATAGCAAGTTAAAATGTAGACAGGTTGGAAAATAAGCAGTGTTTCTATGGTAGTGGTCTCTGAGTGAGGTTTTGCTGTACAGTATAGCTTTTTTGTAATCCACGTTCAATGTTCCATTGCAGGTGTGCCTGGGAGCCAGGAAGCTTTTCATATAATCACTGAATCTGACGATGTGTTGGAATCTTGTACCATGTTCTTACGTCGAAAATTGTGGGCATTCTATAATTCTAACCATAAGTGAGGATTCCTAGCTAATGGATATCAACCATCTATCATAGTGAAATCATTAGCCCTGTTTTTTCAACTTACCCATTGTTGTTCTTAGGAGTATGATCTTAATTGAGTTGTGATTTTCTTGCTACATACAGTCTAAGCCATGTTTGCGACCACCACTGATTAAAAGCCACCCTGTGAATAAAGGCCATTCTTTGAAACACCATCATTGATTATGTAGAACAAACTGACCTCCAAATTAAATGCCACCTGTCAATTAAGGCCACATATTGTCTTCCCCAAGGATGGTCTTTGTTCACAGGTTTGACTGTATTATGAAACAATTATCTGCAATAGTTCTTAGTATCATCCGTCAAACCAACCGTTTGGCAGAGTGTTGGCACACCAGGTTGATAATATTATACAGTGTTATAAATTTTGTGTTGAAAGGGTGCCATACCAGAAGTACTGATAATTCAGTTATAACTACAGTATGGATTTTATTTAAAAAACAGTCTTCCATGTCTCATGCTTTTTAAAAAAGTTTTTCAAACTAATATGCAAGAATACTGTATTTGCTTGTTTGTTTAATAATTTATTCTTAGACGTGTGGTTAAAGATTCATAAATTACTAGGGCTGTCATCGATTTGAATTATACATCAACAGATTTTTTTACTGCAGATTGATTTTTGATACACATTTCAAAATCTGGATATGTTGACAGAAAATTATGGCTAAAACTGAAAAGTAAATGTGTGCGGTTCAAAGTGGGCAAAAATCTTAATTTTGGGACTATTTAAAGGGACAGCCTTTTTTCAAAGTTCTGGTAATGAAATTATTGAAAAGTAACTTGTTTTTACAGTTTATTTATATAATATTATACAGGACTTTCATTTGACCCTTAAAACAGAATTTTTACTCTTGAAATCAGTAAAATATAGCTTTAGACTTTTGAGATTTTGCCCCAAAGGGTCAAATGTACAATAAAAGAAAGAAGAAAGAAATTTTGTTGGCTCTTCAAATTATCATCAGCCAAAGTTTTTTTTTGACCCTCAACTTTTGACATCTAGTGAAAACCCTGAATATATATAACACGAAAAAGAGGTACTATCAACTTGTTTATTTAGGCGTATAAATGTATTGATATATCATTGATACTGATTTCATTATACATCAATAATGTCGATATGCAAAAAAAACTGCATCAATGACAGCCCTGTAAATTACTGCTTGTATATTACATCAAATATATGCTATTTTACATAAGCTTTTTCATAATTTTATTATTTACTGTAAGGTGTGACTACTGGTAAGCATACAGATGTTTTGGAACTTGTTATGAAAGTTTTAATGAGTATTAAAATATGCTGTCCACTAAGTATTTGTTTATTAGCTTCTACTATTTTCTCCTAGCTCCAAATTTGTTATTTTTTTACTTCATGGGTCAGAATTAAAATTTTCTATTCCATTCACATCACTGTAAAAGTCAGTTTTTATTTATTTTGGAAAAAGTCTGCAGGATTGTTTTAGTCAGGATTAAAAATTGAATAGGTATATAGGTCCAACTTATAAATTTAATTCATGCCCTAGTTAGAGTCACAGTGGCAAGGTCTTGGAAATACTTCATTTATGTATCATTGTACAGCCTTTATAATCAAGTACTGGTTCCAGTGGGTATTAAACTTGCCTTCAGTCTGTAGAATCAATTTCAGAACCCAGTCTATAAATGCAGTCTTGCCATTGGTCCATTTTAAACCTTACAATACAGCCAAACAATCAGATATCTTGGTTTAGTTACTGGTTTTAATCAGAGAAAAATACTCTTTTATACTGTATACTCATTATTCACAATGATTACATGGTTCAGGATATTGAAACAAAAAAAACCTGATCTGAACCACACAATATAAGTTACTCAGGCTGTGCTGTCCCTTTAAAAAAAATTGTTGGTCTGCAGTTACGTTACTAATATATTCAAAATCCTGGTGCCGAATATTCTTGAGGGATTTGACAAAATCTGTTTTTGATCTATCACAATGTTCAAGCTTTCATTTTCATGCAAGATCAATTATAACGGTTCCACATATATTTCCTACCTTCCTACCCAGTGTTGAAAGTTTGGTAATGTAACCACAAACCAACATTTTGTTAAAGATGGCCATAGAGTCAGGGTTTGGGAAATTTCATATCAGAACAACGCTGACTGAGAGGAATGAGTACTTTTATTCCGAATTAATTTTTTTAATTATACTGAACAAAATGATGCAAACAGGGGATTGAAACATTTCTATTATACATAAAGTTTGACATCTAACTGGATAACGTGTCAAGATAACTTTAAAAGGGCAAAAAAAGTAAAACATGGTTCGATGGAACATCTACAACCAGAGAATTATGGTGTAAGGAGTGACCTCCCTTTATAAAGGAATTTGTACCTTGATGGTGAAGTTGTGTACTATTAAATTTTTTACTCAATTACAGTTGTTGTTCAGTTAAAAACTGGCGTGGAGTTAATTTATGTTGCTTATATTTATTCTAGATAAAGCAATGCATGGCTAACACTAATGATAAAACATGATTAGAAAGCAACAAATAAAAAAAACACATATTTGAAAATATTTCAAATCCAAAAGCAACAGGTATACTATCTTTACAGTCGATGGTGTTCAATGTTTCAAGGTTTTTTTTTTTGCATGATATATCAGTCAACATATGACAACATAGATTTTGTACATTTGCCGTCGTCCATGATGAGGTAACATTGGTGTACTGACCGTACAGATAAAAAGATACACATGTTTAAAAAAAAATCTAATTTCATGCCTGTGTAACTGTGAGAGATATATATATAGTAAGTTTCAACCCCTCTGCGAAAAAAATTGACACTTCATTTCATTCACAAGATGTCTCGGTTCTCAAATTTTCTAACGTGGGTTTAACAGCGAATATAACATGAGCAGGGAAATTTTGGAAGCATTACTCTATTTCAGCATTTCTAACAGATGTCTTTTGAAAAAATAAGGAAGTATTACATCTATTCGCTTAAATTCCTTGAATGTTTAAGTCATCAATATTTGCAACTTCGTGATTATTATTTCAAAAGAACTTTGAAGAAATAACTTCAGAAAAAATACACTATGGGGTAGATTTTTAAACAAATATACTACAGTCTTGCTACGTTATGCATCTACTAGTATGACTCGTTTCCCTCGTTGATTTATTACCATTTTTTGGTTTATTAAATGGAAGCAGATTGCCAATATTTGTAAATAATGTTGATTAGAAAATAATGCAAAATAATACAATAAAAATACAAAAAGCTCCATATACATGTACAAACATTCATGAAAACACAAAATATTCACTCATACCAAGAGCAAAACCAGTCTATAGATAGTATGATAACCAGTCAAAGAAAAGTTGATAACCAGTCTATCATATCATTATGAATCTGTCTATTTATATTTTGACAACCAGTCCAGTGAAAGTACTTTAAGTCAGTCTATCGAATTGTTGGAAACAAGTCAAAAACACTTAATGACTTATCAAATTGAATAATTATAAATATTGAAAAATAGGAGTGACAAAATTTTGAACAGTGGTAAAAAATATAACCAAAACGGAGAAAATTTCATAGAAAAAAATCATTAATGCAAACTCATGCTCAATATGAACAGCCAAAGATCCTGACAAGACTCCATTCATTTAAAAAAAAATCAGCATAAGCAATGATAAAATGTTTTCTACAACCTGTGAAGGAAATAAAAACATGAAGAAAAATTGATCGAATCTGCATAAACTGTGTTAATTACTTCTTGAAAATTATATAAAATATAAGGTATGACTAGTAATAATATTTATATATCTATATATACTACATGCCATAATTCAAGATTAGTGTATTATATAATCTACATTTTTTTCACTTTTATAAAGTAAAACATACATTTTTAGAATACTTTCTATAAAATGTTTGATTTTGTTCAAGCCAAGAGTAGACCATTTTGATTTTTCAAAGTAACAACTTAGAATTTCTTGAAATACGAGACCTGTCACAAATAGATGGGCAAGGATATTGGCATTTATACTAATGGCACCTAAACAAATAGACAGTTCTTGCCCATTTTGCTACAAATACAAGGCTATTACATTGACTTAGATACAAATAAATAAGAATATACATGCAGATACAAAAAAATATAACTTATAGCATACAAATTTATTAAGCAACAATTAACTTGATGCTTATAGAAGTACATGTATCAGGTTATTACCAGTATCATAGTTTGCCAAATTCATGTACATTGTATCTAATAACATTACAAAAATGTTATGACGATTTCCCTAAAACACATGCGAACCAATAATGAGGAAAAGCTTTGAACAACAACAAATAAACATCATACGAAAAAAGACAGCTTGCAAAGTTTTCTAATAAACGAAACTTGTCAAAATTCGAATTGAAATGACAAACATTATCAACCAATCACGGACAGGATAATATTCACTTCTTGACGAAATTATGTACAATGTGTTGACCAATCAGTGTAAGGCTGGTTCCAATTAAAATTCTAAACCAATCAGATACAAGATTGGTATTTACTAAACAGCCAATCATAATACAGGAGCTAAGTGCTAACAGCTAATCAAGAAGTAGATGATCCTGAATCCGTGTCAGATTGATAATAAATCAGCCAATCAGAAAGCAGCAATTATTAACTCTGTGACAGTTGTATCAGAAGAGTTGAAGGTCACACTGGCATAACTTGATCACATCCAAGGAAACATATGTAGACAAATAGAGCATCTTATCCGATGAACTGGTGATTTAATTTTTCTGAAATGAAATAACAAAAATAGGGATAACATGTTTGACCTTGATGATTTAGATAACCTTGAAATTTAATCATTTCATCTTCTCAGTAGATCAAAACTTGTTTAATTACATTTAAAACTACAACACATTTCTTAACGCTTGCAAATGACATAAGGAACCAATTACAATGGTATTTTAGACATTTTTTAGACTGGAAATTAAAATGATATCAAATTTTACATAACTAACTACAGCCATTGGCCTCAAAATACAGCCTGGCCATATCTTAATATTGCTTAAACACACAACAAAACAAAATACATAATTCAAAGTGGAGCCAACCAATCAAAATTAATGCTTTTATTTTATGTCCCATAACTCTGCTTCTCAAATCTTCAGACACAGGGCTCTTGGACATTTGGGTATGAATTTAGCCTTTTATATTTATCGATCATAGAATTCTTATCATACCTTCTTTTTGACTACAAATAGGTTTCAATCTAATAGAAATCTATAGGATGTATTGTTTAATTAAACAATATGATTTCAAACCATGATTTGCCTTTAGTCATATGTATATGTCTAAATTCTGAAAAAGTCTTGATTGTACAAACAAAAAATTGATTAAGAGCTAGTATATTAATATTCAATGATACAACACAATCAATGTAAACATACAGTAATTTACTGTGTTTTGTGTCCGTAGTGAATTCATATCTAAGTTCATTATAATATCATGCTAAAGATTAAATCAAATCCACACTTACATACAAAGTAAAACGCGGACGTCACAATATGTTATATTACTTATATTATAATGCATATCTGCATATCATGCTTATAATGTAAAAACTTTAGTAGCAAACATGATTACAAGTAGATATAAATCTTAATTTCTGAAATGAATAACCAAACCAGTATGGCATGAGACACTAATGATGAGATACATAAATAATACTAAATGGCAATCAACTGTTGTTACAGGTACTTATTTCCTGTCTCAATCAACGGACATATTCATAAAACATAAATACCCACAAAATTAAGGATTTTGAACCAATGGTTTGGCAAAAATTGTGCACGTTCTTCCTCACCAAGACTGAATTACAATAGTACGGGTAGTACAGTTTTGAAGTGATTTGAAAGTGATCATCAAAGTCCAAAAGGAGGTACAATGATGATGATCACAATATATGCATTAAACCGTATTGGTTATCATTTATTGGTATGTTTGAGGTTTTTGTGTTAGAAAGAATGGTAAAGATCGTGAAAGACAGAATGCATCAGGTACATCACTTCAGTTGTAAGTGTATGGTAGAGGTTTTATGTTAGAGTGACACCACAAAAACTAGAACACAGAATTATCACTAAACCTTATAGCAGAGGTTATGTGTTAAACATATATCCATTCAATTATCATTAAACAGTGTGGTAGAGGTTTTTCATAAGAGTGACAGTACAGCATCAAAATGAAAGCATGGATCAAACATATCACTCTGAAATCATTTTTCAGTATGGCAGAGGTTTTCATGTTAAAATCATGGCAGAGAGGCGAGACAAATTGTGTATGAAATAAGAAATGCATTTGACACATATTTCCAAATGAGATCAGAAAAAGATAGTCATGTTCATGGTTACCTGACCGACCATATTTTTAGCACTGACCCCAACATTACTTACGGCAAAATCTATACTGCAAAGACATTTAGGAGAAGAATTGTACCTCCAAAGTACAAAAGACATGTTAAAAACATGAAAAGGAATTTTTCAACCTGCTTACCCGTTTTTGGAGTCAAGTAACCCATAACATGACTATATTTCTATTCTAATGTAATCATATAAACTAATTGATCTCTTCAAAGCAATATGATTGTCTTTTTCGATAACATTGCATACTTTTACAAACGTCTTGCTTTGAATAGACAATATTGTATCCATCAATGTACATGGCTTATAAGTAAGTGAGAAATTCTCACAATAAAAACCTGAAAATTAGCATAGATTATACATCACAAACACATTTTGTTGCCGTCACAAATGTGAATGAAATATGGTATCCTGCAAACTTTGAGAACTTGACCAATCAAATCTTTGGTTACATTTTGAAAATAGTGATACATTCATAGGAATAATGCAGTAAAAATATTTTTACATAAGGGACTGCAATAACATTTTGGTTAAAATTGTGAGTCAGTGCATCATTCAATTATGTAGATATAGTGAAGGCTAACCATTAGCAGTCAGCTAGTTTTGAAATGAATGGAAACACTGACTATATTTATACATTGGGATCAAATACTTAAGTAGCTGGCTTAGCCTTACAGATGGCCATATCTCGTTTTTCTCAATAAAAGGAAACTTCGCTTCAATATTTTTAACAGTTACAAATTTCAAAGCAGGGACAAGAAGATCAATATTGAAAGACACCTAGTATATCATCTAATGTAAAAAAATGCAGAATTTTGAGTCAAATTTAAAAAAAACATTTTTGAAGAATTCCCCCTTGGAGGTAAAAACTTTATATACATAATTTTTTACTAAAAATAGAAAATAAAGAATTGTATATAAACATATCTGTCAAGTTTTCCATTCATTTGAAATACAAGTACAGTTAGTGAGTGCAATACATCATGAGAATGCCAAAAAAAGTGAGTCGACATTTTCCAGTTGCCACAGCAACAATTACCTGAGGTCACCCCTCAGTGGTCGATAGGAATACTATTACTCTGCTGGTTCCTGAAATAAATTTAGGGATTTCTAACATTATATGGTATGGTCTATATAATGATTTAACAACAATGCAATAGTCTGGTATAAGATTTAAAGGGACTGTCTCACAAAAATTCTGGGTCTTAAAATATGAAGAAATTTAGTACATCTACATTTTGTATTTGTTATTGGATGATAGTAAAATATTCTCAAAACCAAGTAATCAGTCATTTAAGGCCTCAGCCCTTAATGTGGCACTATGATTTGTAAATTGATGACTTTCTTTTTCTCTGGGTTATAATGTTGCACCAACAGCCATCTGGGGTATAGTGTTGCACCAACAGCCAGAGTCTTTAGGTGACTTTTCCAGATTAAAATGAGGAAGAAAATTTAGGCATACACCTAGGTAGGACCATTGACCTTCTCCTCATGCCAAAATTTATCCAGGTGGGATTCAAATTCACAGTAGTGAGGACCTAGTGATTACTAGTCAGAGATCATCAACAATTGACCATGGAGACCCCAATATCTGATGTCTGCTGCTGCACAACAAATTATGATGAATCTTTTAACATAGATAAAAGTTGGTGAGAATTTTTCGCTTCAAGAAAGGGAGACAGTCCCTTTAATAAATAATTTTATGCAATATGTAAATTGCTCCTAATACATCATAATACATACATTCATACATATGCATAAGCATATATAAATCTGCATATATACGAAGCATTGCTAGATATTTATTGAATACAAGACATAGATAATAAAATACATGAATATACACAGAAGAGAAAGGATTTGGAAAATATAAAAGAAACAACTGAATAAATAATACAATCTTATCTAATCTATTCATCATAATTATGTATTGATCAAAGATAAAGTTTCTGAGATGATAAAACTCAATATTTATCTAGAATTCAGTAATTAGATGTCACTTTTTACTTTGATCTAAGAAATTAGTCCATTAAATAGCTAAAATAGTTGAATCTTTAATTTTTGAGTCAGTCACGTAATTAAAAACCAACAATTTTTTAAGAATGGCCTTGCTAAAGTTTTTATGGAATTAAAAAGGCTAAGAAGATATCACTTTATTTGGTTGCATACAACATAGGCTGGTTCTGACGAAAGATTTGTAAGATAGCCTGAAGTTGTATCCCTTGTAAACACAATTAGGAAACCAGTTTAAGAATGCCAATATGCCATTGGTCAAATTTTGTGACCGAATTTGGATCCATCCATTCTTTTTTGGAAGTTTTGTCTACCTTTATCAAGATAAATATTCAGTTTTTAAGAGAGAATGTTTTATTCTTTTCTACATACATGTACAATTATTTGCTATGACTTGTGTAAAAAGGGAGATAACTCTGAGAAAAACTTACATCTTCATCATGTGCCGATTTTAATGTCTCTCTGAAATCATCTTTGACTTCTTGTTTTTTAGACAAAGCTGCAAACCTGGAAGTATACAGAAAACAAACATATATAAGGGACATTCCAAAAGTCTCTGATTCAAATATTCTCAGACATACACACATAGAAATTAAACTTCGCAAGGGGTGTTCCAAATGTATCTGATTCAAAGGTTGTCAGACATACACATATAACACTTCAATTCCCAAGGGGTGTTCCAAAAATATCTGATTGAAAGGTTGTCGGATATACTGGTGCAGCCCTTAAATTTCCAAGGGGCATTCTAAAAGTATCTGATTGAAAGGTTGTCAAACATATACATGTAGCTCTTAAACTTTCTAAGGAGCATTCCAAAAGTATCAGAATCAAAGGTTGTCAGACATACACATGTGGCCCGTAAATTTTCAAAAGGGTGGTCCAAAAGTACATGAATTTGTATTGATGTGGAAATCGTTTTGAATTGTTTGAAGTTGTTTATTTATATTTTAATGCCAGATTAAAATGTAATACATTACAACAGTAGTGAAGAATTAAGAATATTGTACAGAGTATAAATGCTTAACAAATAATACAGAATATTTCAGAAAACATTGATCAAAAAGTTACATGAAATAGAAACAGATGTGGGATAAAAACGATGTACTTACTTCTGTTCTGTTTTATTAACTTTGCGTAAAACAGGTTTAGCGCTGAAATAAATAAATATAAAAACAATAAATCATTGTTAAAGAATCATTATGTGATAAGCAGATCTCTTGAAGAAATATTAGATAAATTATAGTTTCTTCATTTTTTAGATGTTACCCCTCCTATTTTCAGACATATACAGTAACCCTAACCAGTGTTCCTGGATTCTGAACTAGTACTAACCGTGTTCTCCGCATGTAACTGCCAACTGCTCCATATGATTTCTAGAATCAGCTGTGGAAAATGAATGGCTTTAGACTCAATATTTTAACCAAATCATCACAGAAAACATGTGGTCACTGCTAAGCCCAGGGTTTGGACTCCTAATCCTGAGGTCCAAAGACCTAATGCCTAACCGGTTCAACAAACACAAATATTCTCATTACAGTAAAACTTCGTCATTACGTGCATCAATATCATTAGCACCCATCTTATCTCGAATGGTTTTTAAAGTCCAATCAATATTTGTTCTTAGTTTGTGTACAATTTTCAACCAAAAAGCTAACACCCTGTTGTTACAAGCACCACATTTATTTCAAGCATTTATTTCGAGGTTTTACTGTACACAGTATACTTACAATTTTCCTCTAGAATCACTGATTTTCATGTTCAGGTCAACAATTTCTTGTTCTTGTTTCTTACATTTGAATTCTATATCGTAGGACTCTGAATGAATTTGAGCAAGTTTCTCATGAAGGCTTTTGATTAGTTTCCTTAATTCCGCTGAAATAATGAAAAAAAAAAATTAAAATTAATATCATACATGTATTTAATACAAATCATTGAGTACAGTAAAAGGTTAGATGCCTTTAACCTTAACATACATATTAAAGACAGGAGCAAAATTGTCTTAACAAATGAATAAAACGTAACAATAGTTACAATAATTTGAGATGTGAATGCGTTTTAAATGAATTTTTTACGGATAAATTCAGACATTAGACCACATGATAGGATGAGAAAAAAGTGTTTAATGCTTACTTAGAAAACCACTTAAAGTAATTTCTACACTGTCAAATCTAACATCATACAATATCTGCTTCCAAAGTTGTAAAACTTGAGATCAATCTCCAAGATCAAATCTCATTTTGTTTCCTACTTATTTCAGACCAAAAAGTATATTTGCCAAGCATGTAAGGTATGGAGACATTTTAATAAATTGACTTGTATACAGAATACAGTTTGACAATTATCATGCTATTGAAAATATGGAATATTTACTTAAAACTTGAGTTCATATCCAACTTAGTGCAGGGTCTGAGATCATAAAACTTGAGATCAGTCTCTTAGCTCAAATCTTACTGTTGTTCTCAGTCTAGATCAGACAAACTTGCTTGTTTGCAATATGTGTCAGTTAGAATTTTTATCAATTGATTTGTACACAGAATTCTGTTCGAAAAGTAATCTAATTTTATTATAACTAACTTGAGAATAATGTAGCCACAAAATTGAGATCTGAACTTTGAGAATGACCTCAAGTTTATAACCTCAGGACCTGGATAAGTCCATTCAATGAATCTCAATAGCAAACAACAAAATTTCATTCAAGCTTTTAACAAAATTTTAAAACATGCTGACCAACAACTCATTGCAGCCAATGTTGGTCAATACATCGCTTTAGGTTACAAGACAACTTCTGCAAAACTATGAGCATTACTCCCGACATGACACAACGGCAGAAGCAACAACAACAACAACAACAACAACAATAGTGCAGATTCAGTCAGTAAACGCTTCGCATAAAAAATAAGGAATGTTAAAAAACAAAGCCACTTGAGTGCAGAAACAAACCAAGCGTCTATAATACAGTATAAAGTCAGCAAACAGGTGTTTAAACATGATCAGAAGAACTAAAATAGGAAACAAAGAAAAAATCAAAGTACTGAAAGCACATTAACAGAGTCAGGGGAATTTGAAAGGAATGCTAATTCTCAGAAAGTGCAGATTTTACCTCTAGGAAAAACTCACTGCCAAAATCTATAACTCAGTGTCTACTTCAAGTATAAAACTGGCTTTGATGCATTCTAGACTACTTAAACAGTACAAACATTTAAAATTTAGTTTGATGTACACCATCAAAGTAAGCAAAGCAAAATTAATATTCAGACATAATGCAATTCCTGCAATACTTGTATGGCTTAGTTTGAAGTGCAGCTAACTGCAAAATAATGTACTCATTATAACAACATCTGCATGGATAAGAGAAAGAACATATAATTAGTACAAAAAATCTTCATCATAAACATATTTATGTATTAAGCTATGCATGCTGCAGTAGCTCAAGTAAATGCTTGAACACTTTATTTTGATCAAGAAAAAATAAAATGGCACTGAATGAAAAGATGTTAATTCTACAGAATCTGACAGCGGTATTGAACAATAAAATTAAGCTTGTCTAGAGCCGAGGGAAGACCATGAAAGTGCAAGGACAGCAGAACCGGATATGCCCACATAAGGTGTTTGTTAGTTAAAAAACAAAATCAAACAGCAGGACGTGTCTTCAATAGAGAAACATGGAGGAGAAAGAAACTGAAAAAATAAGTAATTCTAAAATGTATAAAGCAGAGACTCACAAAATCATTTCACAGATCTACTAACTGTTACATGCAATTGTAGACACACAATTATGATGAACTACCAGACGTATCCAATCATATCATCAATCATTTAACATTGTATGAAACAGTAAATTAATAAATGCATCTTCCGAAGTTTTAAGGATTCAAACAAATAGACAATATAATTAAAGCAGACAAGACTCCGACAGCCATACAATGTAGTGCCAGAAGAGAAATTTTGCTACTTTTACAAAAGATATGAAAATTGGTTGGCTTTAATATACAGTATAACCCCCTGAAAACCAGACTCCCTGAAAACTGGAATTCTCAGAAAATTGGACTTTTGGCCCAGTCACAAAGGGGTCTGGTTTCAGAGGATATACTAAACATTTTTGCACTTTCGCCAAATCCTAAAAAACAAAATGGTTGGCATTGTATTACGACAATGTAATATTGATTTTTGAACAATACAAAATTTTAAAACCAACTTTTGTCATCTTTTCATTGGATTTAAAGCTGCTTATCAACAGTATTTCAATCATATGCTGAGCCAGTTGCTCTAACCAGTCCATCCCCATTCCCTTAGCATCTGACATGTTCTAAAATGTGTGAACCAGAAAAGAGAGGCAACTGATCATATGTAATATTTTATCAGTTAATCTGCCATGGATAAAACATTTACCCCAATGAATCACTGAATCGACAGTCCTTGAACTGTTAAACCAGAACGAGGCTAATGAAAAAAAACCAACACAGTTCTGTCATAATTAATATGCTCGCTAGATGTATATTTTACAAGTTATCTCTAGCATACAACAAACATGCCAGGAAATTAATCAAAAGATCAAACAAACAAACTGAAATCAAGATGTAAGACGTGCAGGGGTGAAATTAAACAACTCATGCCTCATGCCACGTCACACACGATTTACCTTCTCCCAAACCATCCGTATTTAAAGGACCAACTCTTTCGTTAATGAATTTTTCCTTTTCCTCAGCCTTTGCTAAAGCCTCTTTCTTTAGATCTTCAGCGGCTTTTTGCATAATAATTTGCTACAAAAATCAATGCAAAGATTCAAATAAGAGATACATGTATGCTTAACAAAGAATTCCAACTCCACTACAAGTCAACATGCATTTAACCCCGGTTCAAACCAAAGGGTGTCTTCTATTCATAGGCATGCGACCGTTTTTATACACAAGCAGGAAAACAGCCAAGAAAAATCAAAATAATCTTTGGACAACCTCTCCAACAGAAAACACACCTTCTCTCAGTCAAAACTAATTATTCCTATGTTCAGAAGTGACACAAAGGCAATCAACTGAAGCAGAGCAAAATAAAGAAACAAAACAGAACTAAGGTAAATACAAATCAAACTTGCTCCAAGGGAGATAACTCATACAATGTTCTTGTACAAAACTTGTACAATGCACGAGTGCAGCTCCTCAATCGGGACAATTCTTTGAAGAAAGCAGAAACTCAAGTGCAACAACTCTGAGGAATCATAGTGAATAATTATCCCAAGGGAGGCAACTCACTCAAGAAAACCATAACTCGAAAATGTGGCAACCTTTTGAAGAATCTAAATGAATAATTATCCCAAGGAAAGATTGTAGATCATTAAGGGAAACAACTCATTAAAGAATCACAGTTGTAATTGCAGTAAATAGGTTAAGTGCATAAGATGAAGTGCGTATATATTCCTATATCATTCTCTGGAACAATCACCCTCAGGCATGTGCAGTAAATATTAAGATACCAAACCATAAATCACAAATCTATAAACAGCAAAGGTGCAAATAATATAACCAGTTATTGTGCGGAGGAAGCTTAGATAAATATTGGAAAGAAAATGCGGGAAAGAAACATTATCAGACCACCAAGGTAATACTAAACTCCCAAGATTTAAAATGACAGGAAAGTAACAACCAAGAGATAAACAACTGTAAATAAGACTCAGATAAATTCGAAGAAATATAAAGTACAAAAAAAAACAATAAAAGATAAATCTTAACTAACAGAAATTGGAAACTACACAGCTTAAACAATAGCATACCCTCTTTTAAAAGCCAGGAACTGACATGAATGATGAACAGCAAGACACCTTAGAGATAAGCTGTCTGATTATATAGACACTGTTTTACCAAAACCAAGCGATACTACAAAAACATTTGACAACATTTCACCAATTGGAGTAAAACTTCAAATTACAGCACAGATCACTGACAGCAAGCACCAACAATAGCAATGAACATAACATTTCTTTTATAAGACTAGTTCACCTTTAGATATAGTCAAACCCTTGGATGAAAATTTTGAAAGAAATGGAAAACTTAAACGCTGTGCTGTGAAAACAATAAAAACCAGAATGTACCAGCAGGCACATGCAGGAAAACTTTCATCCTAGCAAACCTGAGTCTGAAAAGTCACTCAAGTAAGCAATGGGCTCTCTTGGCACAGATTTACTAAAATAAAAAACAGAAAAAAGCATCATAAAATGGTCCAACTATGCATAAAGGTCATCATTATTCTTTTCCAGCAGTGACCTTCTTTCTTAAGTTTGACTGAGTCAATCCTCCCAGACAAAAAACCAAAGCAAAAATTCTATCTGAAATCAGTGACATCTCAGAGTCTCACCGATGATGAGTGACTTCAAAGTTCATCAGCGACATCAAACTTGTCATTACCTGAACTTAGATAATTAAGATCATCAGGAAGAGGTTCAAGACGTTCTGCAAGCTCTCTTTGTTTCTCTTCGAGTTCTTCTTCACTATATTCTATATCACTAATTAAATCCTTCATGCACATGCAAATAAAGTAACACAACATGGAATTACATGCAAAAATGATTTAAAAACATTTGAAAAGTTCGTAAATAATTCAGAAAAGCACTTTGATTCCTTCAACAGGGTTATCAAGAAGTTGTTCAAGACGATTATTTTCAAAACTGTTGATAAATTACCCAGACACGATTACTTTGTTGATGAACAAAAGCCAATTCTAAACAAAGCTATGCCAAACCCTGATGATTGGGCCACACACATCTAAAACACTATGTGTATCATATATACATACATTTAACTAAAGGATTCCTCGAATATTGAGGATAGTTTGCTTGTTTTTATGTGACTTATTGTCAGTGGGTTTAATGCCGTTTTTCAACAATATTTCTGTTATATACGATGACCGGTTCACCTAACCAGTTTTCCAGGACTATATACTAACTTACACTTCCACAAGGAGCTGGCAACTTCTCCACATGTGGAGGAAAATCGACATTATTGTCAACTTTTCATGGAAAGGTATGACCTGCCGCGACCAGGATTCGCACCCGTATCTCTGGGCTACAAGTCCAGTGCACTAACCACTGGACCACAGCAGTGGCTATTGAGGACAGGATTCACTAAATATTTATTAAAACAAAGTCAGACAGACACACCTTATATTAATAAGTTTAAACTTTCAGATACAATGATATAACAATAAACTGACATTTTTACAAAACAAATCCATACAGTAAAACCTCACAAAACAACAACTTCAATATTAAGACCATCTCATTTCAACAAACCCTTATTATCAGACTGGTTATTGATATTTCTTTTTTTATTTTAACTTGATAATGAGACCTACAAAACATTAAGTTTCTTTCGGTCCTAAATTTGGTATTATGTGTAAGGTTTAATCGTGTACCTTAAGTTTCTTTTTCTTCTCAGGTGTGAGCCCTCCAAGACCCTTCCTCTTACCCCTCTTCTTTTGACCTTCTTCAGCTGCCATTCTTGCTGCCTAGCAACAGAATTTAAAAGAAATTTAGAATTTAAATTTTTATGCGTAAAAAATTAATGACCATCACATTAGCATAATTTAATGCTTTAAGATTTTGTCTGACTTCCTTAGTTGTCTTCTGGCCGCATAGCAACAAAATTCAACAAAAAAAAAATAAAATTATAACATTTTTTATATAAAGTGAATTAAAAAATGCTAAAGAAAATCAGATTAGCCTAACTTAATACACGAGACTAAGCATTGACAAAAAACTTCAATCATGTAGTGTACATCATGTGACTTCACAAAAGATTTTGAGCATGTGTTACTATGACAAAAAAAAATGTCATTCTCACTTTTTCTGATGCCTCTTCTTCTTGTCTTAGTCGTTCACGTTCAGCTTCCTCTTCTTCCTAAAAATAGGCAAAGGTCAAAGGTCAGAAAATGTCATCAAAAATAAAAAAGATATCAAAAATGTTGAAGGTCAGAAAATAAAGTCAAAATGTCATAAGTCTAAGTTAAAAATGTTGTTTCATTGTCAAAGGTCATGCAATATCATTGTAATGTCAAAGGTCATGAAATATAAATCAAATATCAAAGGTCAAAATCAGGAAATTTTTAAACAAATACCATTTCAAATCACTTTTCCTTTGCAAGTAACTTCTAGGCTTACAACACAACAGGTAAAAAATTGAACCTATATTCAACCAACTTGAACATTTCTAGTAGCCTAATGATTCACTTGGATCATCTCAATCAGTCAATGCATCCAAGCTTTTAGACTTTTCTGCGTTTAACATAAAAATATCCATAATCATTGTTCTTTTATTGCCAATACTAGATCTCACATTGATGGAAAATAATCATTGTGCAATGTTCAAGACATTAAGACTTGTGTATGAATAAATAAAAGCCTCAATTTATTGCAGTTTCTAATTCAAAGTTCCCCAAGCTATAACTATTTTAGCACATTCCATCAGAACAGAACGTGGGTGATAATGAAGTTATCAGCCCTTTGGTTAATTAATAAATTTTCTGTGAAGATGTTATAGTAGACAATAACATCAAAAGCCTTAGGCATCAAATACATTATGTATTTCAATTAGGCCAGAAAAAAAGTAAAAAGCCATGTTAACTGTTATCCGACTGACCCTATTTTTTTTGCACTAGCCCTAAAGTTTCCAAAAGCAAAATTCAAAATATGAAAATATATGGTGACAAATTGTACAAAGTACAAAAGGTATTTTTAGAGGATAGAAATAGAAAAGTTTTTTGACCAACATACCCAATAATTTTTAGTCAAGTAAACGTAAATATTGTTTTTACAATTATATATCAGAATTTGTATCATGATTTGAACAAAAACAGCCACAAAAAGGTTCTAGAAGCGGGGAACCAGCAAAGTCTTATGAAGACTTCATTGATTCAAGTCCCCCTCAGGTGGCTTGTTAAAGTTTTGCTTGAAGATTGGATACCAATATTTGATCATGATTATGGACAAAAAGTCTTTATTTCCATGGCTAAGATTCCACTTCAGACAAACATGGGAACCAGGATTTATCAAATGAATACACACTCGGGAACCAGGATCTACTTTCAGTGTAACTTACCTCCAGTTGGCACGACGATTTTCTGGCAAGGCCTGAAGATTCCTGATAAAAACACAACATGCATAACACTCAGAAATAAACACATTACATAAAATAATGAAATCTACAGCACTCAACTGATTTATGATTATAGGCAAGAGAGTTTTAATAAAAATATCAATCATTCAGTCGAAAATACAAAATCGCTGACTCAGCAGATTCTAAACAGTGTTATGAAAGTGAAATTTATTGGAGGTATGTTCAATAATTCTGATAAGAAATTTCTGAAATGAGTCAAGTTTCAGAAATTTATGCATTTTAAAGGATTTTCACTAATAAGTTATTCATTCAAAAGGAAGGAACGACCCTTTTTAAATTCCAAATTTAATTTTGGGAAACATTTCAAAATACCCAATGTTTTAGGACTTAAAACTTGAAATAAGCAATTTCCATTGAGCAACTAACATGATTTCATTACCTTAATTATCATCTTTAATGATTTCTTGCATTATTTAAAAAAAATATATATTAGTAAAATACCATGCTACAACCACAATAAACAAAACCAAAGAAAAAAATAACGTTTTCATGCAAACTCAATAAATTCTAAACTAACACTGTTATTTCATTAATTTACCCTATCAAGGTAAAATCTGAAAAAAAAATTCACAGCATAAATTACATATAAACTATAAGTACGTATAAAACACATGAATATTTAATGTGATATACAATTTTGTTTTTATTTGAAAATTTATCATTTGGACTAGTTTTTTCAGATAGACTCGCAGGTACTGTATATTCCCTAATAAACGCCCCCCGGGGCGTTACATCTTTGAAAATGTGTTTGTGTCATTCTTTGGATTTAAGAAGTGTTTTCTACTAATTTCTACTGTTCATCTCCGATTAAAATAGCCTGTCATGGTAAAGGGGGTGTTTATTAGGGGAAGGGTGCTTATAAGGGAATATATGGTACCTGATGGTAATTTAATAATCTCTCCATGCCTGCTGACTGGATTGAAGGTGACACATCTTTACCCGAAACTTAAAAAATAAACTCAGCTCAAAATCTTATACAAACTACATTTTGTAATCAATCACAGCAGGCAGATTTGTCAATGGTAGTCATAATGACTTTGTTCTGAGTCAACAAATCAGAGACTTGAATTTTGAAACTGAAAACATTCTCATCTCAGTACTGAAACCTTTATTCAAAACTAACCAATCAGTAACTGCAATTCTGAAATTGAAAAAATACTTGTCTCAGTACTGAAACATTTTTTTTTCACAATGAAAAAAATGTTTCCAGAATGACAAACTTAACTTACATCTACACTGGATCCCCTACTGTGTGGGGCACTTGAATCAAAACTGGAGTCCCTCCCATTCCTTTCATTACTAGAGGCAGAAAACCGACTTCTTGGAGTTTCTGAGTTAACCGCACTAAAATTGCCATCTTCCCTTTGCCATCTACTAGTGACCTTTGACCTGGACTGGTTTCCATTTACATTGGAATGATCAGACTGTGCCTCAGTGGGTGGGGATGACAGTCTTTGCTCAAATGACTGAGAAAAACTTTGTTTCTGAGAAGCAGATAATGGTGTTTTTGGTGATGTTGTTTCATCAATGCTTTTAGTTGCCTTTTCCAGATATTTTGCTGCAATATATTCAGTATTTCCACTCAATCGTTTAGAAAGCACCTCCTTTCTTTCAGTTGGTGATTTTACTGTTTGCTGGTCCTGTCAAGAAGGCAAGAAAAGTTAGTAATATTCAGTGATTTCTAAGAACAAACTGAAAGAGAAAAATATGTAAAACAGAAGATTAGAAGTGCACTGATAGTGGAATAATAAGTCTGATAAGATAATTAAAAGGTTATTGCTTGTAAACAATGGTTTTTGATCAGTCGCACCAAATGGCTTATTTGCAAATCAGAGTTTTTTATGAACATGAAACATTTCTGGCATTGATTTTTTGTAAATATTTTATGACATGTTTTGTCTGTAAACACAGTGCAAAAAGCAGACAAGCTTTCTGGTTCTCTGAGGCATTAATGCCATCTTCGCAAATATTTATACAGTTAGCTTGAAAAACTATCTGAAGATATAACAATCCCATGTCTACAGTTTATCTTCGAACAATTGGGCGCCATTAATACATGATTGCATACAACAAACTTGGCAAAACAAAGCTGTACTCGAGCCAGCAATGTAAATTGACAGTGCTAAATTGAGAACTAAAATGTATGATTTATTTAGTCGTAAGTCAAAGCAAAGACTTATATATGAACATAAGTACTACCAGAGAGTTCCTCTATAAAGCAGCCAAAATCATATGAAAACTAGAGCTCTGCAGAGTGGCACCAATGTTCGTCTGCTTTACATTGTTCTATTCAATGATTTTTGTGTGTCTAAGTTAAAAAGGGGCATAACTCCAAAAATATAGCTTTCAGAATAATGCCCCTTGTCCTGCAACTGCGCCTTGTCATGATAATAAAGTATTCCAAGTGTCATGTTGATATCTTTGAAAGTGTTTGAGTAGTGGGCTACATTAAAGTTTTAGCAAGACAATTATGGTGATTAGGACGACTACAACCACCAAGCATTCATAATAACTTAACTTTTTCTTCAAAGAGACAAGCTAACAAGTATTTCTGTTGTGATGATTATCTTTAATTTCAACATTGTCTGTAATTGTATACATGTACACAGAAAAACCTCACTTCTTAACAATCACTATATCGACAACCAGTTCACTAAAACATCTACATTTTAGACCTGTTTCCAACACTCCTCTTGTATTTCAACTTGATAATGAGACCATATCAATATTTAACCAATGTTTTAGTTATATAGGTCGTCTTAATTTAGAGATTTTACTGCAGACAATAAGATCTTACTTTGAAAAGCAAACTTCAGGGAATCAAGGGCAGTAACTCTTGTTAAGCAGCTATATAACAATAGAGAAATAATGCAAAACAGACAGAAATATAATGTAATAAAATATTTGGTGCAGACAACATACTCAAATTACCATGTAATAAAATTGCTCCTTCATTCACAGTCAGAAACAATGATCACCTTTGTGTAACAATGCAATCAAACACATTTGGTTCATCAAGTCCGAACAGTATGATGCGCTCAGAAACCCAAAGGTATGAAATTAAGCAAAAGAGAAAAAACTACCTGCGGATGTTGTTTATCAACAGATTTCCATCGATCCAATACATTTCTTTTCGACGTATCTCGAACTTCAGGTTTCTGAAATATCAGAAAAAAATACAGGTAATTTATTATTATGTCGATACATGTGATTCTTATCTGATCATCAGATAAATATTGAAGAACATCAGAACATAGAACATTTGTTGAACGTATAAATCACCTGTTCGTTAGATAACTCAATGACATTTGGCAAATTGATAAGTCCTTTAATATATGTTTTGTTTTGTTTCTATGTGACATTGTCTATGGGTTTAACACTGTGTTTGAACAATTTTCAATTATATACAGCAGCCAATTTTCCTGGAGTGTATACTAACCAGTACTAACGTATCCTTCCACAAGAAGCAGGCAACTTTTCCATATATGAAGGAAAATCACCATTTTTGTCAAATTTTCATAAGAGGGATTTGAACAAGGATTGCTGGGTTACCATTCTAGCACACAAACCACAGGACCACAGTCATGGCCTCCCTTTAATTAAAAATCAATAAAAACTATTTTGTTCAATTCTTAGATGTTTAAGACAGAAAAAAAGAATACATTTTGGTGTCAACCCTAGTTTCTAACAACAAAATCCAAAATATGAAAATATTTGAGAACAAATCGTGCCTCTTAAGTACGAAAGATATGTCTAGAAAAAAGAATTAGAAGTTTTACAACCAACCCACGCATGTTTTGGTCAAGAAACTGGCAACAAAACTAATTTATTTTGCACTATCTGTACCAGAAATATTAAATCAACAGTTAAACATGTGAACAAGGGTCCCAGAGAGGAAAGAAGAAATATGACTTTTATATGCAGTTGGCCTGTATTTAGAAGTATATTCAGTAAACAGTGAAAGAGCAGCCTATATATTAAGTCATATACTACATGTTCCCCGATTTACCCACCAGCAACCCTTAAGTGAAAGACTGCTTTCCCAAACTATGTGTTAAAATGTGTATAATATGTATCTGGTGAGGGACAATTACTCAAAGCAACAAAAAAGCATCCAGGGCTTACACCATGCTTATAACACATTAGAATAAGTTGTGGTATTCAAATATGGTGTGACTGGCATGAATATTCCGTCTTTTCGCTGGAGCTTTAACAGAGCACCCATTGCCATTGTTATTGATGACTTTTCTTGCTTTAATGTCGCAGGAAGCCCAGGTTTTATCTGGGTAGAGATGTTTACTTTTCGTAAGCTAGCTGGACAGCTCCCTCCTAAGTGAGATTCATCTGATTCAGGGTGTGATTCCAACTCAAAGCAAGAGGATAGTGATTACTAGGCCTAGATCACGACCAATTGACCATGGCACCCCATGAATCTCTAGTAATATTTTCTTTTTTTCAAAAGCCGTTATAACTGTGAAGTAAATTGATTTGATTTTATAAATATCTAACAAGATGGTTTTGAATATGCTCTAGTTGGTTGCAAAGGGCAGCTGTTGTGTTGCAAAGGAGCACAATGTTGAAAAAATTGCAGAAACTATAGTCTTATCAAAGATCAAATCTAAGGATGCAGTCCTGCTATTGGTTGATTTTATAACTGCACATTGAATCAACCAATCAGAGGCTCGTGTTATTTAAGACTGGCCTCCAAAATTCAGAGATAACCTAAGGTTATTACTTAACTCATGACTCCAGTTAAATCAATTTGGACACCAAGAGCTATCAGGTATTTAATTAGATTCAAGTTAATGTAATTATTCCCATTGACAGGTGGATATAAATAATTGTATATAAAGCCTGGCCTTGGCATTGGGAGAAAAAAACAAGATAACGGCTTATCAGTAAACAACAAAGTGATCCAGAACTTTCTGCAGACATTTGTGATGTGTGTATTTCTGTGTATTGGCGAGAGTGTATTTGAGAACATCTTATCACATTTAACTAACACAGGTAAATAATCGACATATGAGTAGGCATAAAACACACTCATAAAGTCGATGATATTTTCAGCATTTGTAGATTCCACTGTATTGCATATATTTTGAGTGGAATAGAACACAGTAATATAATTTAGCGCTTTAGAATCCAACAAATAATCTGAAAATGAATTCAATAAAAAACTGAATCCATATGAATCTATCAGACATGCTGGGCCAATCCTGCATAGTTAATATTGTAATCTAGTACAAAGCAGAATTAAGACATTGGAGTTTATAGTTGTACCAACAACCAGGGTCATTTGGTGACTTTTCCAGCTGTAAGAAGATCCCAGGCTTACACTGGGTATAACCACTGACCTTCCGTAAGCTAGCCTTCTGTCCCGGTTAGGATTTGAACTCAAAGAGTTGAAGGGCTAGTGATTACACTGTGGGCTATGGAGGCCCCTAGAAATAAGACACATTATCACTGAACTATATTTATAAACTTAAAGACTAATAGGTAAAACAAACCAATAACCATCAGAATATTAAATTATCAAAGTTACAAGTCAAAGTTATAAAAAAAACAAACAGTTCAAAATAAATTGTACAGTACAGTCAAACTTGAAAACACAGTCCACGAAAGGGAAAAATAATATGGTTTGTAAGACAATTGGCCCTTACTTGGAGGTTCATTGATAATCTTAATAAATGTGTTTTAAAGAATGGCCTATGTTCATATAGTGACCTTTATTCAAAGTGAATAAACACATGTCATAATATTTGCATAATTCTTTTCGACAAAATAGACAATATTGCAAATGATCAAAAAAAAAATTTTTCTTCAAATGAGGCACGATATAAAACACCAATTCCACAAGCATTTTAGAAAATAGTCAAAATCTTTCTTCAAGCTTGATGAAATAGTGATTTGAACTGTTGCCAATATCCTTTCAGCAATGGTTAAACAGTACCAATGTTGTCCAACATTGCTTGGGTCAACCCCTTTGACTAACCTCCAAACATCTATTGTATGAATGTATACTGTTACACCAAAGGAGAAAAGTGCTGACTATTCATTTGGCACTAACAATGCAGAAATACCACAGCAACATATAGCATCAATTAATAAAGCCTAATTGATCTACCCCTTGGCCATTTCTACATTATTCTTGGCTGTGCTGATACCAATCACATTCACTTAATTGTTACATATGGGTATTATTACACAATTACCAGTATCTTATGTTAATTGGACTCTTCTTGTTTAAAAGACATACTTATTCAAAGTACTGTGAAATCAATCATAATGTCAAGTAGTTCTATGGTATTAGGCTAGAAAAATAATCAGATTTACAGGAGTTTAACCCCCCCCTCGAAAAAAAATTGGGGAGTTAAGATGTAATAGTTTTCTTTTCAATTTTTTTTCAACATACCTTTTGTACTTTGGAGGTACAACTTGTACTTTGGAGTTTGCTTTTAGGAGCTTCAAGTTTAGTGCCAAAAAATTGGGTTCTTGTGAAAACAATATTTTCTGGCCTTATCAGTGCCTATTGTACCAAGAGCCTTTTTTGTGTGTCAAGTGTATTAGAGATTATACATATTTGTGTCAAGTGATGTTAAGAAGTCACTCTAGAATTATCAGAGTCAAGTGTGATGAAAGTCTTCTGTGTGTCAAGTGTATTACAGATCATTTGATTTCATGTTAAGTGTTGTCAAGGAGTCAAGTCAAATGCTTGTTTTGCATCTTGAAATTATACAGATTACAATGTAATGTTATTGTCTAAATGTAAACAGGTTTAACAGAATTCCTGGAAAAATATCTTTTTACAGCACAAGGTTCAGTTGCAGCTTTTTTCCTATTTCAAGTGAACCATAAAATTGCTTGGCACAGGTAAGGCCACGATAAATTAATTGCTAGATTCCAATACCCAATCACCTCCTATACTCAATTCTGTCCCAAGCCATTTTATTTTATAAAAAGCTCAAAAAAATGAATAAAAAAACAAACGAGCAGAATTTGAGCCCACATATTGATACAGTTGAGTAGTTTGTATATGCTGGGTAATTTAGACAAAATGGCAACAATAAGGAGTACTATTTTTTATACAAATACATATGTATATTCTGATATACATGTATGTTTCTTTGCTTCAACACAGGAAAATAAAAAAAAATCCTCCCTTTTCCTCTATTTAAGAAAGATTTGAATGATAATATATCAATTTATTTTGACCTTTCACAGAATAAAACACATTTTAAGCAAAAAATAGCAATTTGTAACAAATATATAAATCAGTTAGAAAATGAAAATAAGTATAATTTTTGTTTACTATAATTATTGAAGAATCGGAATAAATCCTAATACTACAGAAGCATATATAAATATAACTAAGTACAATGTATATATACAGTGAGTTAAACACACAAGAAAAGCATATGTGAAAACATGAAAAAAACCACATTCACCAAATGTGTGATCAAACTATTTGAAAACAGAAATAAAAAATGGCATAATGCTGTTTATCAATAGAAATAGCTAGCCTGCTAAAGTGTGCTTTCAGTAAAAGCAGTTGTCTTTCAATATCAATGGACAATAAAGGGCATTAAAAAGGCCATAACTCTATCTAACAAATAGTTAAGCAAGGTAACTCTGATTAAGAAGAGCTTTAAATGCAACAATAGACAAACCACATCTACAATCAAAGATATGCTAAAAGGAACTTATGAAAATAGTTTAGTTTCAATTCCTAAAGCAAATGTTACTGAAAAAGAATTTGAAGTTCTTCAATGAAAGCAGAAGCAACTAGGGCAAAAGTAAGATTTGGATAAAATTTCTACAATACTGGTATGTTCTACAATACATTTTACTCCATTCCAGGATCCCATTCAAAATTCACTTTACAATAATTAAATTTTAGAATCAATGAAAAACAGAAATTTTCAGCAAAGATACTGAAGTTTCTTAAATTCGGTGATTCTATGTTTTATCAAGCCGCAAACTTCAAAAATAAGATTTTGTGAATAAGTATGTACCATCATCACGATTTATGAGAATTACAAAATATCTTTACTTATCTACACATTACACCTGTGATGTACAAATGCTGGGACCAAAGTGAACATATAGCCAGAGTACAACCTTGATATCCTTCAAGAAATTTTTTTTTTCACTGGGGTTTGAAGTTTAGAAAATCAGGAGGCATACATTACGGGATGGGTATATATTAGGGGAGGGTCATATACTAAGGAGAGGGGCATATATTAGGGAGGACCATATAATAAGGGGAGGGGCTTATTTTTGGATACGGTGTACAAAGGGAATATTTGGGAACCATTTGGTGAGCGCATATGACAAATTACACTTGTACGGATTTTTCTGGAAAAGAGTAGGTTTATTACAATAATATCTGACAATCATTACATATGCACGAAATGGCTATCCTCATTGCACGTAATATCTATCCAAATGAAATCCTATAACAATCAAATGCATGGTTTAGGATCAATCGCGTGAACATGTGATAGAAAATATATCTTCTGTTCACATCTGGTGCCTGAGTATGTTGCATTTGGACATGATAACATTCAAGGTTATACACTGACTAAAATATTATTATGCGCGATAACTAATTCTTGACACTATCGAACACGAACACATACAAAACGAAACAGATACTCTGTTTACTACACACAGTATGTATTGCAGTATCTTACATTTATCTGGGTCTCGCTAGCACTCCATCGTCCTAACAATGCCTTCCTCTGATTTTGTGTACTTCCAATTTTTTCTAATTCATACTGAACAGAAATACAACAAAAAGAGTGTAAAGATGATTGAGATAGTAGAAACAATAGCATGGATAAAAAACATTAGAAAGATGGATAAAAGATAGATAAAAACAATATGAAGATGGATAATAGATGGACAATAACTTGATTAAAATAGCAGGAATGATGGATGGATAATAGATGGATAAAAACAATAGCAGGATGGATAATAGGATGGATAATAGATGGATAAAACAATGGCAGTATGGATAATAGATGGATAAAACAATAGCAGGGTGGATAATAGATGGATAAAACAATAGCAGTATGGATAGTAGATGGATAAAACAATAGCAGGATGGAAAAAAACAACAAAAGTACGGACGGATAATAGATGGATAAAAACAACAGAAGTATGGACAATAGATGGATATAAACAACAGACATATGGATAATGGATGGATAAAAATAATAGAAGTATGGATAATGGATGGATAAATACAATAGCAGGATATATAATAGATTGCAAGAAAACAACAGCAGGATGGAGGAAGATGGCAAAAAATATTAGCAAGACCTATAATATATGGATAAAAGAAATAATCACTGATAAGAAAACAATGGACAATATGCTAATTAGTGAATAGAGATTGTGAAACAATAACATCCAGACACTCTGGAGTTAGATTAACACACACCATATCTTTATTGTTCTTTTCTCAAATAAATAAGTATGAAAGACATTACTGTGAACTATCTCTCAGAGAACTGGGAAAATATTTGTTTATATGAGGGTCAGAGTTAAACAATAGCACAAAGCTTTCATGCAAAATTCTACAATCAGCAGATGTACCCAAATTTTTGCAACAAACTGACCTAAATTTCTTTTAAATGACTTTTCAAATCTATGCAGTCGTAGAATTTGAAAAAAAATGCTAACGTGTCAATATCTCAGGGCTCGACAATTTGTTTCAGGCTACTTGTCCAGCAGGACGACCAGCTTAGAATTTAACTAAAAAAGTATTATTGGTCATTATATCGAGGTGGTCTTAATATTGAGTCAGCTGCAAAGTGAGGTTTTACTGTATAGTGTTAAAAGCAGCTTGCAACTTAAAAAATTGAAACCAGTAGTCCAAAACTGCCAAATTCTGTTATGATACCAGGAAATTAAAGAGAAAAAAAAACAATATTGTGCTTGTCAAAAGCAAATTTTTCATGTCCAATAAGTCGCGGCTAAAAAGGCAGTTAGAATGGAAGCCTTCAAACTTAATTTCATTGGCTGTTCAAAACTTATTTCCTAAAACTTAACCAATCAGAAGGCTGCATTCATAGACAGGATCAGTGTCTGACTTTAAGATCAGAGCTGGTTTGAATTAACTATTTAACACTTGAGAGACAGGCAATAATCAAGACTTAGCTACACTAATCAGAATACAATGAATTTCAGATGATATTTCTATTATTACACTGCGGGGTGCATAATTGTACCTGATGGAATGACAATAATAGGAATATACTGAACATATTTACCTGAACGTTTCTGGCTGATGTTCGGGTCGCACTCTGTGATTTGGCAGCCAGCTCGAAGTGCTGTAATTTCTCTGACAGTTTGTGAGTTTGCGGAGTCAGAATCTGGAAGAATATAAAATGAACCATAATCAAGGGCAGATAACTCTATAAAATATGAAAATTGTAAATTTTGTAGTCATTAAGTACAGTAAAATCTGCGTTGGCAGCCACCTCCAAATAAAGAGCACCATGTGAATAAGAGCCATTCTTTGTAAACTGGTCAATCATTATTTTGAACAAACTCACCTCCAAATAAAGGCCATTTGCAAATAAAAGCCACATTTTGTCTTTCCCAATGGTGGCCTTTGTTCAGAGGTTTGACTGTACAAATGAATTTATTGCATTTCCATAATGAATGAAACGGCATCATCAAGGACAGAAAAGTTTGTCTAGCATCATTTGCATTTTAATGACTTCTAAACAATATTTCAGACATGGTATGAGGAATACAGTTTTGAGGCACTTAATCAAATTTCCCCAAGATTAAGAATTATGCTACTTTTTCAGCAATGGATTAAAAAGGCTGTCACATATGCAGTAAAACCTCACTTAACGACCACTTCAATATTACGACCACTTTATTGTAATGATCTTTTTGGACTGGTTTTAAGTATTTCTTCTATATTTCAACGAGCTCAATCTAAAGGTTTTTTCTAGCCCTAGATATGCTTATCTCAACTTAGATTGCACCAGAACACATACATTTCATGCTAGGTTCTAGCCAAACTTGCCCCCCATATATAATTGATATTTAGTTGTAAGTCCTACTGATTGAGTTAATTCCAGGGTTTTGGTGTGATTTAGCAAATTATTCTTATCTCAAATTAGTCAGACTGATAACCCCAAGGACCAGTCTGGAGATAGTGATAATGAAAAAGACTGGAGTCATGCAACTACTCAAGTATTGAACACTACAGTTATGCTTATAAAATTTGATGTACAGTATACAAACACAAACAGGTTTTACAACTTATATATCTTTTTAAGAATATTTATCAATACTTTTTTACTTCTCACACGAAGCACTATTTCCTTTGGTGAAAACAGTGATGTCAATCTAAAAATGATCTCAATTGGATACTTACAAAGACAAATTTGTAAAAACTATGATATTTCATTGAGGTATTGATTATTCTCATCAAAGTTTTGCAGATTTAGAGTTTCGATTTACTTTGGTACACAAACTTTTAGATATTTTGGCCAGATTTACTTAAGCGTCATCAAACTATATTGACATGGTATACATTTGTTGTTCTTGGGCCCATACAGACGTATGGTTTCAAGTGAATTAGAAATTAAGAATTTAGTTATTCAGCCAAAGTTGGTAGGTCTGAGGAACTTTTTCAAATATATATTTTTGATAGATTTAATTTATATTTGGAAAAAAAATTGATTGAGACATAAAAACAATTGAGGGTCAGCTGAAAAATAGGGTCAGTGGAAATCAGAAGCTAAAATCAAGTAAAACTGGATAAAACTGGGCCAAACTGGACAATACAGTCACCTGTGATAAAAGGACACCATCTGAAAAACAGGCACACCTTAACATACAATACTGATACAATAGACCAAATAAACCTCGACATGAAAGCCAACTTTATGTAAAGGCCATAAATTTTACACAGAACAACTTCATATGATATGTCATTAATACAAAATTGAACAACTAAAAACATGGGGCCCAACAAATAGTGCTTCATTGTCATACTGCAAACTTGAATTTTGTGAAAATGGATTGCCTAAAATTTCATTTAAATATGATAATACAGTAATAAGGAGCTTAACCAGAATATGTACTTTCATTTATTTTTTAAATTTTTCATCTGGGGTTTATAACATTGCACTAACAGCCATTTGGCCACTTCTCCAGTTTTAATGGTAAAGAAAGACCTCAGACTTATACCTGCATGGGTAGAACCATTGACCAGCTGTAGGTTAGCATGACAGATTGCTCCCATGTGAAATTTGTCTAGTCTCAGGTGGGATTGAACCTCGAAGCAGTGAGGGGCCATAGTGATTACCAGTCAGAGATCACAACTACTTGACAACAGAGACCCCTAATTCCCAGTATAGTCAAGTCAATGAACAAACACCATCAAATGGATGGAGATATACAACTTTTATGCAGAGGTATATTTGTGCAATTTATCAATGCAGTAAAACCTCATACGATGATCAACTACTGCATTAACAAGACCACTTTTTACTTTGTTTTGCACTGACTTTTTATTTCACACTGATTTTTATAATTCCCTTCTATTTTTTGTATTTATTATGAGACAACCTCGATTTTATGACCATTTTATTTGGTCATAAGGATGGTTTGAATATCAAGGTCTTACTGTGAAACAATACTCAAGAGTTGCCTTTGCTCACATGGATGCCATTAACTCGGGTTTGAAGATGTAACAATATTTAACCACATTCTTTAATTTACTTAATGAGCATATTGCCATAACCTAGTCAGAAATTATCCTTCAAAACGCTGACTAATTACACAATAAAGAGAATTACTGTACCTCTTTTCAGCGGAAATTATCATAGCCCTGGGAATTTCCCAAGTATAGAAAAAAAACGGATTTCTTGAGCATGAAGAATGTTCAGGCTCGTCAAAATATCTTACGCTGCATAATCTGCTTATGCAGGTAAATTTTTGGCTCTTGCAGTTACTGTAGTAGCAATCGAAAGAGACAACCAGAATTATAGGTAAGAATGCATTTCATTCTGTATGACTTACATTCGGTTCAGTGAAAATGCAAACTTTACTGGACCAAATAAACTTTTAGTGGACAAAAATTTATACACAAAGTTTCATAAAGAATGGCTAAACACTGTGGATACTAAATTTAGCAATTTTATTCCCTGTTAAGGAAAATACGCGGATATTTTCACTGAAGTAAAGAAAAATACATATTTTTTCGAGTGATTAAGATATTTTATTTTTGTGCTCTGAAACATGATAAAATTATCACTGAAAAATTTCATCAACTGTTGGACCAAATTTACTGGACCAACAGCAATTTTGGTGAACTCAGACTTCGGTCTGCTGCTAAATTCGAAGACTGGTGTGATGTTATAATGTGCTTAATAGCATATTGCCATAATTAATATTTTATTTTTTTGATGAAACATAAGAAAAATGAAAGTTTGACAATCATAATACACTTACCACACTTTTTGCACCATGTCCTCTAGTATGGCTTTTGTCTTTAAAAGAATCCTGATCCTTAATTTCCGTTTCAAATTTCTTTAATTTCCCTTTAAATCCATCTTTTTCAACAATCGGAATGATCAATGATTTATCCTTTGATTTTTTTCTATCACTTTCATCCTTTAAGTGCTCAAATTTATCTAATTTTTCCTTTATTTTGTTATTATTAACTTCCAGACTGGAACCACGATCTAAACTCAAAGATTTTTGATGTACAACACTGAATTCAATTTTATTTTTTCCATCACTGACTTTTGGCTCACTTTGTACAACATTTATATCCAATTTTGAACTCAAAACATGTTTTCCAGCCTCAGAACCCCTTTTAGTATCATTGCCATCATCTTCATCGATGAAAAGCTTGTTTCCATCTCTTTGTTGATTGTAGCTGTCATCATCTGAGCTTCCCTCCGACACAGATTCATTTTCAGCTTCATTTGCCTGTTAATTTTTTTTTATTAACATATAAAAATGCATGCAAAAAGCAAGATATTTTAAAAACCAAAAGTCATGCAAAACAAGCCAAAGAATGCAATTTTGTTGATTTTTCATAAAATAAAACAAAAAATTTTTTCAGTATTTACAACCAGTGAATAATTTTCCTAACTTCACTGCGCAGAGTCCAAGAGAATAAAATTAATTATAAAATATTTATTTCTAAATTAACATGCAAAATTAAAAAAAAAAACCCAACAAGCAAAATTATGCTTTCAAATTCATAAAACAAAAACATGCAGACAAACCTTGTATTCTTTAACAAGAACCAGAAGACAGTGAGAATCGAGCGCTATTGCAGACAAGTATCAAAAACTGGTTCCGACAAGACAATACCAGTTACTCTCAAGCACAGTAACTATCAGGAATTCGTTCACACACAAAGAAATGTCCTTGATAAGACAATCCATGCCAACACAATGACATGCAAAAAATGTTGTACTTTTTTGACAACAGACACAATTAGCAAAGCATGCAGGCATTCTTTACATAAACACATCTTACCTGCTCCACAAGAGATGAATGTTTCGAATGTATCAAAGGACAGCTGATACAACTCGAACTGACTTGGGCAATGCTTATCAGTTACTTATTGGTCCCTGCTTATTAGTGATCATAGGTGTACATATTTTATAAAACATCTCTCAATATATCTTTTCCTCCACTGGTTTTAATGAGCCTATTAGCTACCGACATCCTGACATAAAATATCGGTGGATGAAATATGCTTCCAAGAAGTACGACTTTAATTACCTAAATAAAACAACTTCTGTTCACAAACAATGCAAATACGGAAAAACAATGAAACAAAATGGTGAATAATCCTACCTTGATGTTTCAGAAAACGTCTTTTATCCCACAAACACAAATAAAAGTTCAAACAACTAGACTTACTTTAAGTCGTCTGCTGCAGAAAATATCTTTCAATTCATAAATGCAAATAAAAGTTCAGACTAATAAATTCACTTCAAGTCGTCCTTGTAGGTTAAGGACAATTAATATAAGAGGAAAGGAATAATTCTAACTTACCGTACAGTAAGAAACTCAAGCCTTCTGTGGCTGCTGTTAACTAAGCACTAACTAACTGACAAAGCCAAACGGTACCCAGCAATAACTAACAACTACCAAATAATGGGACCCAGGTGATATCAATTATTACTATGGACATAAAGATTACCAAATATTCCCAAATAAATGCACTATTCCCTAATAAATGCCCGACCCAACCCACTTTGGGAGAAAAAACGAATATCTTGACTTAAAAAATCTATTAATAGTCTTTTGAATTGTATCGAAAATGTCCAAAAATCATGGAAATATGAACTCCACGAATTGAAAAGGGGCCAGAAACAGCAATGCTATCAGGGATCTTTATTAGGATGTATATGGTAGCTACTTTACTACTATCTCCAAGGATGATCAGCAGCTTTGATGGAATGCCATCTGTTTATGATTACCATACATCATATAGATACATAATTGTATTGTTTTATTTGCAGATAATATCTTTCAGAGATTCTTTTAGTATTCTATGATCTAGCTGACTAACACATGGTCAAACAAACACACTAAGCCATCCTTATGTTTACTGTTAGACAACCAACTCGTTAAAAATATCCTGATGAAATATATTTCTAGCAATTTTGACAATTTTTTTTCTGATTCCAGCTCTTTCTTTTTTAAATGATGGTCTTATCAGTGGAACACATTTTGTGTAATCTAGCTCAATAATGTTGCTTAATTTATCAAAGCACTGAAAGTAACTTTTTTTAAATTTTAAATTTTTTAAACTAAGGATGGTGAAATTGTATAATCTGAAAAGGTTCAACAATCCTATCACTAAAAAACAAACTTTCTTATTCATAGAATAATTAGTTTATTGATTTGAAGCATTTTCTGTAATGTCAATGTCATCTTTCACTTTATGGGGAAAGGAGATAGGCCCCATTAAAAATTGTGTTTGGAGGTGAAAAATAATATGGCATATACATATACTGCAACAATTATAAACCAATTATTTATAACATTCATTGTTACAGACACATATAAGATATTCAACGGGTCAATTTCACAATCTTTTTGACCAAAATGCAATTAAACTGAATTTTTATAATCATATAAGACAAAAACATACTTTTCAGACAGAGGAATAGGGCTGAATTTCTGCCCCAAATTGCCCCTTCCCCAAAAAACATTGAACATAATGAAATGAGGCTTCTGTTTATGATTAGGAAAAGAGACCTTTTCACTTAAATTTTGATTGAAAACATGCTGTTCAACATCATCGAACATAAGGACTGTGAAGTTCTTATCAAAAAACAAAATGTTCATGTATAGCCCATCATTCAAAACCTTTTCAATGAAAATACAAGATTTTTACACAAGTACAAACAATGACTTCCACTGATTCTATTTGAATTGCACAAACCTTTCAATGATACTAAAAGAAGATTTTTTTATGTATTTTCTTACCTTACGAGCAAATTTTTCAAGACAGAAGTCCAGAAAATGAATAGTTCCATTCTATTATTGTACAAGACTCACCTCACACACATGACCTTCACGTTGACACGTTCACTTTTACCACATGACCTTGACCCTTCATAATAACCAGTATCATTGTCGCCATGTTAACCTACCTGTCGTTGCCTTTCCTCTTCTTCCTCTCGTAGCCTCTGTTGTTCTTGTCGTTCACGTTCTTCTTCTTCTTCTCTTTGTCTCTGACGTTCTTCTTCTAATGCTGCTTGTCGTTGACGTTCCTCTTCTTCTTCACGCTCTGCTTGACGACGAGCTTCCTCTTCTTCTTCTTGTCGTTGTCTTCGGCGACGTTCTTCTGCAGCGTCCTCTTCTGAGGTATCTGGCTGTGAAACAATATACAACAAATTAACATGGATGTAAATTTTCCAGCTTTTATCTGTTTTACTGAAACTATCAAAATGACATTTTTATTGTAATTTGACAATTCATTTGAAGACATTAAATTGCCATTACTATTCAGAACTAGACTTTTTGCTTCATTTTGTAAGGCTTAAAAAAGGTTTGTTTCCGATAACCAGACCGACCCAAATATTTTACCTGCCAACTAAGATTTTGCGGCATCTAAATCTTAGTGCTATATTGTAATTTTCATAACTCATTAATATTACAGTGCACATATTCCCATACAGAGTTCCTGATATTATGTAAAGAACAAACAAAATATAAAAAAAAATCCCCATCTACCGACCAATATTCTTAAGGCATGTAACCAGAAACAAATCTTGTTTTTTGTTTAGGCCTAAATTTTTTATTTGAAACTATTTTCAATATCAAGCTTCTCATAGGTTTGCTCTGAGTAAAATGTGAAAAACGAAGCAACGATACGGATGCATTTTGCGACTTCGATAAAATTAATGTCTTATCATGAAATATGAATCAAATCCAGGTAGGCAGAATTCTGGAAATCCAAGAGTATGCAATTTCTCTCAACCAATCAATTTCTCATTTCTAAGTATCTTCATATTTGAAATAAGTCGGTAAAGACTTCAGGGCAATCAGACTTAAGCAATGAATTACTCACAAAACCAATGTTTAATATCAGTATTCATCCAAAACACATTAATACATAACACGAAATACCATCATATAAACATAAAAGATAGACTGGTTCCTATAAAATGGGAAACTTACTGAAAATAAGTTTTACGATAAATTAAGCTACAACATAATATAAATAACAGTTTTGGTAACAGGCAATAAACAGTGCCATGATATGCCAATTTTTCCTTTCAGTTGATGTATATTTGCAAATTATATTGAATCTAGTCCAGTACAGGAAGAGAATGAGGTTTATAGCACTTTCAACATAGAACATTTAATCTTGCTGAACATATGGGAATCAGCTGATGAATACAGTGATATCATTGGCTGATTTTGACTGCACTCAGAAATAACAAATAAAATCATCAATGGGATCCAACACAAGCCAGGAAACAGAAAATGAAATCTTACAAAAACACAAGCTCGATTTTTTGAACCATCGGCAAATATATAAATGAAAAAGATTTCTAGGAAAAGATTTCTATAAAAAGAAAAACATAAATATTTTCTGAACAAATAAGACAAATAAATTTTTACAAGCATAAAAACATTACAGGAAAATAAGATAAAAGTTTGACGCTTTAAGTTTTAATGACAACTTCAACAAAATATACTTACTACACTGCTAGCTGGCTCCTCGTTTACTACTGGTGTCTCCTGAAGTGATAAAAGAAGTATAATGATACAAATTGTCAAAGGATCCATTGTTAAACTGCCTAAAAAACAAAGTTTTTTAGCCAATAATATTGCTAATAAATCAATCAATTTTAATGATTTTAAACTAAAAATTTGTACATAGAGCATCATAGCATGTTCAAATATTATTACAAGTTACCATTGTTGTAATACTAAGGAATACTTTGTATATCAATTTTTTGCCGAACTGGACTATATGTTTGCAATGAAAATTCCATTGTTTCCATGACTGACAAACATCTCGATAGTAAAAATTGTCTCTTAAACTGATTGAATGACTTGGTAGATGACAATAAAGGTATGTCAGTTTGTAATGAGGAGATTTAATGAACTTATCATGAGCAAGACAACACAGGAATGACATATAAAAAAATATACAGTAAAACTTCGTTATCTAGAGGGGTAATCTGAACAGACAAAATGCTCAAGATAAACATGGTGCATGTGGTGCTGTAATAATAATAATGTGGTATTTGTTTGTAGGTTGAAAATTATTCATAACTAGTAACTACAAATATGATGGGACTTTAAATACTCCTTGAGATAAGTTGGTTACTTGTGATATCGATGCTCGTAATAATGAAGTTTTACTGTAGTATTATGTGTCTGAACCATGTCTGGAAAAACAACAAAAAAACTTTGTGAGGAATCTCTAATAGTAAAGATATAAGTTTTCCTTCATTGTGAAGAGTTATTTTAAAATAATCTTAGGTCTATATTGGCATATCTTATTCAAATTTTTAAGACAGCAGCTTAACGAATCTTGTTATGATGCCATGAATTCATAACCCATGATGTACTGATCAGTTTTCAAATATGACGAATTAGAGGCATTATTAGTACACAATTTTGTTTTCATATTGAAGAGCTTCAGACCACTACAATTCTCTCTTCTGTATGAAGAGTTACCTTACTCAATTGATAGTAATTATACAAATCACAGGATCTCTTCTTATACAAGGAGTTTTAAGCCATAACAAACTCCTTTAGTACTGAAGAGTATTCATACAGTAACCACTTCCTTTCCTTCAAGGTGAAGAGTACTAGAGAGTACCTGAGTAAGTCCAAGGTACCTTAGACAACACATGCTCATATATCCACATTATTACAATATGTACATGTGGTTTCTATCATTTGTGAAGGATAGGAAGAATCATAATACATGTTGATGTAGATAAATAATGTGAAACATCAGAGTACACAAAGCATACATAACTAGATATCTATGTTATATCTTGGCCATGCGTAACAGTAATTAATAATCATGACCATATCATTAACAGCAAAGATATGGTAGATATAAGATAAAGGCAATCATTAATATATTCAAGGCTTACAGTGCCTGGTAAAAAATGGCCAATATATATAAACTATAGGCATTTTTTCTTGATTAATTAAGCTTTGATTTGTATTCATACATGTACTTCAGATATAGCTGAAATGATACCATAATACAGTTGAACAGTTTATAACGCAAAATGGCAGCAATTTATATATATATATACACTGCATGAAATATAATAGGAATAATGAGTAAGCAGTCTTAAGTTCAGATATGTTTTGGTAGAGACATTTTCCAATAAGAAAACTGCAATTCTGAAAGGTCAAATGTGTAGGAACATGACTATAAGAAATAAGGGGAGAGCACTCATGATATGCACATGAGATACAATGCAGGTAGTCTTATGTTATAATATGTTTTGTTACCGACATTTTGCTGTCAGTGAACTGGGAAAAAGAAAACAGAAATAGTCACAGATGTCATTTACGGTTCCTGTATTTCCGAGAGCCTGAAATACCTGAGTGAAGGGTACTGATGAATACGCCAACATTCTGCCATTGTCAGTAAAGAATGTATCACTTGGATTTGTGTGATAAACATTTACTTCAATATGGGGTATGTAACTTGTAGATTCACAAGGAAGCATAGGATTATAGCGCCAAATTTTGTTCAATAACCATCTTCTGTTTTCCAAGAACTCACAAATATTTTATGCCTTAACAGCATGATTTAACTGCACTGAATCTATAAATAAACCAATAATTAACCAAAACTGAACAATATCTAAAGTAATCCTCATAACTTAGAATAGATTAAATGCTACCAAAACAGGCTTAAAAAGATCAAGGTTAATACTAAACAGAATAGTTCAAGGTCAACACTGAAAAGGTCGGGGATAGTACTACACTATAATGAAGGTAAAGCTTAGTACTAACATTGGAAGGTAAAGGGTCATTACAAACATGTAAAGGTCATGGTCAAAACATTCAGGGTCAAGGATTATGGAGCAAGTCTGAGAGAAAAGTCAAGATTTAAAATGACCATGAGGTCAAACTCACTAATCTGAGCCTTAGACTCATTCTTGTGTTAGGATTCAACTGCCATTAGTAAGAGCACTCATGATGCTGTCCAACATGCTTTGCACATGCATTAGATAAACCAAACATACAAAGCAAAAAAGGTTAGAAAATAATAAACTAAATAAGCATAAAAATAATGAAATTAGCAAATTTTATTAGTCACAATATGGAAAGCCACATGTTTAAATGTTTTTCAGGACCATTACATCTAAAGCATAACAATAAAACAAAAAGAAAATCCAGGTGTGCACCATATGTTCTTGCAGGTGGGTGGGGGGTGTTACAAAATGAAAGAGACATATAAGCATATCACAATTTTATCTTAAATTTTATGATACTGACACAACCATTTTTCACCCTCAATGAACAATATCAACTGAATTATTTTTATTTTGGAATTAAAGATAAAAAATCATTGCCTGATTTTTCTTAACAGTATGTGCAACGAAATCTTTACTTTAACCCTTTACCTCATAATACTGCATTCCCCCCACATCTGAACAGCCGACTTTGAAAACATTACTGCAAAAAAGTCATTGTTTGTAATGAGTAATAGCTTAAATTCTATTGCTTCAATGTTTTCCACTCTGTAAGGGAGAAATAACCCAATTTTCCTAAGCTTTCAATTTGGAAGAGTCAAAAATATGCTTATGGGGCAAAGGCTTAGAACAAGTTTTCTAAGTTTTATGCCTGTTTTCAACAATATTTGAGGCATATACTGACAGGAAGGTAACCTCACAAGGTATCTTGAATTCTGTAGCAGCACTAACCTTGTTCTCTGCAAGTAACCATTAACTTCTCTTCATGAATGACTTAAATAAGCAGCCAAGACAAATTGCCCTGTTATAACACCTTCAACTGAATCAACACAGATAAATACAGACAACATGAGTCATACCCAGGGTTTGCACTGGTCACCTAATTCTTTCCTCATTGAGCAAAGCAGACAGGCTGCTTATAATTTAATCTCTTTTTTTCACCAAGAAAATACAAAAGCATAAAAATGCTTGGCTTGTTTGGTTTCTGACATCCTCAAGACATTGTTAAGACTGTGATAATCAACATTATGTCACTGTGGACTCAAAATGATCTGTGGATTGTATAAATACCCATAAGTATTAAATACACTGACTGTCAAAAATGTATAACATAACAAAGAAGTTGGGCAAAAAGCTTCTCATTTCAACAAATTAAAACTCATCAAATACTTAGCTTAGCAGGAGCTGCATTCTTTTCTTTCAAATTGAAGAAAAGTATGTCAAACCTTTTTAAATATTGCACGCTCAGCATAAAAGTCTGTAACTACTCATGTACTTTATGCTACTTCCATTGCATTTTCTGGTAGTTATCTTAAAAGCAACAACCATTGTTTTTACAGAGACACAAAGAAAACAGCAAAACCAATACAATTTGCTTCGTGTGCCAATGTACACAATGCATTCAGCAAGCAACATATCTATCATTTCTCATCACCAGTGAATCAACAATAACATTTGATGTTCAGTTAAACTTGATGCTTAAAATATTTTTTATAGAATTCATCAAAGAGTATGAGATGCCACATGCTAATCTAAGCATAGCACTATGTTAAAGTATAATCAAGAAATGAGAAGGTATTAAGTGAGGTCAAGGTTATAAATTCCATCATGCATTCAGCTATTTTTTTCAAGGTTAATTAAGTACTATAAGCACATTAAATCAAGGTTAAGTCATAAAGCATATATGAAATGTCAAGTTCACTTTCACTAAACAGACTATTTAACAATGCAGATTGTTTTTAAATTTACTGTCAAGGTCATTGGCAAAATAAAGGTCACAGTATTGTTCAATTAAGATGCAAAGTTTATTTTTACACAGCCTGAGTCAAGGACATATAGACAAGGTCATTTACAAATGTCAAATACAATGTATGCATATTTATATCATAGTGAAGCACCATGCAATGTTGCATAGGACACAGTGATATCGTACATAAGATTATACGGATATTACAAGCACATAAGGCATAAAGATATTTTTTTCAGATTGGTATCCATGGTTACCTCATCATCCCAGTTTCTACGTCGACGTGAACGATAACTACTATAACTTGATGTTGAAGTAGTGTCCTGTTATACAACAAACTAATTTTAGTAATAAAAAAAACAGAATGAAGAGAATTGACAGCATGCCTTTAAAAGATGAACTAAAATAATAGAGAATATGCATTTAAGGGTAATTTTGAAAATCGTTTTAATATATTATAGCAAAATAATAAACCGGGTTCTTTCAAAACAACTAATATGTAAAACTGAACTTTAAGACATAATTCATGCATATGGTATAAATTCCTTCAGAGTGTAGAGGAACACAATGCCTCAAAAGTAGAACAGAAGTGGAAATTAATGAAAATACAAAATCTAGGTAAAAAACACAGCGAAACAGAATTTAATGTAATTTGTAAATAGGACTGTCACGTTTACACAATTTTGAAAACATTAGCACATTATGGAATAAAAGGAATTATTCAGAGGAAATGTCATAACAATATGCCTAAGTGTTGCCAAACAGTGTAAGGTACATAATAGTAGTAAAAGTGTACTTTTTTATCTATGGTGGCTTTACTAATGTCCAAACTTCTGATTGGTTATTGATCGGTTTTTGATCGGTTTCCGTGATGGCAGTCAAGGATAAGGAAAGAAAACTTAGAAAGATTATTGATCTAATTACATCATAGTTTTTTTTAAAAAAGATGATGTCAAAATATCATTCAGCATGGTATTAAGGATGTTCAAAATGTAACCAACAATATTCGTAAATGTTCATTTATTTTAAATCAAAATGGCATCAATTACATGTGTAAACATGAGAGCCCTTCATGTAACCCAGTGTTAGTGAATATTACCAGGGAATCATTGTCAATGGGAGAGAAAAAGGGTTTCTGCTGCCATTTGCCAGTTTCGCAAATGGCGAAAAAAAATCTGCATGTTGTGGAAAAAATATAATGTCCAGTGGAAACCCTGGAAAAATTTGGCTTAATGCACAGTAACACTGTTGGTCTTAATGCAGAGGTTCATTTGGCCTACAACATGATGAAAATAATTGAGGGTTAAAGCGAGGCATTCATTTACAGGCAGCTAAATTCAGGATTAACTGTTTGAGTAGAATATCTGAAAACAAGAGTTTAAAGTAAGCCCAATTATAACTTCATCATTGTGAAGAAATCATTAAAAATTGTTAACTCTTACGCAATTAGGGGAATTAACTATTACATCATCAGGGGAGTCGATTCTAACACTATCATTCTTAACTCCTACACAATCAGGGGAGTTAACGCTTGCACCCTAAGGGGAGTTAATTCTAAAATCATCAGGAGTGTTAACTCTTACATTTTCAGAGAGTGTTAAATTTAGCAACTAAAAATTACTAACACTGGTTTAAATTATTATATCACAGCACACAAATAGTATATTAGTATGACAGAGAAAATTAAGTAGCAAATCAATTAATGAAAAGAGATGAAAAGAAAAAAAATAGATTTTTATGACTATTTTATCAACAGGGGGAAGTTCAATTTACTGCTAGCCACCTTTGAACTATTGAGAGTAGCTTGGAATTTTACTTCAATTTTCACAGTTTATATAATCAGTAAACAACTTATGAGCATATCATAAAACAAATTAAAATGACATTTTGTTCCAAGATCCATCTTTAACCAAAATGAATGGTTTTTAAGGTGTTTTTACAAACAGACTGATCCACCTTTTAATACCGGGTAGTTCAGACAAATTTACTTTTGCTAAAAAATGATAGGAAAGTAGAAACAAAAGCCTATAAGTTTGCTAAGACAATATTTTTAGAAAATTACGAACCAAGCTTGTAGCAACAAAAAAACTAACATTGATGCATATTTAATCATAAGCACTTCGTTTTTGCACTTAACATTCTGCAAATATAACACAAAATGGCTGCCAAAATTCCTTTGCAACATCAAACTATTTCCTTCAAAAATAGAACACATCTGAAGGATGATTAACCGTGTTTATTTATGTGTGTCTGAATATTCAATATCATATTATATAAACATAACATCAGATTACAGCAAAATTATTTTATGACTATTAACAAAAAATTGAAGAATAAGTTGTCATAAGATTCTATTACATAACTACATAGCTTTCTTAGCTTATAAGTAAGTGGCAAACATTAAGAGTATAAGTGTTAAATTACTGAATGTACCATAATAAATGCAGACAGGGGTGTTTCATAACACGTTTTTTCTTCAAACTTGAGTTATTGATTGAACAACAACAATGACAATAACACTAATGGCCGAAAAGGTTTGAATTCAATTTAAGATTATTAAAACATTTATGATGAGTGATGATTTTTCATTTTTTCTTGCAAAAATACAAAATTGTCAAAAAATATGCTGGTCAAAATCATCTGGTGAAGGTAGCCTGGGAACTTAGAGAGCAGGAAAGGGTTAATTCATTTTTTGGCTAAATCAGGGGGCATAATTAGAGAGTGCTAGGTAAGATTTCACTGGTTACTGAACTTGGGTGAGACATTGTGCAAATAAATATTTAGACCAAGTTTGGTGAAGATTCAAAGGAAAGCATTCAACTTAAGAGGGCCAAAAGTCACAAGTGTTCCCATATTACGGTCCCATCAAGACAGGCGATACAAATATATTGGGATTAATAGGGAGAGTAATGTCTAATGGGAAATATTTGGTAATATGCTTCCATCTTCTTCATCTTCGCCTACACAAACTTATAAACATACAACATGAAAGTATGTGGAAAAGTTCTAACACTTTATTTCTCAAGTTCGGATTTACATGATAGTGAAATGAAAACGTTATAACTTTATCACAAGTTTACTTCCATCAGGAAACCAGCAGCTGCAACTTGAAGCAATATCTACAAATTAAAGCAGTCATCTCATAGATCATATATAATCTACAAATTAAAGCAGTCATCTCATAGATCATATATAATCTACAAATTAAAGCAGTCATCTCATAGATTATACATAAATATTTTTACTAAATATGAAATACTCATGACATTTATATTTGAATGATTACAATTATATGTGCTACAGGTGGTTGCACATGTTTCTTAAGCAAATGATCAACTGCGCATATAGTATATTATAACTGACAAAAATGACTAAAGATAAAGAAAATCTGTTTAATAATTCAGACATTCTTTGTAAGGAAGAAGTAGTATAAGTAAATACCTATTCTTCAATCTCAGGGTTGACAGTATACATAAATCTATGAGATGATTGCTTTAAATAATAATTTACAATGAGGATATTGAACCTTAAAAGTTTTATCTACAAGTTGCTGGATTACCTATCACCATCCAGACAGGTAGTGGTATATTGTTCCAAGAATTCTATGAAATTACCAAATATTTCCCAATAAATTCCCCCAGTAGGAAATGTTAAACTTGAGAGAACTTTTTCAATCTGTCAATTTATTGTTTAATTGGCTTTTAGATATGCTGGATATAAATTAAAGGATTATTTCAGCTATTATGCAAGTATTTTAATTTGTTTTACACAAAGAGCATGGAAGGAGGGGCTTAGTTATAGGTGGGCATTTATATGTAAATAATTGGTACCCATGGGCACTTCAAAATGCTTATAAATTCATTACAACAGCCTTGTTGCTTAATTAATACAATTATTGAGAATATTTTTTGTCCAAAATTATTTAAGTGAACATCAAAGAACTTTGAATAACATCACTATTGTTATTACGCCACATGCCAAATCACATAAGATGTGCATTTTTTTGTTGAGTGTAACATTACATCGACAGTCAGGGTCATCTGGCAACTTTCCTGCTGAAAGAGACCCACAGGCATACACCAGTCCAATGCAGAACCAACAAACTTTCATAAGCTAACTGGACAGCTTCATCATATGTGAAATTTTTCTTGTTTGGTGGGATTTCAGCTCACAGCGGTGAGGAGCAAGTGATCGCTAGTCAGAAACTTTGACCAAGCAACCAAGGAGGTCTCATTTTGATAATTGATACACTTGGAAAGAGAATCTTGAGAGACATAGTCTGAGATCCTGAACAATGATTGGTCATTCAATTTCATATTGAATACATCCATTTGAAGTTAGTAAGACAAAAAGCAACCACACTATAAATCTGAGTTTGGACATAAGACCAGGAATTAGGTCATAGGTCAATTCACTGCTAGGATCAGAATTAGCCAATCAGGTGATTGTATTCTAAGCATTGTATAAAGCACAAGAGCTACAATACTGTGTGGGAAATAATTTATCCAATTAAGTTATCGAATGAAACTTCTTTTTCTGATTCTTTTAAAATTAATTTAAGGGTCACTAGTTTAAGATTAATTGGTATTACAAGGTTACCAAACCAAAGTATGCTCGGTAAAACTTCACTAAATGACCATATCATTACAAAAAATACAGTGCAACATCTCCAGAGTGGCCCTCTTTTGAGTAAATATCTCCTTTCAACAACAGCATGATTTTTTCCCACTGTACGATTTAACTATTAATTTAACCTCTCCAGAGCAACAACCTCTTAACAACAACAAATTTGCTTCTCCCAATGGGTGTTGCTTTGGAGGGGTTGCACTGAACTAATTTTTGGGCAGAATTTCAATATTTCCTTTTTTTCAGCTTAGTAATGAAAACACTTCAAAATTCAAACCACTTTGGTGTTTTAGTGCTAAGATTTCACTGAAATCAATTAATAAAATAAGACACAGATTTTAAGTAATTGAGAATATTTACTATCATTTAAATATTTTTTATCATTTGAATGAATCTACATTAGGCAAAAAAAATACTGTGTTTCAACTAGCATCCTCAAAAAATATAGGACAGGTAAGTTTGCAGAACTTTTTTAAAAATAATTCTTTCTTGTTAAGTTTATAGATATAGTTCATATGAAAATTAAAATATTAGCTAGAAAAAATTGGCTGAGACCGGAAAAAGTCTAACGTCAGCAGAAAAAATAGGTCCTATTGGCGTAAACGAAAACCAAGAACTTTTTTGTAGGCCTTATTATCAATTTGAGGGTACAGTAACAAGCTGCAATTCCAGCCTGAATTCAAGCTACATGGTGTAATACCACTTTCATCAGATATCACCAAATTTAATCTATTCTGTCAAAGTGTGCCAAAAATCGAAAAAAGCGATTATCTCAAAATGTATCACAAACGTCATAGCTTAAATATGTTCGATTGGTGCCAAGTAATTTTGCAGTGTGTGTTAGCTTAGTCACGAAATCTTTGAAACTTTTGTACCTACAACTGAACAAAACCGTCAGAGACAAGACTATACCACAAATATTGAAAACTCACTGTTTGTGTGAGATATTAACAGCATATGGTATTAGTGTTCACCTTCAAAACACCTTCCATTAGTTTCTGGTTATATATATAGTTCAATAAATCACTCATAGACAGGATGATAGGTTAACAATTCTCTTACTTACGCTTTTCAATTTATGTAAAATATCAACTTCTATAGTCCTATGTATTCTAGTACAAGCCTTTTGTCTATTTAAATCAATATATCCAGCCACCAGGTTAATAATTTGTTCATTAACATGAAAATGTTCTCTAAACAATCTAAAAAAAAGTTTTTAAAATAATTTCAGACATTTTGTAAGTGGTAATTTAGTTTGATGTGGGTGGGGTATGAAACAAATTACACACGTAAAATACTGAAAAAAATACATTTTTGGCAGAAAATGTACCTCTGAAGTATCGTCTTCGGTACCGCGTCTTCTATTTCTTCGAGAACTGTAATCGTTTGTAGAAGAATAGTCTGTATCACCAGAAGCTCTATAAACAAAGAATAAAATTGACTATAAACAAAATAGGCTCATAAAATCAGTGTCTTCAAGATGCTTGGATTTTCAAATGAAACAAATGAAGGTCATGAAATGATGTAAACAGAGGAAAACAAAAAAAAATGCACAAACTGAATGATAATAAAATATTAAAATTATAATTCTCATAGGCATAGGCAGGAACAAAATGTATATATGCACAATGCCGATCTAGGGAAAACTCATTATATGATGTTTTGGTTTTACAACTTAGGTGACAGAATTTTTCATACACACATGCATAATGTGCGTAATGGGCACTACACCCTTGATTCTTAACTTGCATTGGCAAAAAAAAAATGATTTGGACTTAAATTTTACTGCAAACTGACAGTGAAATATCATATTATGTATTTTCTTTTGAATGATTTTTTCTGCATTAATGTGATTAAACGGAAGACTATTTCTGGCAAACATCAGAATAAAAAGTCATATTTAAAATTTAATCAAATGAACCCGAGAAAACAATGTTTTTATTGCTTTGTCCTAAAGTTTATAGTTCTTTTGTTTTTCCTGAAGAAACAGATCAACAGATAAACATCTGCGAATGGTTGATTAAAAGGAGTTTAATTTATAAGAACAATGAATGAATAGATGTATTCTTAATTTATGTTTAAAATGCCAAAGAGATATCTTGAAGCATTGAAGGATAATTGAAAACTTTTAATGCCAACTGTTTTAAGAGCAATCAGGAAATACTTTGATTTAATGTTTGAATGTTTTGATGAGAAATCTTGTATTAATCAATATTTATTTACGGATTTAGGTATTCTAAATGATTCTGAGAACCGCTTTAATATACATTAATGAGAACACAGTAATCTAAGACTGAGCATAATGAGTCATGACCCTGAAGTAATAAAACTTGAGATTGATCTCTGAGCATAAATCTCATTTTCGTTCTTAACCTTCATCAGACTGATTTGTTTAAGGAAATATTTTTAACAATTAATTCGTGTACAAAATTATGTTCATTGTAAAATACTAGAAGTCTTATTACAATTAATTTCAGAATAAAGAAAACACAAAATTGAGATTTGAACGGGGACAGACCTCAAGTTTTGTATAAGCTAAGAATCTAGACATTCCCAGAAGTGGATGCATCCAGTGGCAAGTCTCTTTTTCTGAACATTACAGTTACAATTCGTCAAAGCCCCGAATTACTTTGACACTGGAGTTATGGACACAAATCCTATGCACAGTATGTATAGTCACATAATGGTGAATATTTGAAAATCCCAAATAAATGACTCTAAATATGGTCAGGACAGAATAATCTGGACAGACGGACGCACATACACAGATCGGCCATCATTGCCACTATGTTAGTATAACTAATTTATTTTAGCTCGAGTGTGAAACAAGCAATTGTGCGCATATTAATCACTTATTAGTCCACTTCCAGGACACTACACCAGAACTGCACCCGGAAAATGGGATTATGAAGTTCATGGCCAAACCCTTCGAAGCCAGGTTTCATACACAGAGCCTTCATAACAGAGGTTGGATGCTCTACCTTTGGACAATGATGCCTCCTACATGCCAGTATGTTAATTACACTGCAAATGGACTTATGGCAACCAGACTGTGTATATTTTGAACTACATCAAAAATTGTCCTCAGAACATCAAGCGACTGCTGAGTCAGAGGACAAACAAATTCATTCAGACATATTGGAGGTTACATTTCTTGTACAGCTAACCAATACAGCCTTTGTATAACATTTAAATATGAATTTGATACAAAAAATGAAAAAAAAAATGTTCATCTATCCTCTAATCCCTGAAATAATCATTTCTCACAGCAGTAGACATATTTTAACCTGATCCTCAAATAGCTTGGTATGGAAATCACACTGTTTGATAAATGTAAATCCTGAATGATGGATTCAAATTATATGAGTTTTGTATCGAAAAAAGGCCAAAAAGTTAAAGCTATAAACTGTAATATCATTGTATTACATGGATACATTCCTTTGATTTGAAATAAAGAGTTCAAAGTATCAGGTGATGTCTGGTTGCTGCAACCGGATCCAAGTCTAGTCACTGACACATTCAATGGGTTACAAGCACTTAAAAAATAGGACCACAGAACCATATTTATTTAAGACAGTTTTAACAATCAATAAAATGGTGATCTACCAAAATATCTTTCACTTATAATTTAATCTTACATGACCAATTTTTTTTCGATCTTAAACACCACAAAAAAAAATTATTCCTAAGTTTTATAGTAATCATACTGAATAGTCCTATCTAAATCCATGAGGGGCAAAACGTTGCACAGAACTTATAATCTTAGTTTTAATTTGACAACTTTTTGTACACTTTTGATATAACATGAGAATTAGAACATTATTATAATGAGTCCATATTTTCAATTTTCTATGTTTTAATGTTTAATGGTGTTTCATGGTGCATCAACAACTAATGGTCATGTTCAGTAAATGTAAATCGTGTAAAAAATGGTATGCATGGGCAATACTTAAAGAAAGTGTTTTGATGAGAAAACATTTAATGTGTTATGAGCCTGTTTTCATTTTAAAATGTAACTAAAATATCGCAGGCTCAAAGTATATTAATTACTGTAAGATTTAGGTATGAAATTTATGTGCTATTCTAATCCATTTCATTAGGCTAGAAAAAAACAGTTGTGTTTCTAGGTACCCAACCAACCCTAATTTTTTGGCTGAGACCCTAAAGTTCCTAGCAGCAAATCCCAAGTTCAAGGACATTAGGGATCAAAATGTGCCTCCAGAGAATGCAAGATATGTTTAGAAAAAAAAGAGTAAAAAAGACAAATTTTGGGGGGGTCAAGTAACTGGAAACAAATCTATTTTTTTTCTGGCCTTACAAATGTTTTTTTGCTTTTATAGACTTATTACGGTTGCTGCCCGACATCAAACAAACCTAGCTTTATATTAATTGCACAAGCATTTAAGAGTTATAAACTTATGATACAAAATACCTACATTAGACAGTTCACATTAATTACATAATATTATACCATGAAAATTTTGACTTATTACCCTATAAAACTGTAAACAGTGTTATGCTAATGAAAAAAGATGCATATGACATTAGTCAGCCTGAAATTTAAAGCATGACTGTACACTGTATGTATACAGTAGGTATGAGAATTAACTATTTGGTATTGTTAATAAAATAAGATAAAAATAATAAACAACATTTAAAATTATCACTTTACAAGTTCATAAGTCCAGCTGCTTTTTAAATTCAGTTCATCGACAATTTTGATATTGGTCAAAATTACTTCAAAGAAACCTTTATGTTGATGTAATACCATACCTCAAGGTGCTATTAACATAAAATATATGCTTATTTAAAACAATTACCTTAAATGTGAATTGGTGCAGATCTTTGGTATATTCAATACATACATTAAAAATTCAAAATCAATTTGGCAATGTTTTAAACCTACCATAACTTTAAAAACACCCATATTAAATATAAATATATATCCACTGCCTAATAAGTTTGTTTAATCTTGAATTAGTAAAATAACTTCCCCATCACTTTTAATAAACATATTGTTTCTTATTGTTGAATTCCATTTCAGTACAGAATGATTGAACATATCATAGTACAAAAAAAACCAGACATATTGGTACAATAAGGGGAGATTATTAAAATATGGGTAAAAATGGGACGTAACTGTAAGATAATTAGTATCAAACTACAGAAAAGAGGAAAAAGTTAGGAAAAGGTTAGGAAAAAAGGAAAACTATCCCTTGCCTTAACCGAGCTTCTCTTCGTTCCCGTCGTTTACGTTCAAAATCGTCTTCACCATTCACTGTGGCAACGCTTGATGCTCTAAAGGGAGGTAATACACACAGGTTAAAAAAATACACACAAAGCACACTCTCTTTGAAATTATATTAAAATCACACGGCAAAATGAGGATTCAGTGCAAAACTATTGTACATTGAATTTGGTAAAAATGGTTGCAAGAATATATTGGCACTAAACCCTGAAAGTTATAAGGAATTAAATGTTATTTAATAAAGGGAGTTAACTCAATATCATTACATCTAAGGGAGTTAACTCTTGGTAAATTACATAATTTAATCAGCATCTGAAACAAGGGAGCTAACTCAGTGTTATTACACAAAGGAAGTTAACTCAATGGTAACTTATTTATTTCAACTGGAAAATAAGGGAGCATTATTTTAACTAAGGGAGATAACTCGGTAATTAAAGTACAACATTTTAGTGAATCCATTGCAACTGTTCTTTGAAATAACTCAATATCTGGGGAAATGATCAGATGGACACCTGGTTGTAACACCAATGTTTTGGCAAGCAATACTTGGCTCCCACCTAGCCAAAAATTATTTTTAACAATTTCAACTCAAGTGATTCAGCTGAATGTATTGTAAAGATAGCAAAATATTACGCCTATATTGTTGTAATACAACACAAAGAATGCAATTCATGCTGACATCACAATGGAAGATACCATTTTAACAAACATGAATAATTCATTATTTAAACCACTTTCCCACAAGAAAATATTCAATCTAAATGCAATAGTGTTATAGAACACTATCATGCCTCTTTAACATCTGGGGTACTCAAAAGTTCATTTTGGACTCATGCAAGTCATATGTTGGACAGATATTATAACTTTTATTCGTATCTTTTCTTTCTTATTTTGGGCACAAATTCCAGTCTCACATCAGCAAGAAGACCATATCCTGTGGTTACAACACTTGAGAACAATCTCTAAGCTCAAATCTCAATTTCCTTCTAAAATCATTTTGGCTAAAAGTATATTGCTGCTTAAAGTTACAACAATTATTCTGATTGAGTTTGCTGACAGAACTATGTATGATCAATATTGTCATTCTATTATCTTATTAAACTCAAAACCATGAAAAGACAAGATATGAGATTGGACACTGATCTCAAGCTTCATAATCTCAGACCTTATACTCTAACGTTGACTTTATATGAATTTATAGACTCCATTATCATGTGTCAATATATATATATATATACAGATCCAATTTCATTGACATATACTCAAGATAAATGGCCGCCAATTTTTATCCATTTCTTTCTTATTAGTTTGTTATTTATGGATTGATTTTACATAAATTTTTCTTAATTTTTCAAATCCTTGATTAACATTGAACACATTTTTTATTTTTAAAAATTCAGCCCATTATTTAGACAGGTACAGAACTTAAGCACAAAAGTTCTGTGAAGAATTCACACTTGTCTGTTAATTATTTGAAATTAGACAGGTGAATTTCTGTTTAAGAGCTTAGGGAAACATAATTCATTTTAGTTGGTGTGGGATAATAATTAATTCAATTGTAAAAGTGAACAACAAATGCATTTTACTAAGTAAATATTTCAATTTCATACTGAGGCAAAAAACAACACCATGCCACTGGAGACGCTGATTTTAACTTCATTTATCAATTTTAAGATCTAGAAAGTCAATCGTCTACCAGCATATAACATTATTTGGCATTCGGAGATAAAAGCAATGATAAACACTGTCTGTTTGTCTGTTACTTTCCTGTAAAAACACTCTCATATTCAGGTTTTTTTTGGTATGCATTCCAGTCTTTTACCTTAGCTCCCGACTAAGTTAATTAAAGTTCACCGGATATAACTGCAAATTCTAATTAGCAGTTATTCATTCTACACATCAAGACGGTTGTAAAAATGTGGTATGGTTTATTCCAGGAATTCATTTCCAAGAAATAACATTGATTGATTTGTCAGCATATAGATGTTGCTTCTTCTAAATTTCCACTGGCTTCCTGATTCAAATATCAGCAAGAAGTTAAAAGGATGTAAAGCACCATAATTCATCATACAGGGAATAAATGATGATAAATTATGGTCTCTGATTTGTAATCAAAACTGCTGAGAGTTTGAATCCTATCTGGGACGAAATTTAACACATGTGGAAGTTGTCCAACTAGCTTGCAAAATGTAGGTAGTTCTACCAAGGTGTATACCTTGGGTCCTCGATTGCCCCTTAAAGCTAGAAGTCATCAAATGACCCTGACTGTTGGAGTGACGTTTAACCTCGGTGAAAAGAAAAAAATGTACTATCAGATTTGCTGAAGAGCTATTTCTGGTAAAATCAGGATATGTTTTAAACAAAACAAACAAACAAACAAACCACACTTTAAAACAGCACTGAATATGCAAGTACTTATATTACTTATATCATGCAGTACCATCAAAAAAGAGAATAAAAGATTTTAATCTAATTTACTGAGTTATATTTAGTAAATTTAAGGTATTTTTTGAAATGAAAAAAAAAACACCTAAAATTGATAGCGTTGGATATCAGCGTGAACCTCAGTATCATCGAAAAAAATGTGAATAAAAAGATTACCAGGTATTATCAGATTATCTAGAAAGTTATTTTTAGTAAATTCTGGATATTTTTGAACTATAAGAAACACTCTCCATACCTACAAAATTGGATGCATGTATGTCTTTCTGTAAATTCAGACATTTGCTGAAGGAAAACATTTTGAAAGATGATCTGAATTTGGTGTGTTCATTATAAAACTAACTTGCACTCCGGCAATGCGTAAAGAAATGTTGGTTTGTGTTCATGCAACCAAAACTTTTAACAGTAAGTTAGTAAATACCACTGGGTATTTTTTGTTAACATAATTATTATGCTTGTACCAAAAATGAAAAGCTGGAATTAAAAACAAACTTTTTATAGTCAAAACTGTTAGAATCATTTTTGAGTCAGGCGATTTTTGAAGAAGTCGGTTGTGTAATGAAAAAAAACAACAATTTTTTAAGGACGGCCTGATGGGAGGAATTTTGAATCGAATCTCACTACCTTTCAGTTGCTATGGTAATACTGGCAAAGGGCCATAACTCTTGTTACACGGTATTAATGACAAGCAGATTGTATTTGTATGATTGTGTTGGAAAACATTAAGGTAAACACAATACGTTAATAAATCAGATTGTTAAACAACTGGCTTTTAGACAGTCCATATGTTTTTTCACTGCCAGAGACAGAGATAGGAAACTTATGCACAACAGCAGCAAAAATCTTGAGGTGGTTTTTCTTCAAAATCAAACTCTTTTCAAAGACAACAATTGTATGTGTTATCAATTATCAATCAATTAAGCTTTCTGAAATCTAGAAATTTATTTATCACACAAAAACATATGTTTTCTCGCTGATTTGTTCCTATTTGACACTCAATCTCTCAGCAAGATCTAAATACTGAACTCAGTCTGACAGTATGATCAAAATATTGCACCCATAAGCAGAATTTCGATCTATGTAGATTCAAATACTCAGTTCCACAAATAACCTTAAAGTCAAAAGGGATGAAACAATCCTTGACCATTTTAATCAACAGTTCAATCTGAAGTAAGAGGCACCTGAGAATACAGTCCTCAGCCATTTTAATTCAACCTTGACCTTTATGTAAGCTGAGAATTCAGAAGTAATTAGAAATCAGCTCTTGACCATTTTAATTTACACTTGACCTTGACCAATATGTAGTCTGAGAATTCAGTCCTTGGCCATTTTGATATACCCTTGACCTTGACCAATATGGTGGCTGAGAATTTAGTACTCGGCCATTTTGATATACCCTTGACCTTGACCAATATGGTGGCTGAGAATTCAGTCCTCGGCCATTTTGATACACCCTTGACCTTGACCAATATGTCAGCTGAGAATTCAGTCCTAGGCCATTTTAATCAATGGTTGAAAAAGTTGAGACTACAGATCACCAAGTGACCAGCAGCAAATCTTTAACACACATGGAAGTGTTCGTGATCAAAAACTGAAATCAAATATTAAAGTCTAAAGTCAATTGTACTATCATAGAGACCATAATTTTCCTCTGAGAAAATTTTCTGTATACTGGGGGATAACCTTTAAAACTCTTCAAAGTAACCTTGTTAGTGAAATAATTTATAGACTGTGAAATTATTTAAGGAACACAGACAGTCATTAGAGTCATAATTATTCATAGCAAATCACTCATGCATATTAATGAGCTGGTGTGTAACATTAATTAATAAGCTCGCATAATATTATATCTCCATACCGAAATTAATGGTGTCATAAATGTATTTGAAGTAGTCTACATCGTTAAGAATAATAAATAATTGCATCTATAATGGTACATCGTACAATCAAACCTGTTGATAAAGGCCATCCTTAGGAAAGACAAAATGCTGCCTTTATTAACAGGTAGCCTTTATTTTGGAGGTCAGTTTGTTCTAATAATCAGTGATGGTTGTTCAAAGAATGGCCTTTATTTGGGAAGGTGTTGTTTGCTGTTAGTCCTTAACACACAGGTTGCTGTTAAACCTAGACTCATGAGTTCAAACCCTGGGTACAGCACTATGTTCTCTGTGATGATCTGGTTGAAGGCATAATATCAATACGACATTTGTCCCCTATTGTAGATAATTCATTCGGAGAGGAAAGGTGGCAGTTACTTGTGGAGAACAAGGTTAGCACTGGTAAAGAATCCAGGAAAACAGGTTGTGTTTTCTGTATGCATGTATATAACTGAAGTAATGGCATAAAAAATTCTTGTATTGATTGAACAAAAGCCAAGAGAAAATGGGTTTCCAAGAGATCCCTGATTATTGAGGCAACCGTAAGCATAATTTCATGTTTTTTTCCAGCTAAAAGGTAATCAGGAATTGTGTGCTTTGAATGACTTCAAAAACAGATGCTGTGGGCATCTTTGATGGGAAAACAAATGTTTATACATATACTGACATTTTGTATTTACATCCTTTTAAACTTTCAAATCAAGTTGCAGGTGATCTGTTTCACAATTATTCGGACAATTTTCAAAAATCATCAGGTGCAGGTTATCAGGTACAAATTTCCAAAGAAAGGGTTTTTTGATTTTATGTTAAGACTTAAAATGTTTCAAAGATTAATTCATTCACTTACACTCAACGAAAACTTCTAAGGCCCCCCTGGTTCTTAGTTGAAATATTTTTTAATTATCAATAGTCAAGAATTAAAATTTTACACACACATTTCTTAATTAATATCTAGTACCTTTGTGTAACGACATTGCAAAAGTCATATATGGTAATTATGATTCACAGACTTTTCAGAAGGGAGGACAAAATTTGGTAAGTCACACTTGAAAAATCGTGTTTCTTTCTAAACGTCACCAATGACTGAATTACTTAAAAGTACATGCCAGAGACATTAGATGTTTTGATTAGTATACAGAGACAACAATCAAAACATGCATACATGTTGGCCATTCTTTCCTCCCGCTCTCTACGTCTTCGCGCCAGTCGCTCCTGAACATCAGCATGAAGCTCGTCCGCCGATTTTGTACCAATTACACTTCTATCATGCAGAAAACATGCAAAAAAGGAACAAAAATATCAAAATGAAATATAATGTCTGACAAGAGAAAATTTAACACACAATTAGCATGCACTCCAAAAAAAAATCAAAATAGCAGCTAATGCACAAGAACAAAAAAGGCAGTAGACTGGTTGTAGATATTTTGTTATAAAAAATACATTCACTATGAAATTTTGTGACACAGTCTATGACATCTTTGAAATTAAGTGATTACTTTTCTTTGATACTCAGTATGGTTGTAATCAATGTATACACTCCATCAGATGATAAAATATTTTGACAAATATTTGTTGACAAAAGTATTCATAATATACATGCTGTTTACATGATATTAATGGATTTTCTTTTTAAGTTGGAAGTGTGATAAATTTCTACAGGTAAATATTTTAAGTAACCAGAGTCTGACACCAATAAAAATTCAATTTTTGGGACCAATCTCAAAATGCTACCACCTCATTGGTCAATTTCAAGAACAAGCTCAGTATATGAACCAATTGATTGCTTACACCTGCAGACTGGTCCCCAAGCACAGTTAAACAACTTAGTTGTACAAGGATGCAGAGACCATTGCCAAATAATACCGGGTATGTGGCAGTATTAACTCATAGTCTTAAGGCATACAGGGTGTATCAGAATAATCATTTTGATAAAACTGCAAAAACATGGACATACTGTATATTTGTGTAGATCAAAATAGTACGAAGATTTCAATATATCAGTCATTTAGTACTAAACAGAGCGTTAGTTTCTAACATATGCTGATGCTTATCAGAGGGAGAATGTATTACTACCAATGAAATATCCTGAATATCATAAATAGTTAATTAAGAAACTAATTACATCAATATTATTTGCATATAAACAACGGTTGCAACCAACCTCAAGGGCGTCTGCTTGGACTGATTAACATTTGTTTATCAAAAGGTAGTAATACCAATACGATTATATTTTCACACAATTTATCAATCCCAATCATGCCATCAATTTCTACACAAAATGTACACAGACAAAATTGTCTACAAAGATCAACTGTTGGAGGGTAAATAGTAGTTCTTTATTTTGAGTTTAAAGAGGACAACAAACGCTTAGATGGGAAATTAAATTACAGTAAAACCTCGTTATCTAGAGGAGTTATCGGAACAGACTTAATGCTCCATATAAATGTTGTGCTGGTAATAATAATAAGGTTATTTGTTGAAAATTATACTCAGAACAAAAATTGATGGAGCTTAAAGTACTCCTTAAGATGATATTGATGTTCATAATAACAAAGTTTTACTGTACTAGGGACTGTTTCATAGACATAGCTCAGCTATGGAAGCAGTTTTTAAACTTATATAAAAATCTTACAATGATATATATGCATTTAAGACATTTACCCTTAACAGCTGACAGTTGATTCCCAAAATATTCCACAGAAAAAAGCTAACTTTTCATTCACAAACAAAGGGTGGCAAGCTTTTAAAGTTTAATAAACTGCCCTCTTAGCAAAGATATGTCTATGAAATGCCCCCTGTTCTGTCAAACCTCTGAACAAAAAAACAATGGGGAAAAAAAAATAGTAGTCTAAAATATCAATAAGTGCAGGTCTCTTGAAACTGCTAGAATACTTGCCTAACGTTTGGTCAGGCAAAGTTAGAATTTCTGTTCGACCAAAAGAAAATTTATTTGACTGAATACATCATAAATATGTGAGAAATGCTAAAAATTGTGACTGGCTGCTGGACATCTGGTCCGGAACTTGCCGAAAAGTTATTGGACCAGCTCGAAATTTGCCTGACATGCCCGACGGTCTGGAAACTTTCGGGATGCCTGATGTGTTCTCAATGGCTATTGTTTGCATGGTACCCTTTGTGCACAGGTGGCCTTCAAGTCTGATTCAACCATACGTATACACTGAATGAAATTACACCATCCCTCTTTTTTACATGGAATTTGAATCATACTAAGCATTGATGAATTGAATAAAAAAACAGGAAACATTGATACAATTATACAAAAATTTAGATGCTTATTGCTTCAGTTATTACCAATGCAGATGATAATTGAGGTGGCGATGACGACGATGACATCAATGATAACAATATTGTGATGATACAGATAGTAAATGATGGTGATAGTGTTGATGAAGTTAACAGTGATGATGATAATGACAATCATGATGTAGTTTCTGCTGCTTATGTTGAAAATGATATCATGAGGAAACTGAATAAAAATAATTATAAAGGTGATGGTGATGATGTTCATGATGAAAATGAAGATTATTGAGATGATAATAAGAAAGATGATGGTGATGATGATAATGAAGATGATGGTGATGATGATGATGTGATAATGGGTGCAGCTGATTTCATTGACAGCAGTACAAAGCATAATACATAAAGTTAATTCACAGTAAGTTAAAAAAATTCTTTCAAATCTGATCTATATTTCAACTGGGTAATTATGACTGGCAAAACAACAAAGTAATAATTCTTTAAACAAATTCTTATAATGTTAAAAATCATGACACAAATTGTTGCAGCTATTTGTAAATAATGAACTAATAATTCAATAACAAGTAAATAATTAAATAATAATTCAATAACAAATAAATAATGAAATAATAATTCAATAACAAGTAAATAATGAAATAATAATTCAATAACAAATAAATAATAAAGCAATAACATTTCAATAAGAAATGAATAATGAGATAAACATGAAATATTAGTATTTGTTAATTCAAATCGACAGCAGCAGATATACCAGCTCCTCTTTAAATATCAGTTATCCAACTGTCAGAAATATTCCAACAAAAACAATCCACACATGATTAATTCCTTGATTTCTTGTGACAGATTTGCGTAACAACATTTCTTGGAAAATGCATTTTACAACAGAAGCATTTGTAATTATCAATTCTAATTTAGATTAATCATATTTCCAAACTTTTCAAAATTCAACAATGAATTTCAGGAAATCTGAAGTTTGAACATTTCTTTCAAATTTTCCAAAATTGCAATACACATAATCAATTATTAGAATAACAATTTCAGATTTTTTACATTAAACTAAATGTAATCAAATATGTATAAAAATTTATGGCGGAATTAATTGCAAAAAAAAATTCAATATTTCAATATCACATAAAATGAGATTTGAACATTTTTGCAAGTGAAATTATTCACACAAAACAACATAAAATAAAGATTTCAGCTGACGTCGGAAATTATTAAAAAAAATTTTTAACTACTCATTTAGTATTTTTTTATCCCATTTCTACATTTTAATTTGTTAATTAATTCTTAAATCCAAACAAGACTCACCAAATCGGCAGGGCTCGTTTGAACAAACTGATCGAAAACTGGCACTACCGCACTAACAACAGGAGCAACGCAACAGCTTCCAACATACAATGTAAGTATATTGTTAAAACACAAATAGTAAAGGCTGGCTAATCTTGTTGTTTCTAATCATACTAACAGACTATGTTGTCATGAACATAATAGATAATGACTTCACTTACATTTTTGTTATTTTGCTAAAGGTACTGCAGAGGGGGGAGTGTTTTGTAGGTACAAAAATACTGCGCAAAATATGTATCGTAACATTCATAACGCTCGTTTACATACTTATACAAAAAATGATAGTATAGCGCAAAAACGTGATAACTGAATTTGTATGAAGATAAGATTATTTAGCACAAAGTCATCGGCATATGCATCTTGTTCCAGAAATTAGAAAGTGAAAAACAATATAGATTTATGGATTTTATGCAGCCTTCTTACGATCGTATCAGAAAGTGGGTTCATTATGACTGTATGTGCTGTTTACAGACTCTTAGATACAATTGTTCTGCATCGAACGTTCCAAATGTAAACAGTCACTACTGCAGTCTAATGTCTTTGAAAGAAGATCAAAAACATCTTAAGAGCTGAGCAGCATAACAGCTTAACTATGAAATCATAAAAGCATGAGTGATAATTTAGCAATTTCTTCACATCTCTCCTGCTAGTAGCCTCAGCACTTTTTGCAGTTTTCGTTTGATTGAGAAATAATTTACTGAGAAAAACTCACCTTGATTATGATTCAAGACGAAATTATTTTCTATGAAATTAGTTTAATGGTTTATGCAGTAACCATGTACTCGGTTATTAAGCAAAGCAAACTGCAAAGAACCAGATTTTTAGTTGTCGGAAATACGTCAGTGAATACAAATACTGATTCCTCAGTACATATCTAAGTCAGTTCATGCCAAAGCACAATATAAGATATCTGTCTGTACCAGAATGTAGACAATCAGCAACATAGAAATTCTATCTCTCTCCAAGGACATTACCTATTACAGAGTCAGAGAGTGTATGGTACGAGGCATCTGATTGGCTGGAAGGTTTAGTTGGAATAATCTGATTGGATAATCCCATGAATCATGGCTGACGAGTAATATTAATGCACAAAGACATATATTTGTTTGAGATAAGTAGAATATATCTTGTCAACACAGGCACTTGGGGCATGAGTACGAGAACAATAAAGCTGGTGTTGTTTAGTTTACAAGACTGAATACAGTTCTATAAATACATATGAACTGTACTAGTATTTAAACCTACACTGATTGTTAGAAAACATACAGTTACATCACACGAACTGACGTACACACTAAAACCCATGTTGCATTCCTGCAGTTCTTGACATGAGCCATTAAGACTAAGGAATTCGCTATTTGAACTCAATAACAGCACAAGTCATAACATTCAATGTCGGTGGTGATTTCTTTGATGTCAATGATGACGCATCAGAATAGCAAGAAAAAGCCTAAATTTCAAAACTGGCAGGTACTGCAACTGAAACTTCAATTACAAGAAATTTCACCTAAGGGTTAAGCTAGTCAATTTTATATTGATTCTGGGGGTCCCACATACATACAGTAAAACTTTGATATCAAGACCACCTCAGGGACTTCAGAAGGAACAGAATGAAAATTTCAGGTGATCTGTTTATCAATGAATATAGAGGAAATATTGAACACTTGTCTGAAAATAAGGGGTCTTTGAAATGAGATGGTCAGCATATAGGAGTGGCCGTAAAGTGAGGTTTTATGGTACATCCGACTTGATAGTTGCTTCATGCATGTACCTAATCTGTACCTACATATTCATACTGCTCAGATATGAAATAAGAATGGATTTGAGCTCTGTGAATTCTGACCTCTGCGTATGGAGGCTAGTAGTTAAAACTTTATTAGACTGTGATATCTCTCTCAGCATCCAATTCAGTAATCAGGTACATGTAGTTATGTTATAACTTAACCAAACCAAAAACACTGAAAGGAATGACATTGTCACTGGGGTTTAATGCTGATTTTCAATAATTTTCAGTTATATACGGCAACCGGTTCACCTAACCAGTTTTCCTGGACTGTATACAAACCAGTACTAAGTTACCCTTCCACAAGGAGCTGGGAACTCCTCATATGGAGGAAAATCGACATTTTTGTCAAATTTTCATAGAAAGGTATGACCTTCTGTGTCTGGGATTTAAACCCAGATCTCTGGGTTACAAGTCCACCGCACTAACCACTGGACTGGTCGTGACTCTGTAAGGAATGGACAGAATCTATGACACTATAATATTGAACAAAATTTAGCTTTGTTATACATAAACAAATATTCTATCAGTCTTATTTTCTATTTTGAAAAGCACAATATAGTTGATATTTATTGCATATGAACATGAATGGATCAATGGACCAATGACTGAATGAATGAAAGATGGATGAAAAGCAGAAAAAATGAGAAAGGAACAAATTAATGAAAGAAGAAATGACTGAATGAATGAATGACTGAATGACTGAAGGAAGGAAGGAAACCATGAGTGGGTTTAATTATTATACATGCATAAACTAACAAATGTTCTTTAACAACAGAAAAAGCATAATAATACAGATCTTCATAAGTGATAGCAATTAAACAACATTTAGTTCAGTCAAATTTATAAATAACTTTTCATGCATGAAATAAACAACCAACTTACACAATGCAAAAAATGTTGACATCAAAGAAATAACATTAACATAACAGATAACGCATAACAGATTGAATTGCATCAAAACATGCGAAATATGTTACAAGGTAAGTAATTGTTCTAATTAATTACTGACATTAGTTTCAATTTTCTTCACCAATGGTCACACAATAATCTTTCATTTCAGTGAATGTACATAAAAAGTACAGAACAATATTATCAGGTGTTTATTTTTTGTGGTATATAATATACACTAAACAAATTACCATATAATGAGACACATTGTGTTTGTTATTTACTTCAAAACATCAAACGAATGTCCACCATCTGATATCTTAGGTCAGAAAAAAAATAGTTGTGTTTCTGGTTACCCAACCTAACTTATTTCTGACCCTAAAGTTACAATCAGCAACATCAAAATAAATTGCTACAGATCCTGGTATTATGAAAATATTTGGGGATGAATCATAGCAAAAAAGTCAAAAAGATATGCACAGAAAAAAGAGAAGTTTTGCAACTCAGCTACAGCCCTGTACAGCTTGATCGAGGAGACTCAAAGTGAAATTCAAGTTGTATCATAATTGTTTCATGTACCACAAAAGTAGAAACTAGAACAATTTTGTGAGGGCCTCTGTGGCCGAGTGGTTATGGTCTCTGACTAGTAATCACTAGCCCCTCACTGCTGTGAGTTCGAATCCAAGTGTAATATAATCATTTCACAAACTGAATTAAACAAATTAAAAGTACACTAATGTACAATCAATTCAGTTTACTACGACCACCTGAGGAACACTGTAAAGAAGAAGTCTTAGAGGCAGTCCTCATTGGAGGCAGTCCTTATTGGAGGTGGTCCTCATTGGAGGTAGTCCTCATTAGAGACAGTCCCTACTAGAGGCAGTCCTCATTGGAGGCAGTCCTTATTGGAGGTGGTCCTCATTGGAGGCAGTCCTTATTGGAGGTGGTCTTCATTGGAGGTAATCCTCATTAGAGACAGTCCCTACTAGAGGCGGTCCTCTTGGAGGCAGTCCATATTGGAGGTGGTCCCAATTGAAAGTGGACTCAAGTAAGTCCATATCTAAGGACTGACTGCATATTCTAAACAAACCATTTTTATGGTTTAAATTACTTTCACACTATATTTTTAACTTAATAGTCACTTTCACTAAGTAGTTCTTTGACCTCTCTTGAAACGTATAATTGTTAAAATTAATTCCACTTGCCTAAATTTGATTATCTGATAAAATAGCAATGATAATGAAGTTCAAAGAATGTTTATCTAACACCACACAGAGAATTTTTACAAACAATATATAAAAGCCAAGATGGTTATTTTTCAGCTTATAGAAATAAGGTGACCAATGTCCATAACCTGGATGAAGAAAATTATCAAAAAATCGAACATACAATGTCAACAATAGTAACAACAACAACAACAATAATAATAATAACAACAGTAATGGGTAATAATAACAACAATACTAATAACAACAATAATAACAACAGTAACAATAATAACAATATTAGTAGCAATAACAACAGTAACAATAATAACAATATTAGCAGCAATAACAACAGTAACAATAGTAATAACTATAACAATAATAACAATAGTAATAACAACAATAATATACCTGCAATGAAAATACAATTATGAAGTCTTCATCCATACATAGTGATATTAGGTATAAACTGAACTAAATTGAATTGTTTGGGGTTTTCTGAAGTTTAAAATAAGACTTACTCTTCTTCCATCTGTCTCCTACGGCGACGTTCTGCACGTCTTTCTTCCAAAGACATACTCATGGTTATCAATGAACTTCGTTTACTGGGTTAAGTCGAAAAATATGGCAACACCTGAAATAAGAAAAAAGTAAAATCAAGCTATATGTTTTAAGAGTCAAATCTGAGTTTGACAGCCATCTGTGAATAAAGACCATTATGTGAACATCAGCTGCTCTAACAAACATTTAGTCAGGGGTGTAGAAATGTTTTCATGGAGCCAGTGAGCAACAAAAAGTAGAAAGGGGAGTCAGGGGGTTCACTGCAGTATTGTGTTTGTTGTCTTGGAAAAAGTAGCAGGCAAGAATGCCTAAATAGCCGGTTGATTTTTCCAGCTTCCGGCTCATTTCTACACCCCTGTCTATTGATATAATCGATCATTCATAAGGTTTGTACAGGCAAACCTGTGTTATCATTAACCTGTGAGGAAAGACCGCAATATAATCAACAGTCAGTCTAGCACACATTTACTGAAACAATTGGTCGGTTTTACAAAACATTTAAGATATATACAATCATTGTTACACAACTTGTAATAAACCACGTAGATCTCTGAACAAAGGTCACAAGTGCACAAAGGTCAACCGATTTCTATTCCTTCGTGACCTTTGTGCACGAGTTTCTAATTCATGAAAAAAAGTTTTTAAGAAAGAGTTTTCTTTACTTAATATATTTTCATCACAGCAACTGTTTGTCACATTCACATGATTTACAGAAAAACTCAATACTGAGACCACCTTCTGGAACCAAACAAAAATGGTCTTTATACTGAGACGATCTCACTTTCAAGTCTCATTATAAACATTAAATGTACTGATTTTTTTAAAAATATAATTCAGTATCAAAGAGCCAAAAAATTTTTTTACTGTACTTACACTGAAACAATCAAAATTTAAAATCCTTCCAATCAGGAAAATGATCTTATGACATAAAAAAAAAATTAAATGTACAGTATTCCAAAATGTTAAAAAACAACCACAAAACTTGCTTCAAATAAAAAGGCAAGCCACAAAATATTCGCAGAAGTTTTGAAAATTAAAAATGAGAAAACTTCCACACCGACATGTCTAAGATCTTCTGCTAAAATGCCTATTTTTTTATTCAGCGCCAAAATTTATTTCATACTTCCGAAGAAATTCCACCACCATCCAGACAAAACTTTTCGAGATAAAAACTTAATTTTCTCTGGAAAAAAAGTAAAAAAAATAGGTTCAACATACCATTCATACTTGAAGGAGCCTCCATTTCAAGGAATGTACTATGTTCAACAGAAATGTGGCTTTTGGGTACCGGTATGTCTATTATTTATAAATTAGAGACCATTTCTTATTATCTATTATACTTTTGATCAGGAAGAAATGTCTGGTAAAACTTGGCCAGGTGAGATAAGAATACAGTATAATGTATGATGGAAATATATTTCACAGAACAAAATGTTTTATCAGAATGTTTCTGTTGTGGCTAAAGGGAACTTTGCTTCTTCATTTGTAATTTTGGCCTTAAACACTATGGTCCCAATATCACTGTTTACAGACATTTGAGAGTAAAATAAGTTTGTTTTGATAATTTTGAGCAATGAACTTGTTTGTTTTGGCATCATCTATGTTTATTTTGCTAATTTGACAACCAAATATGTTTATTTTGCTAATTTGACCATTAAATATGTTTGTTTTGCTAATTTGACCATTAAATATGTTTGTTTTGCTAATTTGACCATTAAAAATACTTATTTTACTGGTATAGCCATTAAATATGTTTATTTTACTGGTATAGCCAATAAATATACTAATTTTGCTGGTGTAGCCAATAAATATGCTAATTTTGCTGTTATATCCATTAAATATGCTTATTTTGCTGATATAGCCATTAAATATGCTTAGTTTGCTGGTATAGCCATTAAATATGCTTATTTTGCTGGCATAGCCATTAAATATGCTTATTTTGCTGGTATAGCCATTAAATATGCTTATTTTGCTGCTATAGCCATTCAATATGTTTATTTTGCTGGTCTGCAATTGACCATTAAATATGTTATTTTACTACTTTGACCATTAAATATGTTGATTTGCTGATTTGACCATTAAGAATATTTATATTGCTGGTATAACAATCAAATATGTTGATTTTGCTGGTATAGCAATTAAATATGCTAATTTTGCTGGTATAGCCATTAAATATGTTTTATTTTCCTGGCCTGCAATTGACAATTAAATATGTTTATTTTGCTACTTTGACCATTTAATGTGTTTATTTGCTAATTTGACAATTAAAAATGCTTATTTTGCAGGTATATCCATTAGATATGCTTATTTTGCTGGTATGATGTTTAGATACATCTACTTTGATGAACCAGGGCAATAAATAAATAAACATTGTTATGCAACATGATAGTTAGAAGCTGTCCGATAATTAAGTATTTGTCTAATGAATAGCCACTGTTCAAATGAAAACCTTCAATCACAGGTGGCCATTAACTCACATGTATACGGCTTATCTAATACAGTCAAACCTGTGAACAAAAGCCGCCCTTAGGAAAGACAAAACATGGCTTTACTAACAGATGGCCTTTATTCACAGGTCAGTTTGTCATAAATAATCGGTGACATTTATTGAAAGAATGGCCTTTATTCGCAGCGTGGTCTTTATTCGGAGATGGCCACAAACAAAGGTTTGACTGTATAAACCTTATGTATTATCTAAAACCGATTCAGAACACAAATTTCATGCTTTTTTAGAACACTTATTCTGCCTCTCAAATTTTCAACCTAATTTCATGGAACATAAATTAGTAATCAAAATCAAATTTACTTTCAAAGACTGAAGAGTGTCTGGTTTTTAAAACTATATTAAACATAATAGCTACAAAATAAATTATCTCTGACATACTTGAGAAACTATCAATTTTATACGAGGGTGTTTAAGCAGTGTATTTTACACAGATTAATTAATAGGTAAATTTTTTAAGCAAGATTATATTACAAGTAATCTTCCTTTTTTTAAATTGGGTTATGGGGTGGGTGGGAAACATTATTTTTTCAACAACAGCAAAAACAACAACAACACCAGTCAAAGTAACAAGAAGAGACACAACAATAGCAACAGTAGGAGCAACAAAACAACAAGAGAGAAGAGAAACAACAACAATAGTAAAAGTAACAACAGCAACAAGGGCAACAAAAGCAAGAGAAACAACAATAGCTATAACAACAACAGCTACAACAACAACAACAGCAAGAGCTACACCAACAACAGCAGCTAAAACAAGAGCAACAACAGCGACAGCAAGAACTAGGACAACAAAATCAGCGGTATGGATTTACAATTTACATTTAAAACAGAAGCAAGTTTTTAGGTTAGTTGGTTGACAGCCAACTGTGATATTTTTAATGATGTTTTAATTCAAACATTATCATAGATTCATATCACATGTTATCACATCAGCCTGGACTTCATTAAATGTAAGAATTTATAATGCATCTTCTATTTTTTGTGTAATTTAATCCGTCCAAAAAAATTTCCATTTTACGCTTCAACACTTCAGGCTTCTGCAAGAGTATAAAAAATGTAAATTACAGGTATACTTTGCCAATTTATCTTCAAACAATAAAGTATAAATTCAAGAATGTCTACTTACAATATGACAGGGAGAATTACCCCCTTCAAAATGTTACCAATTTGCTAAAACTCTCGTGTTTTTCAAGTAGTTTGCATACTAAATTATGATATATGACTACAATGATGTATACGAATAGTTACATACATAAAGACCACGCGTATAAATGGTGTGTTTATAGTTTTTTATCCTGATGCATTTGTATTGTTTTTCTTCATTGATTTGTTCTATTTTCTTTGTTCAATTGTATTGTTTGTTTGCTAAGCATCAATAAAATGAACAGTTAAACCTCTTATTAGTAACCATGTCAATACTTCAACTGCCCCAACATATTTACCATTTATGTTCAGACCTGGAGGGGGGACTCCTTGGTCTGGTGGTTATGATCTTGCAATCACTAGCCCCCCCCCACTGCAAGCTATCTACCTGGTGTCTTCCTCCACCATTAAAATAGCTGGAAAAGTTTCCTATTAAATGACCATGGTTACTAGAGCAACCCTAATGAAAAAAATACAGAAACAATTAACCCCAACTTTTACATTACTGTTATATGATTATGAATGATTGTATTTCGTATGATGAGTACCAAGCCCAAAATAATGCATATATCATAGGACAAATAAAAATAAACAAACTGGGCCACAAATTTAATTTGACAGTAACATATTATATTATTCTTAAAATAGATAAAGATACATCCTAAAATGGGTTAATAATTGGAGCACATGCAATTTAAATCAAGAGTGATACAAAAATATCCAAGGTGCATTTTTAGGGTCTTACGGTAGATTCTGAACCTTCTGATCCTCATTCAAATCCCGTTGGCATCTTATGATGAAAGACTAATTTCTTTATTCTTCAAATCATATAAACTGTTTTACTTTACAGATAATCTAAATTTAGATCTAAACAAAGTATGATGTTTATGTCAGAATTTTTGTGTCTTATAGTAATCAATACTTAACAGATGGCTTCATATAAATATCTGTAAAAAGAAATGCTAATGTTCAACATTAAATTTCGTCAATGCCAACAAATGTGGTGAAAAGTTCTATTTCAGTACATGATAAAGCTACAATATAATTATGACATATGGCTTTTAATATAAGAAACCAAATGTTACGCTCATAAACAACAGAGATGACACATTTAACAAGGGATCACATATCCCTTATTTCCAAAGTACAGAGCACTGAAAACAAATACAGATTTACGAGTGGCCTAGTACCCTCAGTTAAGCAGCATTTTCATGAACGATTAAAGCACTTAAATGCAGGTATTTTAACTCATTACATAACAGATGCGCCAGTGCAAAAATATCAGGTGGAATCAGGGATGGAGTGAGTAATGGCCATAAAATGATGGTAGTCAAAATATTTGTGGAAAAATGACAAAACAGACGAAACACATACTGTATAGTTCCGTAATAGCTAAAAGTCTGTTGTTTACTGCAGTAATTAAGCAGGTTATTAAAGCACTATACTGCAGTGAATGGATTCCATATGGATAAAAATACCATTTGATGCCATCTGCGTATTTTCAAGATGTCTCACATCGCTTAAGCATATATATCCAACAGAAGCTTACAAGTCAACTGACTCCGTCACTTATAAAAGTGTATGCTACAAGTTTGTCCCACAAAAAGTAACATAAAAAGGAAAAATGATAACACGGCAGTGATGAAATGAAAATGCTTGTTTATCTTGCAAAGAAACAAACAGCTCAATGAGAGCACTGCCAGAAAGACAAAGAGCTCATAAAAGCACTTCCACAGGGATTTCCCTGATGCAGGTTTTTTGCATCCCTGATGTGATATTCAGCCAAGGGACTCGCATTGAGAGTCACCACAGCATCCCTAGGACCCCTTCCAACTCAGAATTTGCCCTAGGCATTTTCTGTGTGGGACCCTAAAAAATCCCAAGGGATCCCTTAAATGTTGGAGATGGGAGTCCTGGGGACCTCGGGTGAAAAATCTTAGGGAAAACCCTGATTCCAACTGGCTAAAATGATATAGAGCTCATAAAAGCACTGCTAACTGGCCAAAATAAGTGATCTGGTCAAATAACATAGTGCTCTAGGTGAAAACCCTTTAAACTTTACAACATGATACTAAAGGTGAAATCCAATGATCTGGAAATTTGTATTGAACAATTTGTAAACAAAGTTCATCATGACATCCGTTAGGAGTTATTCAAAACAAAAAAAATTATCGAGAGTACAATGCCATTGACACATTTATTTTCATCGCCTTCAAAACAGAAAAATGGCATGCAGATTTTGAAAGACAAATTTAAGAATATTTTTTACATTACTTACACTTGAATGTATGCCTAAAAAAGGGATTTATCACTGTCAAATAATAACAAAAGATTTACGGTCTGTGAGTAATTCTATAAATGTCGGCCACCCAGATAGGATGCGGTTACATAATAGATGTTCACACTACCTGATAACATTGTACAAAGAATGAAACATCAAGGGACATCCTCATTATGTAAATTAGAGAAACACAAGATACTTTGACAAGTTTTCTTTATGATAACATCAGGGTTTTTTGTAGAATGACTGAAAAATGACACAGCTTAATAACAGGTAGCTGAATAAACTATGCCTTTAATATACTTAGTACAGTGTATAGAATACTGAAATGGCCATCTTCAGTTGCACAAAATACATAAATACACAACTTTTAAAATGAATGTTAGAGCTAAAATATCCAATACACCCTAATATATGCCCCCCCCAATAATTCCCCATTGATAGAGAAACAAATTTTAGAGAATTCAAAAAAGCTCAGTTTTTTCAATGTCAAATATGATCAGGTATAATAGAGTGTTGCACTAAGGTGTGGCAGGGCCAGAGCACATGACAGCTGTTAAATAAATACCCCCTACCCCAATATCACATCTCAGCTGAACTCAGGATGTATGTATTCAAATATTCAGCAAACATTGAATACAAACAAGGAAATTGGTCATATCAGTGACCGATCCTGGGTAACATGGTTTTTCAGTCCAAACACTATACCATCATGCTATGGTCTCCTTCAGGAACATTGTCGTGACAGAGCAGAGATACCGAATAGAAGTTCAAAAGTGATTTTTATAAGGGTACAATTCATACAGCATCACAATACAAGAGTTTCAGTGGCTCATAGGTCAGGGATTCCTTAGTGTCAAAATCACTTTTTTTTCTTTTGGATTAAAATAAAATCAAACGAAATGAGGCGTTCGTGAGAAGTAGGTTACCATAGCAACATACAGATTTCAGGTTCATTTTTCTTCCTAACAAAGCTGTCAATCATTTATTTGCGAACAATGAAAAAAGAAGAGAACTTACCTACAGTTTATTAATGACCATATATAGTTACATACCCTGACAAATGATAATACAGGTGCTCTGAGTGTATATATCATGACCAGGATGGGTTGAATGAATTATATGTACAGTCAAACCTGTGAACAAATACCACCCTTGGGAAAAACTGGAGGTCAGTCTGTTTAAATAATCAGCTTTTCAAAAAATAGTCTTTATTCGCAGGGTGGTCTTTACTTGGAGGTGGCCACAAACACAGATTCAACTGTACATCTTCGACCTCTCTAGTAGGTATTCCTCAATTTTGTAAATAAGTCATATTTTTGAAATATCATTTTTGGTAAATGAAAAAAGCAATCACAAGTTTTATAACCACAGACCACACACTCTACTGCCAAATTTGAAGGGTCAAATCTGGCACCTTAACCGGCTGGTGACTATGTTCCCATGCTGGCAATTCAGAATTTAAGGATGGCCTACGACTATGAACTAAGATAATTACTGAACAAAGTTTGAACATTATTGGAACCGGAGCTCGAACTTAAACAAGCCACAGTGTCAGCCTCCTCTAAAAACTCAGCCATAAAACCCAACAACACAGCCACCTTTCTAATATACAACACTGACTGACAGGGCTAGAATGAGAAATAGTTGTGTTTGTCCAAACAAATAGAGACATACGTTGTATGCAAAACTTTTCTAAACATACCTAGAGTGCTTTGAAAGTATGATTTGTCCCTAGATATGTTTGTACTAAGGGTTTTGAAAATTTATGGTTGCCACAAAAAAAGGAACAGTCAGGGAACTTTAAACACAACTTTTTTTCAGGCCTAACATCACAAATGTAATATACAATCCATACAAAATAATAGGTACAATAAAATGTTTCATTCGACATCAGAAATCTAAATTCTAAACATTAGTCTGTTGTCCGAACAATGAATTCATTGTTATGTTTATCTTACGCAACTGAAATGAGTTTAAATACCAGTTATAAAACTTTAAAAAAAATGTTTATAAAACACAGATGAAAGAAATGCAAAACAACAAAATTTGTACATATTTACCTTTTTCAGAATGTAATTATTCAATTTCCACTCATTACTAATTAATAGTAAAACAATAACTTTAGTACAGGGTGCAAATTATGTCCATCTGTTCATGGTATTAAGTATCGTGTAATTCACTTAAACTGTATTTTCACCGTCCCATTATATTAAACCAGCGATCCAGTTTATTTTCGACACTATTCATGAAGCATTTAATTTAAACCGTTCTTTTTAAAATCCCCAATCTTTAAGCATCAGTACAACGAAAAACACTTGATTTTGTATGTCACGAAATCTTTAAACCAAAATGTACATAAAAACCATACACTGACGTATGAGTGATTTGAAGAAAACGAAAAACCACCTTGATTTAAAAAATTTGGTACAAACAAATTGTAATAGAAAAATGTTTACTTGCACATGGCATACATAACAAACATTTACAAAGTGTAGTAAACTTCACTTCTTAGTTTTAAGGCTAAAATGAAATCTAAATATCTCTGTTGCTAAGTATAAAACTTCAACTTAAATCATCTTAAGCCGGCTACTTAATGACATTTTCATTTCTAATACAAATTTTGCTGACAACGGGAATTTTTAGTGGATTGACTTTCTTTGTTCTAAATTGCAAAATTAAGACTTTGGATAAAAATAAGTTCCAAATATGGTATTTGAGTCAGAATCCAGCATGGACTTTTTAAAATAAGCTATAATTAGTTATTAATAACAAAGCAAGGCACACACTTTTCAAACCTTGATATAAACATATAGTTAGCTCTGAGTTGTGACCACCTGTCAATAAAAGCCACTATGATAAACTACTTTACTTTTTCAAAATTCAGCAAAAACTGATATTTGAATTAACTTTGGGCAGTGACCATGGTCCAGTGGTTAGTGTGCTGGACTTGTAACCTGGCAATCTGGGTTCAAATACTCTCCTATTTTATTGATTTTCCTCCATATGTGGAGAAGTTGCCAGCTCCTTGTGGAAGGGTAAATTAGAATTGGTTACAATATACAGTCCAGAAAAACTGGTTAGGTGAACTGACCACTGTATGTAACTGAAAATTGTTGAAAAATGGCAGTCGATAATTTGCATAATTAAACGTCATGATAACCAGCATAAATCTTTGCTCATGAAAAAAAAATAACACGCATAGGCCATCCTCAAAAAATTATTGATTTTCAGTTACAGGACTGACTCATTAAAAAAAGAGTTTTAATAAAGATATTTTTTCATACTTTATTCAAGTTTTTCATTTTCAATATCTGCATTTAATATTAACAATAATAATGTCAACATACCTACCCACTGATAAATGTTTGGGCCACATAACTTAACCACAAACCAACATTTTTTTATGGATGACCTTACTAGGTTTTTGGTTTTTATAAAATTTACTAAATTTAAGACGTATAAAAAGTGTATAAATAATCAAATGGAAAATCTCCCATAAAAAGTATTGTTAAAAGTATGTCAACAAAGAATATAAATTGAACAAGAAATTGAGCATGTGTAAAATGAACAAACAGACAAGACTACAATCTATTTATTAACTGAAGAACTGACAAACAAACAATCGAAGTACTTTGTAAACCAGTCTGGACCTAATTTTAGCAATTTGGAAACCAGTCTAAGAATGCAGCCAGGTCATTGGTCAATTTTAAGACAACATTCAGAAACAACCAATCAGACACATGTATTTAGAGAATGGACAGAGTGCTGATTAAATAACCTATGGCTAAAATGTAAAATGTTGAAAAAGGATTAAAACTGGCTGGAAAATAGATTTATGTACTTTTTTTATAAATGCAGAATCTTTCTTCATTTGATGTTAAAAACATGTAAAATCTATGTGCATCAAGTATTTCATGGCTGTGTTTAGAATACTGGCATAGGTCATGAGAAGAATAGAGGAATATCAAAAGCATTAAATGAAGCGGCTATAAGGCCAAAAAAAGTTGTGTTTCCTGGTAGTTAACTAAAAAAAAATAGGGTAGGTAGATCAGAAAACTTTTCCTTTCCATTTTTTATGCATATTTTTTTTGTTCTTTAGAGGAACAATTCATCCCCAAATAATTTTGTTTGTTGCTTATTTAACTTTTTATTCTGCTATCAAAACTTAATGGTCGATGACAAAATATAGGGACGGCCGGGTACCTGGACACACATTTTTTTCTGGCCTAATTTAATTTGATGTTTTCTCTACATCATTTTCATACATTAATTATCATTGTGAATAATTCTTAACCCTTGAAGCGACACTTAATAATTTTCATAACGATATCAATCTGAGTCTAGTCCTTTAATCAAAACCTTTCAAGCCAGATGGTGACCTATTTAATAAAACGTTTTTTTTTACTTCATACTATTTAATGAACAATATATAATACAGTTGTCAAGTATTTACATAACACATGTATACATTAGTATATGAACTAAACTCTAAATGGTTTATGCACCTGTCGGAGATTAGGCAATTCTTCTATTTTGTAAAACGGGTAAGATGGAAAATACACACACAACAGAAACACGGATGATTTAATATGATGTGGTTCAATTTTAACGGAGATGACCTAAAAACTCAATTTACAATGTAATCAAAATGGACACTACTATGTTTAGGCCATGTCTAGGAGCTCCAACTTCTCTTCATTTCCTGAGCAAGGAAAATTAAACTATGTTACTTATAGAGGACAGTTATACTGTGGGAATAGTACATTAAGGATCTATAAGGGTCTAAATTACTCAAAAGGACCAAAAGTATTTATAATCATACCATCCCCACACCAAATGATACCCATCACTAGACTTAAAGAGTTTTTTTTTGCTACGGGGTCACTAGTATGCCTTCTTAGGGTGCTGAGAGTCATTTTTCATAGACTGTACAAAGATAGTAAAGTAAATAAAAAATAAGTTTAATGCACATTAACAACCACACAACAAAAACACTAGGCTGTGGCCATGGTTCAGTGGTTAGTGTGCTGGACTTGTAACCTGGAGATCCAGGTTTGAATCCTGGTCGCTGCAGGTGATACCCTTCTATGAATATTTGACAAAAATGCCGATTTTGCCGCATGTGTGGAGAAGTTGACAGCTCCTTGTGGAGGGGTAAGTTAGTGGTGGTTAGTATATAGTCCAGGAAAACTGTTTAGGTGAACCAGTCGCCGTATATAAACTGAAAAATTGCCGAAAACTTGTCGAAAACTTCCTTGACAGTGTTAGCTGGAAAAAGTCTCCATTTGACTCTGGTTGACAATATGACATCAAACCCCGAAAAGAAAAACAGTAAGTGTTGGATAAAGACTTTGCTACTATTAAGTCCGTCCTTACATGATGACTCTGACATATTCAAAAAAAGACTTAAGATACTTTTTCCCAAAATACATGGTTCAACATCTCAGTAACAAATGGCATGGGCTTAAGCAGTTATTTAGGTCTGTTACAGACGAGCACAAGCAACAACTACAAGCATCAAAAACTGTTTTATGTACTGGTTTCTTTTTTTTGCACAGAACTTTTACAAACTAATTTATCATAGTATAATAAACGATGTAGTATTTGACAGACCTAACATTATGTAACCCCCCAAAATAGTTTTACATTAATTCAACTGTTAAATCAACAGTAAGTGCGCATGATTAATTACAAGTAATATTATATACATCATTATGTGTATTGAGATTTTTTGTAAACTGATGCCAATTTATTTTATTCTCTGTACATTTAAGTGCATCTTGTAGAAAATAGAGATGGGGTGCATGATTCATTGGGTACACATAAGACAGACAGACAACTGATGTAGAATGTAAAGCCCACCCTATTTCTGTCCACTAGGTTTGTGGTATCAATGTCAGAATGAAATGACTCAGTATCTAATTTAGTGTTGGGGCACCCACCCATTCTTCTCGGCTAGACTCAAACAGGCAGATTTCATCACCTACCGTATTTATCCTAATGTCACAAATTGAGCACAATTAGCAAAATTCAGATTGTCATAAAAAACATGCATCAAAATTATCTGTTGAAATTAGGATGGGAATAATTCAATTTAGAAAGTTGACAAGGTCTATGTCATTATTTCTGTTGAATCAAGGGCCATAATTCAAGAGTGTCAGAAACAATTTAGCTAGCTATAAAATTTTGCCAAATATTACACAAATGAACATCTTGACCTAGTTTGATGAAGATTAAATGGACACTGTTGAGAGTGGACAACTACTGTGGATGCCCGGTGTTCCATGCTAGATACAACACTATGTCCAGTCCTTTTAAAACTTCAGCTAAGAATCTTTTTAGATTAACTACAGTACTTAAAGTGACATTTTAAGGCACTCATGCCATCCATCTAAATCAATGCCAAACTGATTTACCTTCAATCCCACAATCCATTGCCAGTGTCCCATAATGCATTGCTACAATATGGCTTGAGTTCCCACAATGCAACAGTAAGAAAATTCAAATTTGGCCACTGTGACAACCACAAGCATATAATTATATAAATTAACATAACACCTTTCAGAAAAAAACAAACATTGTATTACACTGTATGCGTGTAATTAGGTCATAAAAACACAAGTTTGGTCTGCCCCTTGGTATAAGATTTCATCCAAACCCCCATAAATCATTGTAATGTGAAAAAAATTTTCTTGTATCAGTGTTCCCATCAATTTAAACAATGAAGTCTCTTTAGATATTTTTGTTTTCATTATTCATTACAAAACAACTTAAGGCCAAGATTATACTTTAATTAATTTTGCTTCTTCAAGTCAGTAAAATATAGTTGACAAATATGGTTTAAAAACAAGCCATAAAACTCGGGCTAATAAACTCCAATGGCTTAGTATGATGCAGAATTAATGGTAATAATTATATGTAATACAATGTAGTAACTGATCATAATTCCTGGTTGATGATTATCAAAGAAGTGTGGACACTTTTATCTGTAACACTGAAGCCCTTTAACAGTGACCTTGACACCTATTATCAGTGGTCCTGATATCATTTGACCTAATCCTTAACATCCTTCATTATGTGTGCCCTTGATATCCTATCACAGTGACCTTGACACTTTTTATCTAATACTTTTATACCTTTAACTGTGACCTTGACACCTTTCATCAATGTCTTCATACCCTTAAACTGTGACCTTGACACCTTTCATCTTAGGCCTTAATACCTCTAATTCCATGAGTTTAAAGGGCAACCATGTGGCCACACTTTACTTATGAAAAATTAATTGATATTAAATACTATAAAACCTCTGAATAACAACCAACTGTGCTGGAAACTTATTGGCTTTTATTCAAATGACTGACTATAAAAAAGGGTGATGAACAAAGAGCACCTGCAGACCAAAAGGGAGACATCTCTACTGCTTTCTTTGTCATAGATAATAAAGCTTCAAAACAATTTTATTTTTATCCGAACTTTACTTTGACTATTACTGATATATATCATCATGTTAATATCATCAAACAGCAGGAAATTTGATTAGTTTTCATAACAATCTCACCATACAATACACAGCTGCCAGAATGCTCTCATCTTTCGACTAATATCACCCAAAAGGTAAGAAAACTGAATAAGAAAAGAAGCGATTTATCAAAGGAAAGTTCAATGTTTAAGATCATGATATGAAAGTGAATGCGCCAGTATTTCAATTTCATACAGTAATCAGTTGCCTTGGGTAAGTGTAACCCTAACCCTGCTTGTCTCTACAGAGATTAATCTCTAACCCAAAAGGTTGAGATCAGAGTAAAAGAAAAAGCAATCAAAGGAGTTGATAATTTTGTAATCTGGATATAGGGTGTAAGAAAAATTCCTGGTTTTAGCAAACCGACCAATCCTATACCTTTTCGGTCTCTATCAATTTTTTCTTGCCAATAGTTTCATATATTCGAACTAAAAGATAAAAAAAAAATAACAGTTGACATACTGACCTTATCTAACCCTCATAATACAGCCCCCCCCCCCATCTGAAGCAGACGACTTTTGAAAACATTGTGGCAAAAGAAGCCATTGCTTGTTATGAGTAAGGCTTCATTTGCTACTATGTTTTCCACTCTGTCAGAGTGAAATGTCCCAATGCTCTTAAATAAATTGATGTTTTTATATTTGCTTTGAATTTGGAAGAGTCCAAACTTATATGCTAATGAGGCAAAGGGTTAATTGAAAATGGAAACCAGGTATTTATTATTTTGCCCATTTGGCAAAAGTGATTATGGCAAAATTTTAAATTCAATTGTAATTTCATACTTGACTATAGAATAATCACAACCTTGAAAATCTAAAACAAAGTCTGAGCCTTAGAATTCATTTCACTTAATTTAAAGATTAATATCTAACAATAAATTCAAGTCTCTGACAAATTGATTCATAAAATTGACTAATGACAAGCCTGCATTCAATGACTCTTAGATTCCTAAATCCCTTCATAAAAATTGGACAATTTTTACAATCATATTATCACTACTACCTTCAGAAGAATACAAACTACCAAATCAAGACTTTTCAATGAGATTTCAATGCCTTGATTAATTAAAATCAATGTACTAATTGTCCAACCATTACAATTTCAAATTATTCAGGAGTAGAAGTCACAAAAGTGAACATCATTGAGTAACATGCTGAGCAAACAATAAAAAATCACAAAAAGTAGAACATATTTTCACAATACATTCAAACAGACTTGTACAATTAGAAAACAGCTGCATTTTCCCTGATCAGGAAAAAATAGATAAAGTACGTTCAGGATAAAACAGACACAAAAGAAAACATATTTAAGGCATATATTTCGCCATGTTTTTACAAACACTGCTTATTATCTATAACAATCAGTGGTATTCATGAAACATCTGGTAGATATATTTTTACTGGTAATACCAGATTTATATCATTAGGCAAAAAAAATACCATTGTTTCTGACAGTGATTTTTTTGTAATTTTGGGAAACCCGGTCTGGTCTAATTGGGATTTGTTTTTTATGTGACTTATTGTCACTGGGGTTTAATACCATTTTTCAACAATGTTTCAATTATATACAGCGACCGGTTCACCTAACCAGTTTTTGGGTCAGTGGGTTAGCGGAAACTAGTAACTTTTTTATGCCTTAAATCCAAAGAATCAGTCAGAGCATATTTACAGTTAAACAATCCAACATTTCTTCCCCCCCCACTCAAAATACGACCTTGACCTTTTGGGAATACATAGAATACAAATTTCATTCAATGGACAACAAATCTTCTTCCCAGAGGCCAAAATACTTTAAAATGACCAGTTTTTCTGGTCAGTGGTCACACTCAAACAGCTCAGTGGGCTTATTTTATCATTTTAAGGCAGCTGGAACCAGACATTAAGATGGAACCAGACATTCAAATTAATGTTTTTGTAAAAGGCTTAATACCTTTCATCAGAAGTATTTCAATAACATTCCACAGACAATTCACCTAACCAGGGTCAGAGGTCATAAAACTTGAGATCAATCTCCAAGCTTAAATCTCAATTTCATTCACAAAGTATTTTGGTTGAAAACATATCACTGTTTAATGTGTCAGTACATAGTACATAATCAGACACTCTTATAATACCAACAAATACTAACAGGTTTCCTTCAATAAAGGCCAAATTCCCCAACATGATGAATCAGCTCAGACAAAATTTGTTCAGACAAATTTGCCTCAGAGAAACTGTTGCCTTGTCTAGAACTTGAAACGCTTTTGAGTGACAAGAACAGTTCCGCAACTGCACCACCCAGGTGGACTTGGCAATTTAATACAACAGCACTGTGAAAAAACATTATATTCTTAACTTATGCTGGCATGATTAACGATTTGGGGGCTCCTTGGTCAAGTGAATATGGTCTCTGACAAGTAATTACTAGCCCCCCTGTGCTGTAAATATGAATCTCATCCAGGACCAGAATAAATTCTCACATTAGAAAGCAGTCCAGCTAGCTTACGAAAGGTCAATGATTCTACCCAGTTGTAAGTCCAGGGTCTTCATCCAGCGTAAAAGCTGGATAAATCGTCAAATGATCCTGGCTGTGGGTATGACCTTAAACCCCAGGAAAAAAATGTAACAAATTTGCCAATCATGATAAATATGCAGAAAAAAACTTTCAAAGTTCGAGAACAAAATGTAGACACAATTCACCCAGAAAACAGAGGTTCTATCACATAACACTACTAAACTAATTTGACAGGATTTCTAAGAAATGCAGACAAAAGTAGCAAGAGTAGAATCAGAACATGTTTTAATACCTGAGATAGAAACTTTATATAAAGCCAGTGTTTCACGATTCTGTCATTAATTAGCCTGATAAAAAGATTAGAGATATCTTCACCATGATATCTATTGGAAATGACTGACACAATCTCTAATCTATGATGATCTAACACTATCCTATGTTTTTTTGTCTTCATTTCCTGATTGAGATAACACAAGCAAGGTTATAAGGTTATAAAACTGAACTTGCAGAGAAGTTCAATAACCATAGTGTCTAATCGGTTGTTTGTTTACTAGTTTGGAATATTACCCAATGAAAACAATGGATGTTCAACAACCAAATTGTCTGATTGGCTGTTTTTTTACTAGTTTGTAATATTAACCAATGAAAACAATGGATGTTCTAGATTTAGTGACCAATATCTATAAGAAGTCTCAGGCAAAAAAGGAAGCATACCCAGCATAGAGAAGGTTTATAAAAGGCATGATCACATTTATAGCAGGAAAGGTCACATTTATAAAAGGCTAGGCCATGTTTATAAGAAGCAAGGTCACATTTATAAAAGGAACAATTACTAATAGCTGTACAAAAGAAAGGCCACATTTACAAAAAGAAAGGCCACATTTTCAAAAGGAAAGATCACACTTACAAAAAGAAAGACCACATTTGCAAAAGGAAAGGCCATAATTACAAAAGGAAAGGTCACACTTACAAAAGGAATGACCACATTTACAAAAAGAAAGGCCACATTTACAAAAGGAAAGGCTGCATTTACAAATAAAAAGGCCAAATTTACAAAAAGAAAGACCACGTTTACAAAGGGAAAGGTCACACTTATAAAGGCTAGGTCACATCCATAAAGGCAAGGTTACACACATCCAAAGGATATATTTATACAATGAAATGCTACATTTACAAAAAAAAACACCTATCCACTGAAATGCTTGAATAAATACCAGTATGCCAAACCATCTAAGGCATAGGCTTAAATCTAAGGACCTCGGGGTTGTGAGTTTGAACTCAGGGTGTGGTGCAACAATTAGATTAATGACATCATATGAAGGCAATTTGCCCTCCATTTCTGATCATTTCATGCTGAGAAATTTATGTAATTACTTGCAGAGAACAAGGTTTAGTATTGGTACAGAACTGAAGAAACTAAGACTAACTGCCAGTATATAATGGAAAAAAAATGTTAAAAACAGGAATAAAAGCCACAAAATACTCATAAAAAATTCTGTGAGTACAGATAGCCAAGGAAGGCCTTCCCTTGCACAGATGAGTACACATATTGTACCACAGATAGTTGTTGTGGCTGATGGAACAAATAATTTAAGGTGCTCAATTTTCTAACAAAATTTTGAACTTAACCAAATGGTAATGCTTTTTTCATAACTTTCTAGCAGCAATGACTCAACCAAATTATTAGCTGAGAATGACTCAGACAGAGAACTTCAACATATGTCTGCGCATGACTCATTTAGATTATAATGAAGATATCATTTACTTAAATCTTCATCAGCACAGAGAGAGAGAAATTTGCAATATTAATGATAATTAATAGTCCCCTCCAAAAGTTCATGACAAAAACATAACTTGTAAGTATAAAACACTGCCATAACATAAATAAATGTTCTGCTTTTACACCCGTCTTTTTCAACAGTATTTCAGTTAAATGCCAAGCCACAACTGTGTTCCAGCGCTTAGTGCACTGAACTTGTAACCTGAAGATCCGGGTTCGAATCCCGGTCCTGGCAAGTCATACCCTTCTATGAAAGTTTGACAAAAATGTTGATCAAAATAATCAGTCAAACACCAGTAAGCAGCAAACCTTACCAGTTTCCTGCATTTTTACCTGAACTGACCTTGTTCTGTGCAAGCAACTTCTTCCCATGATTGTCTTGAATCAAGGGTGGAGAAAAATGACCTTTTACATTTTGTTTTGTTTTTTATATGACATTGTCATTGGGTTTCATGTTGTATTTAACCAAACAATTGTTTGGTTAAATACAGCAGCCAGTTTACCTAACCAGTTTTCCTGCACTGTATACAAAACAGTACTAACTCATCCTTCCACAAGGAGCGGGCAATTTCCACACATACAGACAAAAATCGATATTTTTGTCAAATTTTCATAGAAGGGCATGACCTGCTGTGAGCAGGATTTGAACCTGGATCTCAGAGTTACTTACAAGTCCAGCACACTAACCACTGGACCACAGTCACAGCCACATTTTTTACATAATCATGGGTGCATGTTGAAATTTAGAAAAAAAATGGAAAACTAAACATTGGTCCCTTGGAAACGATAAAATCTTGTGTAGTCATGCCAGGAAACTTTCACTTATGCATAGTGTCTTTACCAAAATAATTACTGACAACATATGCTGCACCCAGGGTTTGAACTCACAAACCAAACTTCTGTTGACCTAAGCAGGCAGGCTAAAACACTGACATAAGTTAGATCAAATTCTGAGTTAAAGGGGCAATTTGTGAATAAATATATTAATGATCTTCACATATTCAAACAAATCAATTTATTACAGACCAAAGATATGAAGACATGGTCCAGTTAGTCTACAGGTCTCTTGCTCTACCAAGGTGCTAGCCAGGCCTGATCTTCCTCCATCGTTAAAGCTGGAAGTAACCAAATGATCCTGGCTAATGGCATGACATGAAACCCCAGGGAAAAAAGATACAAATGGGTGAAAGAAATGTGGACCTGTTTTTTTTTTGTAAGAAAAAATAACATTGTGTAATGAACAGTATTTTTATATCTCATGTCATGTTTTCATTCTTGTATGATACATTTTCAAAACTCACATCCACAAAAAGATCCAGACAATGTGATCAGATAATCTCTTACTGCCATTATTATAGGAAGAAACGCTAACATTATCTATAGCATAACATATCTGACATAAGTTGACAGCGAACTAATCACAGAACAAGACCTAATAACTGACACAAGATCTAGAATTTTGATGCTAAAAAAACAGCAAAATATTGTAACAGGCTTATCTCCCTTGGCTGAACATTATTCATAGCCTTTATAACTTACAGTCAAATTTTTGAAAAAAAAGGCCACAAAATAAGAGAGAGAAGAAATGTGACCACAATGCACAGTTAGCTTTAATTCTTAACTTAATAGGTATATTTTATCAAAATAGAAGACATGAAGCATATTTGAGTCAAATAACAAATTTAGGCTGATTTTTGCAGACATATTTACCCTTCTTTGTCTTTACATGAATATATTCTAGACAGTGGACCTAATTTTGACTGTATAAAAAGTCGTTTCATTCAAACAAAACATTACAGATGAAAACTTTATTTCATAATTTGATTTGAAGCAAGAACTATAAGGTTAATGGTTGGCGCTTAGAATGAGGTTAATGGTAGACCTGACATTAAACTGTGTTAAGTTTCACAGTAACAGGCCAGAATCACCTGTCTCAGACACTGCTGTGGTATTGAATCATTTTATCATGAAATTCATGGTTGTTTTACAAATTAATGAGAACAAGCTAAACCACATGTGATCATGAAATATAGACTAGGTCAAGGCGCTTCCTTGATGATTTTTTTTCAAATTTTATTGATTCTTTTGGATTAAAATCGACAGTCATGCAACAGCCATATTAAAGTAATGGTTACAGGGAAAACAGAGTGCAATGGCTGTGAACAAATTATTGAGAACCAGAAGAATAATATCTAACAAATACATGCTCCCATCTGACGGACCACAGGCACTCGGTTTCCGTGGTTTTTATACCCGTACAGACGTTAATTTTTAATATAAACTCGTCAAACAACAAATTAGTCAAAAAGTAAAATCTTCATGCCGTTACTGTGTATACATGAAAAACATAAAGGTAAGTCACTCGCCATTTTTTCGATTGACGAAAGTGACGATATCCAGCCTGGGTCCTGGCTTTCCTTCTGAAATGCGTGTGCTTTTCAGGAAATATTAGTAATAATTTCAGTCTCCTGAAGCAAGTCTAGGTGCAGGGGTGGCTGTGTATTTATGTTTTGTACCCCCCCATGAACCTGTCTTATCATTGAGAACTATCAGAACACCTGTGGTGAACATCATACAATCTATGGCTACTGAAACCCAGTGATATATAATCATAGATATACATGTATATAAACAAATGTTGATAAGGAAATTACACTTCCTTTACTTTAAGGAGTCTGGTTCCAGTATATCAACAATTTCGCTGAAGAACTCATGAATTCTCAATCTTTAGTCTGTAGTGCTTGAGAGATAGCAGAAAGGTGTATATTCAATGAGATGAGTTCAAGTATCACAGATATTGTGAAATACATTCTTGGCCCCAATCACTAATGAAATCTAACCTGGGCTTGACAAAGTTTTTCAGGCTACTCATCTTGCAGGACAACCAATAAAGAATTTTAACTACTTCTACAGCAATTTTAACTCATCCTGAGTCAATTTCTACTTGTAATTACATGCGGAAGAGTGAATTTGTTCCCCTGCCCAGCTAACCCAAATCTCTAAATCTTAAAAAGCCTGAACCTTAAGCCATAGAACATATAACCAAACAGAATTTCAAGCAAGTAACCAAGATTCAAACAAACTAGCATAATAATTCCAAACTGTTGTGTTTCTTTTAGGGAAAAAAATGTTAAGAAAAAATGTACCTATTTTAGTCAAATAAGAAAACCATCAATTCAACAGATGTTGGGTTTGCGAGCTTGAACCCAAGTAGGGCACAACAATGATCTATTTAGCAACACAATGCTTCAAGGCAATTGAACATCAACCACTACTTTAGGAAATTCATGTCGAGAATTTGGCAGAACAAGGTTAGTAGTGGTATAGAATCCAAGAACACCAGTTAGGTTAACCGTACATCAGCGTGTATTTAACAGTAATACTGTCAAAAACTGGACTAAAATATATTTCTTCTCATAGCCATTGGTTCATTTTTTACCAAGATTTTATAAAAAAATATTTTTAACAAATGCCTGAATCACCTGTTCATAAACTGGTTATAAACTGTTAAATAAATTTCATAGTTCTATGTACAAAGATACTTCAACCAAAGGTTGATACTTAGAGATGATTCTAATTTTCATCATCAAGGTGCAAAGACTTAAAATTCTACAGCATCAGATGAAATCTGTAAATTTCAATCAAAAACACATGATTACAAACTTTTATGACTGCACATCAATTTTCATTCATAATCCATCATACAAGCCATTAACACATAGACTCTATAATAAAGAATAGTCCAGTTTTTAGCTGGTATTTGCAATAATAAATTGCCCATTAAATAAAGCATACAATGACCTTAATGTGACATTAACAACAAGGGCAAAATTGAACTAAATTAGTTTTCTAAATACTCATTCCAGATGCATTCAAATATAAGTGAATTTAGAGTTAACGTGTGAACAAAACTGTCATGTGATCACTGGGGTTTACCATGGCACAACCAGCCAGGGTCATTCAGTGCCTTTCCAGCATGAACATTGGAGGAAGACTCCAGATGTACATCTAGGTAGAACCACCTACTTTCCATAAGCTAGCTTGACAACTTCCTCGCAATGTCATGTGAAATTTGTCAAGTCCTGCATGAGATTCGAACTTACAGTGGTGAGCGGCTAGTGATTTCTAGTCAGAGGCCATAATCACTTCACTGCAGAGGCCCCACAGTCATTTCATAAGATGAACTGCTTCATTTCAATTTTAACACACAGACCTTTCCCGATTAGCTCAATAGGTAGAGAGTTTGGTCTATAGACCTAGAGCTTATGTGTTCAAACCCTGAATGTACATGCACTCTTAGACAATTAGGTGGAAAGCACTGCACACAAGGCCATTCAGCGTTTCCTGCTAATCTGAGGGATTCATGTGGAGGAGTTGGCAGTTATTTGTAGAACACAAGGTTAATAGTGAAGTCCAGGAAAACTAGATGAGTTAACTATCCAATGTAATATAATGGAAATACTGATGAAAAAATGCATGCGTTATAACAAAAGGGAAAGCAAAGTACCTGATGCGGGGCTCAAACCCGTGACCTCCTGCTTGCAAGTCAGATGCTCTACCAACTGAGCTAATCAAGCTGATACTATCACAAATAGTTTATTTTCCTAAATACTATATACAGTGCTGCTACACATGCACCCCTCCACAGTCCCCACCCCCCCCAAAAATTATATTTATTTCTCTTTAATACATATTAACTGTAAATACCAAATTTACCATCAAATATAGGTCTACTGTGCAAAATGCTGTATTTCATCTCCCCTTGGATTTCTTTGTTCACTGCTTTGACAGCAGGTACATTTATAACTAAGTAATAAAATGAAAAATTTATACCATCAAATTATTCAAGTTTTTTTCACACTGCAAAATAAATTTAGCAGTACACAAATACCATACACTACATGATTGGAATGTAACATAATACTTGGATTAAAATACAAGGTTAACAACCCTCAGTTTATACAAAATACTTAACAATTCAGCATCATAAGATATACATTGAGAAAATCTAATATCTTGTTAAAGAATTTAAGACCTTTTCACAAAAACTGACAAAAATCTGGCGGTCACTGGGGCTCCTGTTAAGTGGGTAAGCCCTGGTGTGATATATATCTATGTATACAAAAACAGTCAAACCTGTGAACAGAAGCCATCAATGACAGTAACAGGGCCTTTTTGAAGTTGGCCTTTACACAGAGGTTAATTTAGGTCCATTATAACAATGAATGTGCACCTCATAGCATTTGGCCTACGGCCTTTATTCATCAGGGGGTCATTGTTAAAAGGGACAATTGTTCACTGGGTGGCCACTGCTCACAGGGGGCCATTCTACACATAGTGAGCATTGTCAACAAGAGACCATTAAAAGGTGTATAGCGGCCTTTGTGCACATGGTGGTTGTTGTTTACAAGTCTGATTGCACTCTGAGCATCCCTTTTGCAGCATCAATACTGGTTAAAATTCTGACTAGACTTGATGTAATGAACATTCCATTCATCAGGGTACCGCAAGTAACTTAACATTGCCCTATTAATCTGAAGCCCTTTGAACAAACATACAATGACTTGAAAAAAAGAGATTTCATGACTTAAGTTAATCAGGTTTGAGGGTGAATCTTGTAAACATTCAAATTAAATTCTCCAAAAATAGCAAGTTAAATGAAATAAATAATTGAATATAGCGTGAAAATAAAACAGGACATAGTGACCCTGTTGGAAATAAGCACATATCAGATGCTTTGATGTGCAAGTTCACTTGCCCTGTTCTGAGATAATATTGCCTCCAAATAAGAATAAAACCATTTTTCTTATTAAGTAAGTAGTGAAATAAATGAATTTTACAACTTCTGATAAACCAGTTTCAGAAAAAAACACGGGTGATGACTTCTTTTGCCATGATGTTTTCCACTCTGTCAGAGAATTAAACCAATTTTCTTAAATAAATTGACGTTTTTTATATTTGATTTGAATTTGAAAGGTCCAAAATATGCTTAAGAGGCAAAGGGTTAATAAAGTTCTAACTTGCACCCCCCCCCCTCCCCAAACATTCACTCATCAACTGTCTATGCCTCATATCATAAAGTCAAAGATATGGCTAAATCAAGTGATGACCTCATTATCAATGTACTGAGAGCATGGGGTGAAAAATTCATTAACAGGGGACACTTACAAGCATTGACATTCTATCTATTTACTTCTATATTAATTTAATAATCGTTTACTTTGTACTTAACTGTTGATACATGAATTAATAGCATAATCTGAGCAACATAACATCTAATCTAAAGTAAACATACAAATTATGAAGGAAATTAAATTTTCGTTTCAAAGGCATTAACTAAAATGATAAATCTGTGAGATATTCTGGCGAGAACAATGTACCAGTCTAACCAATTTTGCCTGAAAATTTTGAATTAAATCAAATCAATTGTTACCTTAGTAGAAATTCGATAAATCATTGCATGACTATAGTTACAATAGGAATTTGAATTATTGTTGACCATATATTGTGAGGGAGCTAAAATGGCCCCTAATTCAATTCTTCATTTGGAAAGCCGTACCACAATTTTTGTTGGCTGTTTCTCTCATCACTCTGTGTCATTGAAGAGGGGTGATCGGTAAAACCTGTACACAAAGGTCTCCAATGGTACAGAAAAGTTTGGTCTTTATGCATAGGTGGCCTTAAAATAGATTATTAGGTCTATCATTGCATCTATCGTTGCAGGTGTCTACGAGTGACCATAGTCTGCATAGTTCGACTATAGTATAAAAATAGTTACAACATAACATTTTTTCATCCAAAGCCTTCAAAACAGGATGCTTTGCATGCATGATCATATTTCTTAAATCAAAATTTTACTTTCGAATACTAGACTAGTGCATAACTTTCAAAATTCTGTTAATTACCATCAAAACAGGAAGATTTGATACAACATGACCAACATTAAAGTTTAACAAAACAAACTCATTCACATTGAAAGAAATAAATGTACCAGCCACCTGCGAATGAATGTCACCATGCTAAAAATAGACAAGGGCCTCCATGGTTAAGGACTCTTAATGTCTTAACTTCTAGCCTCTTACTGCTGTGAGTTTGAATCCCACCCCAGACAAAATTTCATATATGAGGAAACTGTCCAGCTAGTTTACAGATGGTCGACAGTTCTACCCAGGTATAAGCCTTAGGTCTACCTCCACCCTAGAAGTACCAAAATGATCCTGGCTCTTGGTGCAATGTTAATCCCCAGTGAAAAAAAAACATCAGCTATTCTTTATTAGACATTAGAAAATAATACCATATAAACCTCCGAATGACGATCACCAGTACATAAAGGTCATATTTCCTCTAAACCTCCGAGTAAAGACCACCAGTACATAAAGGTCATATTTCCTCTAAACCTCCAAGTAAAGACCACCAGTACATAAAGGTCATATTTCCTATAAACCTCTGAATAAAAACCACCAGTAGCATATAAGCATTCCCATCAGTCGTCCTAGAAAATATCTTTAGATAGAGCATTCAGATATAAATATAAAACAACCAACATAAAAATAACTTTATATCAAAAGATGGTTGATTCATAAATAAATCAAAATCCTTCAATTCCAACTCAATCACTGTATTATGTATTTATTACATTCAATAACCACATTTCATTAATTGTGTACCAGCCCCTCCCCTCCTACAATTCCTACCTTCAGTCAGCTCTTATACACAATTTATGTACACATTATACAAACAACTTATATTCATCAAATGAATTTAGATAATTATAAAACTATTAATCACTTGCTATAGATATCAAAAAGTGGACGTAACAACAACAACAACAACAACATTAATAGCAACATTACATCTTTAAGTTAAGCCTAAAGCATACAAATGCACATACCTTGAATTTTATTCAAATCTTAAAAACTCCACACAAAAAATCTCAAAATCTCTCGAAAAAACTGCCGATCAGTCATGTAACTCCAAAAACGATCCCGATTAAGCTGTTAGAAACTTTCTACCATCAGCTATTTAATATCAGGTCAAGATATTAAATTTACCAGCAGATTTGCAAGTCTTATCAATTTACAAAAGTTTACAAAATGGCTAAGATTTACATTAAAACATTCCATCATGGTAGGATTGGTGTCCAGCTTTCAATAATGATCATGGTGATGGCTTTCGATGGTATGTAAAGAAAAAGTGTTAATGATAAGGGTCTACCCCTCTATGGGGACTGCCTGGGTGTGGTTGGAGAGGGGGCAGGGTCATAGGTTCAAGCCCTGGCACCTGCAGAGCCTTAAAGTTGATTTAATTGCATTAAATAATATTTTGTTCCATAGATATGATCCTATCAGTTATATGTTTTCATTTCACACATACCCCCCACTCTTTCCAGGAAAAGAAAACAGAAAAGATCAAAGAAAATAAATCATTGATAATTGTAAACTTCCTTGTTTCTTTTAAGTATAACCAGCCTTTCAATATATTTTTTTTTTCATAAAAAAGTAGTTTGTGGGTACATGCACACAATAAGTTGTGAATAAAGTCATTATTTATTTACATTATACATCATTTCAATTTATATGTACACACTGGTATGTAACACTTTTTACTATCAGACAGAATTACATGTTCACAATAAATGAAACATTACAAATAAAATTCCTACACAGAGTACATAAAACATATAACACACACATAATAATATGCGCACCAGAGCAGGCTAAACAGACACCTTTTGTATCATATAGTTTTTCATCATATCCCAAAATAAATTAAATATGTTACAAACTTCCCATCAGTGCAGGAAGGTGCATTTTATTACTCATGTTACACTCAGCCCACTTTTACTTGCTTAATTCCATATTTTAGGCAAGGGAGGTAACTCAAGTCATATGAAAGTATCTATGGACGAAATTGACACAACCGTTAAAAAGGTATACATCCAAACTAAAAATGCATGTAAATAGATTCTCCAAGATATTAAAATAAAAGTTAAGATTCAATAAAACCAGAGTTCCAAGTCACAAGTGAATAAAAACCACCCATCATATGAATAATGACCACGGCAAAGGCCATCCTCAAAAAATTGCTGGCTTGCAGTTACATGACGAGCACATTGAAAAATCCCTAACCAGAATTTGTTAAAATTTGTTATTCATTCCAGCCTACATTATCTGCGCAAGCATATTATGTTAACTCTTCTACCTGCTACAGTTTGTGTTGCTTATCCACAAACCAACATTTTTTTTAAGGATTGCCTAACTATGCATTAATTTAGAAATGCAAGAAAGCCATATTTCATTACCCTTTTTTGAAGCCCTTTGCTAATGTGTCCATGTTACTGACCCCTTTCAAAATAGTCCCTAGACAAACAATAAGATCACTATAGTAACAATAAAACTCTAATATTAAGACCAAATGACCAAACTGGGACCAAATGAATTGCTGGTAATATTGGGGAGGCCTTATAGTCATATTCAACCATAGAGGAAATATGGAAAACTGGTCTGAAAGTAAGTGGTCATAATATTGTGATAGTCTTATCATCATGGTGGTTGTTAACTATGGTTCCACTGTATTTTCATGGACCAATTTGATGACACTTCCTACGAAGCACTGACCATCACCAAACTATATTTTAGTTACCATATACAAACAGCGCCACTTCAGGAGAACTCACAGAATTATTTTCTAACCACCTAGAACATCAATATAATTTCTGATAAGGCATATCATTATTGCAATCTAGTTTTCAAAAACAGAATTTTAAGGAAGATAATTGCAAACTTTAATTTATAGCGCTGAGACCAATCTGAATTTATGACCCTCAGACCTACCTGTATAGAAACAGTACATTCCATTGCCTAGGCTTATCATAAAATGTTTTATTTATCAAAAGCTGAGACGCTTGACTGAAATTCTATCAGAAATGAAATTCCTTCACTACAAACTTTGTATCTTGAATAATTTTATCACAGTCTAGAAGTCATGAAGTCTGGAAGCTCAAATCTGATTGGTTTATGTATGGCCTCAGTCTCAAAATTAACCGATGAAAAGGCTGCATGTATTCTGTTAATTGGTCTCCAAATTTCAAATTTATTGTCTCAGACTAAATCTCAACTGTTTTCCCACAAAGATAATTTTCCTCTCCATTTTAATCAGTATTTCCTTATTTGGAAACAAGTCATCAGTCTACTAACCAAAGACAGAGACTATTGGATAAGAATTAGTGAGCATCTGTTATATAAAATATCAATCAGGCCAGACAAAAATAGTCATGATTCTGGTTACCTGACTGATCAATTTTTTGGCACCGACCCTAAATTTTTCAACAGCAACATCCAAAGTACAAAAGGTAAAATAAAAATGTTTTGCAATGATACCTTAATTGCCCTATTTTTGGGGGGGAAAGTTACTAAAAACATGACCTTTTTTAAGCATCATCAAAAAACGTCGAACAATAGGTCTCTACAGTTTCTCACACCCCACAATTTTTTCAAGTAAAAAAATTTGAACAAAATTGTCATCTACATATGGTTTGCAGCGAACAATTTCAGAATATTTCAAACAATCAGAGCCTTGTATACATATGACTGAAAGCTGAAAGTTTTATTTATATCCAATCAATCTTAATTCATATAAAGTATATCTATGCAATATAGATACAAACTGTACATGACATTTTGATATTATGCACTGAAACACAATAGCATTTCTTAACAGAAAAAAACTTTTGATGAGAAAAAGTAACTTTGGTGTGAATTGATTGTCTGAAGTCTGAAATTATTTTAATTTTTAAAGAAATAAATTTTACTTTAAAATTAGACAAAAGGAATTAAATATAAATCTATTCATTAATAAGAATAAACACCTTATGAAGTATTGGCAAAATAATGAGATTTTAGAAAATAATTTCACAAATAAACACACATCTACATATCATATATATCAGAATAACATACTTTATCATTAAAATGCTGAATGCAGCTTTCATAAAGAATTTTATTACTAAAACACAAATATTTTCTAACAATCTTCTTTACATGACAAAAGATATCTTTGATAATATACCCTTAGTATTATTGGAATATCAATAGAATTTTATAAGTTTTAAATGAACCATTATTCTTATTCATATTTTCAGGATCATAATAACACTAAAATTTTATAGAAATTCAACTAAATCTTACCGGTAATTCGTAATCCGATTGGTTTTGTGCAAGGGCACTTTTGGATATGTGGAATTGAAGAAAAAAATTAGAAAAATCCAAAATATTCAAGAGGGAAGATTTGAAATCCTAGAATCTGTATGTATTGTACATAAACTTTCTGAGAAAGAAATTCAAATCAAATCGACTCCACTTGATCTTGGTCGGTAAAAAGCTTGCACTACCACTCCTCAAACAGTTCTATGAAACAGATCATTTCCTGATTTGAAGGTAAGTGCCTAAAGATTTAAGATCTTGATAAAAAATCGTGGTGAAGATAGCCCAGGCTATATTGATAGCAGATGAAGTGTGTGAAATAATGAACTGCATCTTTTTTCTCCTAACAGCCCTTTGATATACTCAGGGATGGTAGTTGAGACTAAGGCCCAATTGTTTGGCCCCAGTTTTATGATGAAGCAAAAGGGTCCTCGGCACAACTGATAAGCCTATGATTTGTGTAGAGCCCCCCCCCCCCCTAAAAAAGTACAAATCAAATTCATTTAAAACGTTTTACTTACATCAAGCAAATCTGAAAAAAAAATCTTACAATGAATGAAAGCAACATATTTGTGGTTACGGAGGTCGTACTGTATGAATCATCTTTGAACGAAAAGCATGAAATTTGAGACATACAATAACATGCAAGTTTTAATAGCCTTTAATAAAAGTGCACATATCTGAGTCATACTTTATACAATGTTCACCAGTGTTATAATACATATCATCTGTCTATTTCCAGAATCGTTTAACTGCTGAGCCAATATTCTGGTCCTAGGGCTGCATAAAAGATCTGAATCAAGATTAAACTGGTATGCTCAGCAAACACCCAGTGTTAGCAACAAAAAATACAATTTAGAATATTATTAATGAAAACAACAGCATTTACACAGTTAATTGTATCAAAAATTTGTCAATGATTGCTCGCAACATTACATTGCTTTTAGAATGTTAGTAAACACTGGAAAACATCATACAATCTAAATGTTGTATATTGCAAGGTAAATGTTAAGTCACTTTTAAGTGATCAAGTGATACATTTGGGTTTTTAGCATAAAAAACTGACCTTCTTGTTATTGTCTAAGCTCGTCAGGTGTAATTGCATATGCAGACCATGGACTAGTTTGCGATTCCAGAAATATGTAATACTGTGTGACATACATAATAATCTAATTAGTGATTTACATGTGTTTTTGAAGCATAGACTGGTATTGTTTTTTTTAACTGTTGACAATAACAACTGAACAAGCAGAAAGTGGACTGGTTCTCAATTACAGGTATCTATAATAACAGAGTCTGACATACAATAGTTTAATTAGTGATTCATTCATTTTATAGGTATATAAACTGATCTTGTTGTTATAACACAGGGTTTTAATCTGACCCTAAAAACGGCATTTTGACTCTTGAAATCAATAAAATTCAGCTTTTGACTCTCGAGAATTTGTACCAAAGAGTCAAATTTAAACTAAAATTAGAAGGAAATTTTGTTGACTCTTCAAATTATCATCAACCAAGGGTCATTTTTAACCCTCAACTTTTGATGTCCAGTAATAACCCTGCAACACACAGTTATTTTTTGAAACTTGTAAGGTATAGCAGACAGTGGGCTGGTTCTCAATTCCAAAATATCTTTAATTGTTCTGTCTGACATACAATAATTTAATAAGTAACTAACACATTTTTTTAACAGACACTGATCTTTTTGTTATTTTTCAAAACTTGTCTAGCAGTTGAACATGCAGAATGTGGACTGGTTCTCAATTCCAGAAATCTACAATAACACAGTCTGACTGACATACATCATAAGATAATTAAGATAGATCTTCACCATGTGTTTAAACATGTAAACATTTCTGCATAGGGCAGGTTTCTGATATAATGAGATAAATGTACCAAGGAAATACTGTAAATGAATGTTTATTCCTTATGATTAAAATCATGGCATGTAGGACAAACCCTAGGCCTTATTTATCAAACATTGGTTTCTCAGTCTCCAGATCTAGGTCAGATTCATTAAATATTTGTTTGTCCGTCCTCTGACCAAGGCAGCATTTATCAAACAATAACTGTTTTTTTCTATGTCTTCTGATGACAGCAGTATGTATAAAAAGTTTGTTTTACTGCTTGTTTTCAAAACAGCCATGCTTATTAAACAATTGTTTGTCAGTCGTCTGACCACCCAGTCCACATAAATTGTTGATCCGCAAGATATTGTAGAGGCATACAGGACTATAAGTTGTAACAATCAAGGTTATAACTAATAGGTAATTACATGCTGGAAGATATTTATGCTTTATAATATTATTTCCCCCCTCACAACACTTTTCTCTTTCTATGGGCCCTGTCCCCATTCCTTGAAAATGAAAGAAAACTCTACTACACAAACATAATATATGGGCCAATCACAAGGTGTAATTTATTCAATCTCATCATTTTTGTCATTTTCAGTACAAGCATAAATTATAGTGAAACCTCGATAATGAAACCACTTCAGGACCTGAAAAATCAGTTGTAATTATAAGATGGTCTCATTATCAAGTTGAATTGTAGGGTAGTAATTAAAAGCCATACAGTCCAAAAATAAGCTGTTATAACAAAGTAGTTGTAATATTGAGGTGGTTGCTATTAGAGGTTTTATTATATATAATGTAACGAAAAATACAAATGGGTAGGAGGTAAAGCAATTTGGTTTGTTTAGGCCAAAACAAAACTGATAGCATGATCCATAGACATGATGGCTCCGAAGTATCTCGGTATCGCATTAAAACCCGAGCTAAAAACTAAAAACTATTAACAATCTTATACTTTTCTCTCTTCTTCATTTGTATAACATTTAAACTAAGGGGTTCTGTTTTTAAAACAGAAAACACATTTTATTTCCACCTTCAAGAATTACTAATTTAGTAAAAACAATGAAAATACGAACCTTTTAACAATTTGACCATGAACTTCTGGTTAAAGGTCAAAATTAGTGGAGAGACCCCTCTGTGATCAATTATTTTCAAAGAATTGGTATGTCAATTAAGACTTGAACAAGTTGAATGAAAAGAAATAAAAATGCCTGTTTTTGACAGTATTTCAGTTATATAACTGTAAGCCATAAACTTTACCAGTTTTCCAGGGATTCTAGCCGTGCCATTTCTAACCTTGTTCTCCGCAAGTAACTGCAAGTGACTGCAAGCTTCTCCATATGAATGATCAGCAGGTGAGGACAATTGGCTTTAGACATCACATTTGCCTTCATCCAAATAGTCACAAAGATCCGACGTTGCCTCTGGGGTCTGAACTCACAAAGTAAAGGTCTGAAAACCTAAACTCTGTGAACTAAAGGTCTGTACTCTACCAGTTCAGTCAAGCAAGCAAACTAATAAGGACAAGCAAAATTAATAATAAGAAACTTGATGAAAACATAAGGCTAGAAAAGCATAGACATGTTTATGGTTACTTGAGCAAACAAATGGAGTAAGTAGGTCACAAACTTTTTCTTCTAATTGTTTTCCTTAACATACCTTTTGTATCTTTCTCTTAATGGTGGAGTAAGACAGCAGACATTCAGTTGGGTAGAACCACCAGCCTTCGTAAGCTATCCAGACAGCTTCACATGAGAAGTCCATCTGGCCTTGGATGGGATTCAAACTCATGTCTAGTTGGGGACTAATGATGACTAATCATAGACCGTGACCACTTGAACATGGAGGCCCTCTTGCTGGGTTCAAGCCAACATTTCCAGGTTGAGTCATCTGCACCTTCATCTACATTATCAGTACATTAAATCATCGTAAAATAAAGATAACAATGATGATATCTTCTTTATTTCAAGTAGATGGCATTTATCAAAATCACCAACACACTAATGGCAGCTGCTGCTGGCCATACTAAAGTTGTATATGCGCACACCTGTAGAATAACCACAGATACCTCTCTAAGCAGGTTCCCCTCTTCGGGGGTGTAGAAATGTTTTCATGCAACCGGTAAGCTACTAAAAGTAGAAGGGGGATCTGAGGGTTTTTCCTAGTATGGGACAAGGAGGGAGGCAATGCCCCCTGTGGAGAAAATACAGCTGGCAAGAATGCTCAAACAGCCGGTTGTTTTTTCCGGCTCCCGGCTCATTTCTACACCCCTGCCTCTAAACCAGCCGAATGGTCTTGTCCTAGATATGATATGTTAAGAGGGTTTCTACCATAGCCTAAAATCTTCAGTAAAGCTGGAATTTGGTATATCTATGTATCAACATCAAGCTAAAATATTTTGCCAAACAAAATATAAATTCTGCTACCTGGTTTATTCAAAGCCTATCTTTTACTACAGTCATTAAGATTACAGCTAAAAATAGCAATGAAACCTGCAAAATTGAGACTAAGTGTTATATAACTGACATAGAAATTGTTGAATTCTGTCCAAGACTGTCAAACTTAAGATCATTCTCCATACTCAAAAACAAAAAAAAAAATTCTCCAATAAACACCCCTATATCAGAAGTACCTCTCAATAACAACTGTCAAACAGATGCCCCATAAATCAACTCCCCTCAAACAGATACTCCTCTAATTAACACCAACCTCTATCAGGTACCCCCCTGATTAACAACCCTCTACCTGAAGCCCCTCTGATTAACACCCCTCAAATTGACGCCCACTGCTCTTTGTGAGAAAAATGAACATTCTGCTTTATCATAAATGTTTGAATAATCATTCCATATACTATAAAACCTCATTTAATGATTCCCTTACTATTATGACCATTTCTTGTAGATTTCAATAATTCATCTTTACTTCAAGAAGAAAAAGAGACCACCCTAGTATTAAGATCATTCTCTGTTGGTTCCAAAAGCGGTTTAAAGTTAGTTGTTTCAAACTGCTCAAAACATGTTTTTTAATAATCACAAATGTGCGATATTTAGATCTGTGGTTAAAAATAATATCTTTTAAAATCTCAGGTGTATAAGCACAAAGCAATAAAGTTTTGCGGCTGAGAAAAAAATACTTTGCAAATGATAGGAGATAACTTCACATCACTTCCAATCAATGTAATGCAAAGGATTTCTAATGGAGAGTAAAGTGCTTATTGTTGTTACAAAATTAATGGAAAAGTTTTGTTAACTTATCATGCTGTGATAATAAAGTTCAGGTACCTGCCAGAACTGGAACTGCACAGGATATGTAGAAATTAATGCCGTCTTTGGGATGTTTACAATTATCATACAGAAAAACCTCGATAATGAGACGATCTTTGGGACCCCAAAAAATGGTTGTAAAATGAGGTGGTCTCATCATGAAGTTGAATTTTAGTGGAGTTAATTAAGCTGGTCTGAAAATAAGAGGTTGTTATAGCAAGGTGGTCATATTATTGAGGTGGTTGTAACATGAGGTTTTACAGTACTTAGTGTCATACGTAAAATTCCCTTTCTATGTCTGAATCACTTGAATGAATGATATATTCTAAGCTAAAACAGCATTTTTTTTAAAATTCTAATAAATGTTGATCCCGTCATTTGTAACGCAAAATATGTTATACCTGTATTAAAAAAGTTTGTTAATGTTTTGTCTACAGGTAAAGCCAGTCGTCTGAAACGCATATCACTAGCAAGATATTTTAAGTTTAAAAGTGCCAACATGTTTCTATGAAACAAGACCACTCCCTTTCACTCCTGAATATTTTCAATACTCAAAACAAATTTGGTCCTAGAGATTCAATCATACAGATGGGAAAAGTTTTCTTTGCTAACAACACTCTGGCCTTGTTTTAGATCTTGTATGAATCTCCACCTTTTATATTACTTTCAGTTTTGAAAATTCATCAAAATCATACATGCTGGTTGTCATGTTGAGAAACGAAATTCACTTTAGCCATTTGGGGCTACGATAAAGCAACCAGAAAACTGGATAAAATCACCTCTTCATTTCTTAAAGTTAGCAAACTACAGCTATAAACTTGGACAATATAATTACATCTTTCATTACTGTAGTATCAATTAATTTCAGGGCCTGAATTTTTGTGCAAACACTAAAAAAGACACTTTTGTGCTGCATATCTAAATTTCCATATTTTCAATTTTAGATAAAACCACATCTAAATATCATGAAAATATTAGTGCAGCCATAAATTCATGCATCAATCTTTTGTGAAATTTCGTCCCCAGCAAATTATGAAAATTTATTCTCAAAATGACATAATTTCTTAGTATATTGAGACTAGCACTTACTCTCTAAAATGTATGTGAAAGTATGAATGGAAATTTGAATATATGCAAGGAGAACTACTTTCTTTTTGTATCCGTCTGCCTTAATGTGAAAAAGACTTTTTCCTTTTTATATCTGTCTGTCTTGACTGAACAGAACTTTCAACATTAGGTTTTAAACTAATATTACCTTACACACAATAATTTTTCAGATCTCGAAAATCAGTCTTCATTAGTGGAGTACTACGGGATATTTCCCTCCAGGGGCGCTTCATTACTCCGTCATATCATATTCTTATATTTGTATATATTTGATTGACCTCACTAATGTAAACATAAATGGTCATCAGTCCTGCCATTTGTGACATAATGTATATCTGGTATATAGTTAGGCAACTTGATTAGGCATGGCTTATCAGTGAATATTGATCTACCATAATTTATAGGGTAACTTTCATATAAGGGCTCTGAAATCTTGAAGTCAATCAATATGCAAGTAGTAAGTATTAACATCCAGTCTGATAAATGAAAATATATAAGCATGTTGGTACACATTAGTTGGTATTATTTCAAGTTAATCATGTAACATTTTTCGTACAGACCTTTATGGGTAATCTACCATAAAATTAAATTAGGAGCTAATTGTGAGTAGGTATAACAATAGTGACCTGGCCTCCATATTAATGTTCAGTCAGGAATATAAATTCAACTGAGTGAATCAAAACTAACAAACCAGTCTGTAGATGAAAAAGTTGGGAATCTATCAAAATTTGCAAACCAGTCCAATGCAGGAAATCTCTCACCCATACACATAGTTGCATTAGATTTCAGCTGAGTCATCAACACAGAAGAATTGCTGTAATGACATAACATAGGTAGAACAGTTAAAACGTCATTATCAGGAGGAAATTCCAGACATGAAAGAATTACTAAGGTTATGGAAGCCACAGTGAGGCCAACTACACAGAAAATATTGGTTGAATAAGCAGGGGGTGTGATTGGTCGATGATCTTTTTTTTTCATCGGGTGTAATGCCATTTTTTAACAATTTTTCACTTATATATGGTGGCTAGTTTTCCTGGACAGTATATCAACCAGTACTTACTTACCTTTCCACAAGGAGCTGGCAACTTCTCCATATATGAAGGAAAATCAACATTTTTGTCCAATTTTCATAGAAGAGTATGATCTGCCATAACCGGGATTTGAACCTGGATCAACAGGTTACAAGTCCAGTGCACTTACCGCTGGACCACGGCTGGTTGCTGATCAGGGGGGTCAAACTTTTTTGTCACAGCACAGCAAAAGACCAGCAAGTGTTCTATAATACAACTGAAGTAGTAGTCTACAATAAAAAGAAATTCAAACATCCACAGGAGACAATAGAGCATCACAATTCTTAATATTGAAATTAATTCAGCAAAAAAACCCACACACATAATGTAGCAGTACCTTTCCCCATTTAATGAACTATGGACTTAAAACTATAGGATGAACAGAATAATTGGAAATGGTTTGAAATCTAGAAACCAGAAATGCCACACATGACCTTTTTATAAGTAATCTGGAAAAGACCTCACCTTGTTGCAGTAACAATTCGAGAAAAAAAGCCTCATTAGCAAGAAAAAATAGGTTAACAGGGTATATCAATAACAGGTTTTGTGGTAATAACTATATTGATAAAAAATGCTAGATTTCACAGTCAAAGAATAAACTGTACTGTAATTACCAGATATCAAAGTTATTTACAATCAATTACTTCACCAACAATAATGAATGCTTTTGTTTCTTTGTCAGCAATTGGAACAAAATTGTTTCCAAGATTTCGAGTTAGGGTCAAATTTCTGAGTTTACAGACTTTGTTACTTTTTTGAAAGTCATGTAGTACAGAGATATAAGACTAGCAATCTATGCTAATAGTAAAACCTGTCAGTCCTCCGGTTTAGGTAAAATTTGACAGTCTATCTTTTTGTCAGCCAGCCAGGTGGAATGGAAATATCAGCATAAATTTTACAAATTGGGTTCTGTCTATGTATTGAATGATGTAAGGGAGCCTTTATTGCATAGTGTAACAGGGCTTTATGTATGTGTTTATAGCAGTTTGTATGCCGTCAGCTCAATTAGCTCAGTTGATATAGAGTATCTGACTTGCAAGCAGGAGATCGCAAGTTCGAGACTCGCATCAAGTAGTTCCCTTTTCCTCTTCCTATTACAATAGTATAAAGTCCCTGATAATGTCAAGGTCACTTGTGAGCATTACTGGTCGGTTCTAAGGACCGATTAAATATCCGAAACAAGAGAAGAGTAGCTTAAATCAATATGTAATGGCAATTAGGCAAGAAAAAAATAGTTGTGTTAACAATAACCTGATCCAGCCTATCTTTTGGTCCTCCGACCCTAAACTTTCTAACAGCAAAGTCCAAACTATGTCTAAAGTACAAAAGGTATGTTTAAAGAAAAAAAATAAATAAGATACATTAGCAACCTGCAACATCTTACCTTATTTGCATGGTCAAATGACCAGAATTATTACTAATTTTTTTTTCAGCTTTACCATCTTATTGATAAAGAATTCTAACTGCTATTATCATTATCCTAGTACAGGTAAAACACCCTCTGGTGAGCAGTATTCTTGTCATATTAATTAAATACTGAAAATGTTATCAATTAAACAAATTACATGAATGAACTCATTTGAAGTATTACATTTGGAACTTAATGAAACATTTAAGCTGAATGAATAAATCAACAAGTTATTAACAGTCAAATAGTTATTCTGATAATTTGAAAGACTGATTGCTCAGGTTAATTCTTGCGTATATGAAAATTTGAACTGTACCCGCCACCATAGCATCGACATCCACCAAGCGCAGCCATTTTGTAAGGGAAGCAACTCGTACAAACTTTACAACAATGTTCATACTTCTTACCTCCCTTGAAAAGAAACAAACTGAATAATTACAAAGGGAAGTAACTTGTATAATCGTGTACTGAAAACCCCCTTGATCACTAGAAATGCGCTAAATATAAAATATATTTATATAAACTTATGCCAGAAACAATTTAAAGTTTATGCACACAAAACTAAATGTGTTCTTTGTTTTTATAAAATAATTAAACTATCGATACCAGGGACTCTACATGCAGAGGCCCTGATGGAGCATGATAGTGTATGTATACATCTCCCTTAAGGAAATAACTTTACTGCGTTTATTGGTCAGTCCTACTAATATGAATTTATTGATGTATATAGTTGATTGGCATAATGAAATGTGTGTCCAATGGCTGCATGTAGTGTAGCTCATTGTAGCGAATGCAAGAATCAATGTGTATGTTGACTCGAAATGAATGAAAATCCCACACAATTTGTAATTTTGGCTTACCGCGAGAGTTTACTCACAATGCACCATTCAGTTCGAAACGTGCATAAAATGAGTACATTTGCGTTTTTAATACAATAAAACACGGTTTTAGTGAACTCCAATTTGCATTGAAAAATATGAATAAATAAAAATGTAATCATTCAGGTCCCGGGGAATTCACTATATCCGTGTTCCACTGTATTCTGAAAGCTTAGGCGGATGCAGGGGGAAGGCCCGGACCCGGCGTACGCCCCCACCCTAATATTGCCCAAGCAAAGGTTTTTTCTATCATGAAATATGATATTTACATGAAAATATATATAAATGTCAAAAATATTTCGCACGCTACGCGTGCAATAAGTTATAAGTACAGTAACACAATGACATAACGTACAATTCGCCCTGGACCCTCTGGGGGCCCTAGTCTCCCCCCCCCTGGACCCCCAGCCTACTTGTTCAGTGTCCGCCCCCCCCCCCTAACTAGAAATCCTGGAGCCGCCTATGGAAAGAGTATAACAATGAGAAATACAAGTCTATTTGAATCGCTCTCAAAATCAAACAGAGTTCAATCACTGTAAAATAAGGTGTTGTAATTTGTACGCCGATAAAGGGCTCGTAATTAAAATATCTAATATTTGAGCATTTGAAGCGATGTTGACTCTGTTTACACAAAGCACAAATGATTAATAAATAAGACTTAACAATAGGAATTTGAGGACGATCACGTGGATGGAAATATTTAGAATGATACTCTCAAAAGTATTTCAGGCCTCAAGTATGGAATCCAGCGAGTGTCATGTTTTCGCATCGTCGTATCCTGTGAGCCAACGTATTACGCGATAAAACAGAGGCTTTGTGCTCGCAAAGTTTAGAACAAAAATCAGTTATTTCCGACTTTTTTCTGTCCTAGGTTTAATAACACAAAACATATTCCCAAGATTATTATTTCGAGTTTTATAATATCTTATATAAAATGTGTGACACAATCAAAATGGCACGAACCGGTTTCCTTACCGAAGTGGCCACCATTAAATAATCAGAAACTCGCGGTTAGAATCAATATAATAGTTTCTGTCTTAACAGACGAGGAAGAAACCATAACGTCTTGTAAAAAATGATTCGTAAATTATTAGACCTTTTCCCATTTTCTAATTAAGCGCAATGTTCTCGGATATGTCTTTAATTCGGATACTGTTTAAGAGACCAAATTAATTTGAACGATTGAACAAAACAACCCCTAAACTCCAGCATACAAATTGATATTCTCGTAATAAGGAGAATTAATGTAGTTAATCTGAAAACTCGAACTATCTGGGGACTTATTTATTAAAGAATTTTCGCATTCTCTTTCGTCCTACGAAATTGTTTAATGGTACCAATGCAATAACTGTATTGCGGAGGCTTCCCTGAAATCCGATACTATTAGAGGATTTGTGGGGGAGGGGGGAACTGACGCGCGCTTTTTGATTGATAATGGAAATCAAAAGGTAATATTTCACGGTAAAATTTAGTGATAGTTACATTTGTGTATCAGGTTGACATATTTAGATCGTAGAACGTGAACACATTTTGTTTCGTAAATTTTACATGCAAGCGTAAAAATGATTTTAAATCATTGAATGCAGGATCCACCTCGGATGTATGCTTTAAATTTACCATTTTTTTACATTATGCAAATAATATTACTATATTTACATAGTGTAAAACCCTAGTTAACGGTCACCTATAAGTAAAGGTCAAATCGTGAGTAATGCCCCTGTCAAAGGACATATAATGTCAATAAAATGGACTACATGAAACTCTGAATAAAGACAAACATCGTATAAAGGCTTCATTTTTCGCTCCATTGGTGGCATTTGTGCAGGCTACCTGATTGACTGTATAGTTATAACTTAGTTAAAAAACATCATGTTTACCGTTACTTGACCAAAAATAAAAAAAAATGTGGTAGGTAGGTCGAAAAACGTTCCTTTAATAATTTTCTCTTATCATACTTTTCGTACTCTGTATATTCGTACTTTAGATTTTGTTTTGAGACTTTAATGTCGGCACGAAAAAATAGCATCGTTATGGTACCGTAAACACGACTTTATCTTTTTTTACCTCAGGAATCAGAGTAAATCTTATTGCTAGACAAATTCAGGCGTTAATTCAACGATAGACTTGTTGTGAAAACGTACATTAGTCCCTGCGAAGTGTTACATGGCTGTATGATAATCGAGTTATCAGTCAGTTCTAGTGTTTCTCAAGTTTTTGATCAGACAATTTGATTACAAGTCGAAAAGAAAGAGATCTTAAGTCTGTTTATGTAGGGCTATAGTGGTATATTTCAGATGATCAGTCAATCTTTTCCAAGCAGGTATTTTTTATTTTCCTATTAACTTTCTCCGAAAAGTAAAAAACGGTAACGGTAAAAAAAAACATTTGGAAAAAAAGATTTAGCCGGCCTATCGACCCCATATCTTTTTTTCGCCTTATCGAAATTATTCTCGAAAACGCTTAGCATGTTTAGTGTATAAATGCATGAAATGAATAGCTGGAACAAATACCTATTTCATATTGCAAACGTTGATTTCTGTGTGAACATTTGATTATCATTGATTTAAGAAGGTCATTTAGATTCTTTGAATAAAAATGTTCCTGAAAACAATTGTCGTGTCTTTTCTGTGTTTTCATAATACATGTATTAGTTTCTCTGGTTTGTCTACATGTAAGTAAAAACATTGACATTTTCTTGATATCAAGTGCTTCAGTTATTGAACAATCGTTGTTCAGAGTGTGCACAATAATTCGTTTAAAACAAAACTGATGTAACTTTAACAGAAAATTTGTGCAACATGAAACATTAAGCCGCATGTTAACAGTTTGTGCAGGGTTTAATAACATAAAACAACGATTGTTCAGTTCAACAGTTCTTTTATTATGTTAATTATATGGAGATGTGATGCAGGTATACGTTTTAAGGTGTCGTATTGTTTGCGTCCTTGTTTTGTTGGTTTCTGTCTTGACAGAGTCGAACTAATACATGACGGGAGTATGTGGTCTCATGGTCATGATACTCAACTAACTTTAATTCCCACAATACAGACATCGATACGCGGAAAATTCACTTATCATACAAGAAATGACACCTACAAAACTTTCAAAAGGTTGTCCATTCGTGAAATATCGGGACTTCCGTATATACAGGGGTGTTACCAATGCCTGAATACCTTAGATCGTACCCCACTTATTAAACGATCAGATGGTAAAGTTTTAATGATATATTGCAGCACACAAACTCATTTACATTACTAGGGCGACAATTCTGTTAAAACTAAATTCAATGAAATGTAGTCTAATAGAAAAGTGGAGTTTTTATTTGACATCAGTAGTATAATGTAGTTTCGTAACGTCGATGACGTCACGTCCGCTTTTGGCGTCATTTACGTTGACAACGCATTCAAAGACAAAACGGCAACAGATGAACACACGTTTGAACATTCAGAGAATAATACAAGTATTATCTACGTAGCCTTCAACAAAGATATAAGGTACGGTAATCTTAATTTGCTAAATAACAGTTTTTATTTGAAATCTATATTTTGCGCACAATTTTAATCCGATCTAGAGCATGTTTTGATATTGATTTTAACTAAAATTACATTGTGTTTCCATAACATCGTATTAACTCGTAATTAGTTCTTTGTGGATAAATTGAATCGCAGATAAGCGCTTGTTATTTTAAACCAGTTTCAAGTTCATATCAATTACAGTTTCAGAAGACGAATTTTTGTGATATAATTCACATTTTAGTGTGTATTGATTGTTGGAATATTTGCCACTTCCAACAGCCTTGCTGTTGGGTTAACTCTTTTGCGATCTGGTTGGGTGTCCGCCTATAGTTCTTTGAGTCTTTGGTTCAACCTTGGGTTTGGACCAGTGATTTGGTCTTATGTTGTGTTTTGATACTCGTATATCACTTATTGGTCGTATTTATGTTTACTTCCAGCTATGTCTCTTTCAAAGATCTCAAACAAATCATCAACCCCTTTACCTCGAGTTGCATCAAGATCTAGAAGGAGACCTCCATTTAAACGTGGGAAGGTGACGATATCCTCACGCCTGTCTTCCTTGTCGAGCGAACATTTACCTTTATTTAATGACTCACATTTCCTGGCCGCTGCTGAAAATGTAGAAGCGAGTAAGTAGAAAATATCAAACAGTAGATTTCGGGTATATATTCCACTATGGTCAAACACGGTTATAGTGAATTCTTTGGAGCCCGAATATTACTTCAGTATATCTTTATTTCACTATACAGTGGTACACGGTTATAGTGAATTCCTCGAAGCACGTATATTACTTCATTATAACCATATCTCACTATACAGTGGAACACGGTTATAATCAATTTCTGGGTATCCCAACAATTACTTCAATGTATTCATATTTCGACAAATCCATAAAAATTAAATAAAGAAGGCAGTGTTCAGAAAAATAAACACCAGTAATTGACTGTAACTGATTCTTCAATATATCGGAGTTCACTAAGACTGTGTATTACTGCATAATCTTTATTTCATTAAGTATTTGACAACTATACAGTGTGCGACATACACGTTTAGCTGTAGGTCTGTCTAAAACTAATATTTTCAAAACTTTTTCGCATTCCAAAATAATGTTATGCATCACACGAGTCTCGTTTTAACACAACACAAAATCTTCTCTTATTTAATTCAAACTTGTGCACATAGGTCGCAAAATGGGAGACAGAAATTTGATCCTTATGCAAAACTGATATTTAACGAAAAGTTGTAACGGTTTGATAAACAACAAATTTGTGTTTATAGAGACGTATAATCAAAGGGTAGTCTCTCTGCACTGGTAGCTGTTGTATCAGGTTGTACTGTATTTAGAGCACAAAATATCTTCCTTTCAGAAGCTGGTGATTGTGAGGAATTGATGAAGATATATGACGACCTTCTAAACGAACAAATGAAAAACGAAGCATTGATAGAATACAACGACAAGGAAATTAATGAAAAAATGAGGTAGGATATAGGAATTACAGTAGAACATGGTTTTGATGAAATTCTTGGGAGTCCGAATAACTACCTAATTATATTTATGTTTCAATTTATCCAATACCCCCCCTTTAAAATAGTCATGTTCATGATTAACCTAAGTTTTCAGTCCTGAACTTAATGTTTCTAACAGTAAAATCTAAAGTACGATAATAAAATTATTTAGTACGAAAGTTATGCCTGGAGAAAAACAGACCTACATAGCCTACTTTTTCTGTTCTTCGCTGTAATTATGAGTTAATTTTAACTGTTTTTACTGTATTCTGTTTGACAATTACAAATATTATTTAATTACATAATAAAACACTCTTTTAATTCAACACATCTTCAGTCTAAATACTAGTAGCTCAGTTGAGAAAACTGACGGTTCTGAAAGATTCATTTTAGAAAATGTAGATTATACATTACGAATTTGTCACTTCATCTCTAATTGAAGAGAACTGGAAGACGTGCTGCAACAAGCAGACGAAGAGCGCACGGAAGCAGTGAAAGTTACAAGAGAGCACGCCGATGCCATGAGGAAGATGAAAGATTTCGAAGCGGAATATAGAAGAGTAAAGGCAAGAAAGTCTGAGCAGAAACAAAAAGTCGCCCAGCTAGAAAATAAAAACAAAAAAATGCTGAAAGAGCTTCGTAATTTGATGATCAAAATTACTGACGCTCAAAACAGAATTGAACAGGGCCCTGAATACATGAAAGCAGAAATTGAAAGATGCCAACGCGAAGCTGATGATTTAGAGAACGAAAATGAAGTTTTAACTGTTGAAATTAAGCAAATGGCTTCTGAATTAAATGATTTAAGAACTGAACTGATTATGCAGGAGAGTGAAAGTGATGAATCTGATGAGGATGATAATGATGAGGAATTAGTTGAAGACAAAAAGCCACCAGAAGAGCCATGCTCCAATGACATACGTTGCATTACTCCAGTATTAAGCATTCCAAAATTTATTCTATCCCAGGAAACACCTGAAGACCTTAAACTAAATTTAAGTGGCTTCAGAGATATAGTCCCACTTCCTCCGATTCGACAAAGAGAACTATGTGATGAAACTGCACAAAAGCCTTGCGAGCCAGGCTTAAATTCTCACAAGTTCTTACCACCAATTGAACGAGTTACCATGCACACACAGGCAAATAGCCCATTGGAAATCTCAAGAAACATTTTGCACAGAGGTACATCAGCAACATCGAAAAGAGCTTTCCTTCCAAAACCACCAACATCAGGTTCACCTTCTGTGGCTTCCAGAAGACGTAAAACAAAAAGATCATGAAATACATTGATGTATTGAATTCTTATATGTTTTATGTTTGATTTAATATTGTCAATATAGGTATGAAGGCCGACCAATTATATGTCAGGAAAGTTTAACTTTTGTTTGTAGTTTATGATACAGCGAATAAGAACTGTTGAGGTCACCTTTTTCACGCAGTTGTGTAAGTGTATCATAATTGTTCAAATGCCATTAAATATTATTTACCTAGATTAACATACAGTCAAACCTTTGTTTGCAGCCACACCCGAACATATGCCACCCTGTAAATAAACACCATTCTTTTAAAAAAAACAAAACATCATAGATTATTTAGGACAAACTGGCCTCCAAATAAAGGCCATCTGTCAAGTCAGGCCACATTTTGCCTTTTTCGAGTGTGATCTTTATTTACAGGTTTGACAGTAATAACTTCACTTATCTGTCTTAATACACGTAATAATTCAATTGGTATGATATTGACTTTTCTGAACAGCGCTATTGCTGAGTAAAACGTATTTTCGGTAGATGATGTATTTCAATTAAATTTCTCGAGAAAACATTTGTATGAATAGATCACGTGTTTAAGTGACTTCTATTACTGTTGGACCACTTATATAAAGAGACCACTAGCAAGTCTTTGTTCATTTTACGAGTAGTGAATTATACAATAAAGGCAAATTCTATTGCTTAAATATACATGTATATCTCATAAACGCTTTCAAAACTCCTTTTTTCACTTAGATTTAACGTCGCACCAACAGCCAGGATACTTCGGCGTTTTCCAGCATTAACCGTGGCAGGAGATCCCAGGCATACTCCTAGATAAAACCACCGACCTTCCATATGCTAGTTTGACAGCTTCCTCACATGTGAAATTTGGTCCCAGGCGGGATTCGAACTCACAGCGTGGGAGGGTTAATGGTCACTGGTCAGAGACCAAAACCCCTTGACCTCGGAGGTCATACTTCAAAATTTCAATCACGTTATATTGATAATTAAATGATGTTTCTGTAGCAACAGTAAATTCCACTACACTAAGTATATTGGGTTATCAATACCACAATATGTTTTGTATCATATGTACTCCAGAATACACAGCCCTAATTGGCATAGGGGGTGAAGTCTGCAGTGACCATATTAGCTGAAATATTCTGAATCATTTGCAGAAACATTTGTGGAACATGCACAGTGTCGACCTTATGACTCCCAATTATATTTAAATATTTGTCAATATATTGAACAAGACCTTCTGTCCTGTGACTTTTCCAGCTTTAACGTTTAAAAAGAGAAAGACCCTGGTGTATCGCCTGGTAGAGCCAGAGGCTAGCTGGACAATTCCTCATATTATGTGAAATTTGTCCTGTCCCGGTTGGGAGTCGAGCTCACAGCGGTGAGAGGCTAGTGGTAACTAGTCAAAAAACCACAACCTCCCGACCAATGAGGACTCCTGATTGTTCTATAAAACGTTCATTTCATTGAATCAGCTTTACACGTTGAATTCCGCGTTAATTCTTTAAATTGATTCCAACACTTAATAAAATTATATAGGAGTTAGATTATGATAATAAAATTATATAGGAGTTAGATTATGATAAGGATATTCGCATCCAAATGCTGGCTCTTTCACTTTGACAATTTTTCAAGTCTAAAGTTGACAAAATACAATTGTATCTTACATAAAATATCAAAACACGTATGATATAGTGATACTGATTTCGTGTTTTAGGAGGCTAAGCATCTTTTTGAGACATACTTGACAGCTAACAACTTATTAGAAAATTATACGTAGAATTTAGACGTCAAATTAATTCAGAAAAAAATGACAGTCGTTCGCATCTCAGTCCATTATCGCGCGAATCCAGATCTAAATAATATCTATGAGACTTTCCAAGCGTATAATAAAATATATCACACAATTTCGCGATCTCATTTGTCAAATAAAAGTATATTTTCCAACTTCATGCCAATAATCTGTCAATAAGTAATTCAGCCTTCAAAACTGAAGAGTTCTTTGTTTGACAGATAATTGATTATAATGATTCATTTTATATAAGTCTGGCGGACTATAAGATGGAAAACACGTCGGGGATTATAATGATAAACTGTCTCTTTGTCTAATTTACAGGATTTTAAGCTATGACGATATTAATCAATTCAAATTGGAAAAGATTTGCATTATCTCGGTCTATATTGAGTATTGTCTGCACTGAATAAGTCATGACCACCTTTTCCCAGCTTACGCAAAACAACACTGGTTTCCGCTACCGTTCCCCAATATATATATGGTCGGTAAATTGGCCAAAATCTTTTTCAAATAAACTTCCGTATTTTAGTATATAGTTCATATCGGAGATATAGTTCATATGAAAAGTCAGTTTTATGTTTTAACATGATGTGATAAAATTGTCTTACCTCATACAAAATACTTGCTGCTGATTGGTTGAGCCAGGTCACGTGCTGACCTAATATTTTCCCGTATTAGGTCAGTACCAAGTCATATACATACAGTAATCAAAGTAATCATGATTTCAAAATAAAAAATGACTGAGATGGCATCAAGGTTTGGTAAATATATTAATGAACGGCACTCGGTAAAATGAAATTGTTAAACGGCTTCCTAATGACCCGATTCGGCGGGATACAGGGTTCGTAAATAACTATTGGGCGAGAGCGATAGCTCAGTAAGAGGACATATAACAAATACTCTACTTCTGTGTAGTCGACTTTACTATTTATGTAAACTTACATGAACAAAATATCACTTTCCAGTATATAGCTGTGTTAATATTCATTTCTTCGCTGTTGAATTTAAGCCTCATTTGGTAATCTCCGTCTGATTCCGTAACGTCTCTGACGTCATTGAAAAAATATCATTTGTGACGTCATTGACGTTGGTTACGCATTTGCGAACGAGACGGCAACAGATAAACATACATTGAAGAATTGAAAACAAATGAATATCATATTATTCATTTTATTTGAGACAAAATATTGAGGTAAGAAAGAATAAATTTTTACTAAAATAATGTTTAATTAAAAGGTATGTAACTTTTAGTTTTATTAAAATAAAGACTGATATTGTGTTGGACGAAAAAACACCATGTTTCTACAAACATTCCAAAACATTATCGGGACGATAGGTAGGCAAAAACGTTTTTTTTTTTCAAATACATTTTTAAGCTCGGAGGTATTGTTAATAAGAATAAAAATATTGACAAGAGAAAATTTACCGATACATAAAAAATTCTATAGTCGGCATGAAATAAAATGAAGTAAAATCTACTAGGCTGAACAATTTCTTTTATTCTTTATTTCTTTCGAGTGTTACATACAAACGTTTTCAGCTGGTTTCTAGAGCTGCATTAAGTTATTGTATGTTATTTTATATAAAAGTAACTTAAAATACATGATAAACTTTCTTTTAAATCATAAAAGTTTACATTTAATAGTAAAGACATACATGAATTTAGAACCTAATTTTTCAAAAGAGAAAATTTAAGCATCGCCAGACTATCACGGTGAAAAGTAATCTAATATGAAAGCTTCTGGGTTTATCAGTTAAGGGGATTCAATTATAAATTGATATAATATTATAAATCATGGTTATGTTTTTTACTTATTGTTATTACTTTTTAATACGTTTACTATTCATTACAATCAGCGTTGGATATACTTATTTGTAAGAAATCATAAACCAAGAGTCCAGTCCAAGACAAATATTGCAACCATTTTTCTTATTTTCTTCTAATTTATGAAGCGTTATTTCGGATTGAAGGCCACATGTGAGTATAAACCATGTCCTTAACAAGGGCCCCTCTTAAGCACTCTCTTATTATATTATATTATATTATATTATATTAAGCAAAACAAACTCCTCTGAAGTAAGACCAACTCCGTATAAAGACTACATTTCAACTCTCCATTTTCGGACCCTTGTTCAACGGACTGACTGTATACCGAAAAGCATAATCTATTCTCCCACCAGCCTGACCAAAATGTCATAACATTATCCAATTATTATTTAATGAAATAACAAAACGATATTATTAGACACATATTCTCCGGCTTATTCCCATTTTGACCATTTTTGACCAAGATATACCGACCCAATACTCGCAACAAAATTAACCAAAGATTGAAAATTATATCAATTGAATTAAATCCATGAATTAAATGACGATTCGCCTACTGTTCCTTTGAACATTCGCAAATGGGACACCAGACAACCACTGTCCGCCCATTCTTCATAATTTATGTCCCCTATTACACACAAATTACTGATACATTTGGTTTTGATTTTTTCTGCAATCTGATATCAGCTGAACAAAACTATTGATTTAAATTATAAATACAAACAGAGCAACCTCTACAGAGTGGCCCTTTCTTGTGCAACACCCCCCTTTGACAAAAGCATGATTTTTCCCACTGTACGATTTAATGAATTCTTTAGCCTCTCTAGAGCAACAACCTCTAAACAACAAGAAGATAATTTTACTTCTCATAGAGGCTGTTGCTTTTGACATGCTACATTGTACGATCCATCCGAGTGTCTTAATTAATTCAATGATATACGTTGTAGCATAACATTCTGAACTTGTTACTGATACAAAAGCAAGAGTAGTACACTAAACTCGAAAAAAAAATCGATAAAAAGTTACTCGACAAATTCCGAATTCAGATTTACAATCAACTGCTTTCTAAATAATTCGAGCAGTGACAATTACTGTAAAAGACCGATTGTTATAACTCCGAGCAACCGACTTGTCTCAAGGAATTGTTAAAGTCCCGTCAATGTTTGTTCTTAGGTATGTATAATTTTCAACCAACAAACAAATACCTTGGTATTATGATCACCATATTTATCTCGAACATTTAGTCTGTTCCGATGACTCCTCGAGATGACGAGGTTTTACCGTATTTGAACTATATCGTTTTAGATATGACATTTTCCAAGAAGTCAAACAGATCATCAACCGCCCTACCACGTGTTGAACCAAGCACTAAGAAGAGACAAACACAACAGGGAGACAAGAAGACGGTCTCCTCACACCCTCCTTCTGCATCTAGTCAACATTTACCGCCCATAACTAGGAGAAAACACCAGATCAAAACAAACAAAGAAAAAAGTAAGTTCAATAAAATTTCTTCTTTACTAAGATCATCTTTGTTATAACGGAACCAGTCTTAATATTGAGGTGGTCTCTTTATTAAATTGACTCAGTATAAATGCTGGAAATCGGTCCGACAATAAATGATTGATGTAATGAGCTGGTGTAATATGGACGCGGTCGATAGTCGTGAGGTTTTACTGTATAATGCAATATTTCATTCAAATCAATCATCGAATGAACATGTATTTATTAAAACTTCAACCTCACAAAACAGCATGATTGTGTTCTTCATAATTCAGGTAGGAATTATAACCAAATACCAAGCATTCAAGTCTATATCAGCTCGTCGGCATAGCTCAATAGAGAGAGCGTTGGGTCTGCAAATCTCAGGTTCGTGAGTTCGAACCCTGGACGCTGCAAATATTCTCTGCGACGATTTGCTTGGAGACATTGCATCTCTGGATGCATGTTGAAAAGTTGGTAGTTACTTGTGGAGCAAAAGTTTGGTACTGACACAGTATCCGGGAAAACTGGTTTGATGCCCGCCAGTTGGTAACTTTAAAAATACTGTTGAAAACAGACGTAAACCCAAAAATATGTTCACTTTCAAATCTATCTCAGTTCTCATTAGTTTGTAAAATGAGTCTGGGTTTGTAGTGTGGATCAATATATACATGTATATTAGGTTTCAAATAAGATTGTTGTGAATATCTTTTTAGCAGACGAAATGCATAAAGAGTTGATGAAAACATATGAAGATCTTCTAAAAGAACATAAGAGAAACGAAACCTTGATAGATAACAAGAAGAAAGAGATAGAAGAACAGATGAGGTAAGATAAAACCGTTACTTTAACTCCTAGGCGACAATTACTTTTTTCACTTGATTTAACGCCGTTTTTCAACAATTTTTCAGTTATATACGGCGGCCGGTTCACCCAACCAGTTTTCCTGGACTGTATGCTAACCAGTACTAATTTACCCTTAGAGTCCTGATGACTTCAATATAGCCGTGTTTTATTGTATTGAATTTAGAAAATAGAGCGTAACAAAACTACAATCTGTAGTTGTAATCTGTACTAAGGGTAAAAAATGAATCGTTATATTTTCATATAAATAATCAAGCGATGCACTTTATCATTAAATCGTCAAGGTAAAGTCATTAAAAGGAAAAAAAATATACCATTTTACATAGTGCTTGAATTTAGAAGATAAATGGACCTCTTAACAATTTCAGAGAGATGGAAAACTCGATGGAACTAGCAGAAGAAGAGCGTAAAGAAGTCGAGAAAGTCACAAGAGATCTCGCTAAAGCAACGAAGACGCTGAATGATATCAATTTGGAAAATACAAGAGTAATTGATAGAGAGTTCGAGCAAGGACTTAAAATAGCTGAGTTAGAAGATTCAAACAATGAGATGCGCTATGAACTTCGTAGTTTAATGGACAAAATCACTGATGCTAAAAACAGAATTGAACGTGGACCTAAATATATTAAAGAAGAATTAGAGAGATTTCAACGTGAAGCTGAGAAGCTGGAGAAAGAAAATGAAGTTCTTGATGTTGAAGTTAAACGAAAAGCTACCGAATTGAATGATTTGAGAATTGAATTGATTATGGAGGAAAGTGATAGTGAAGATGACTCTAATGACGAAAATGACAACTCTGTTGAAGACGATGAACAACCAGAAGAACCATTGTCTGATGCCTTTGATCGCATAACTCCCCCTCTAATAATTTCCGAAACAAGCATAACTCATGACACATCTTTAGAACTAAAACTTAATTTAAGTGGCTTAAATGATCAAGTAACTCTCCCACCAATTAGGCCAAGTAATACACATGAAAAGAAATCAAAGCCTAACCAAACAGCCATGAGATCACATTCAATTCTACCTGCTATTGATGGAGTTAATATCAACAATCAAACAAGCAACCTATCTCAGCGTTCAAAAAACCTTTTGCACAGAGGAACATCAACAACAACTGCAATGCCTCATATTCCAAGACCTCCAACATCAGGTTTACCACCAGTAGCACCAAGAAGACGAAAAATGAAAATACCATGAACTATTTAAAACATTTTTTTTTATATATTTCTTATGATTGATAAATGATTTGAGAACAGAATTATGGCGGTGGACAAATAAATGTCATGGACAATTGTTACTTTATTCGTTTATTCGTTTTCATTTCAACATCTTGCTAGGACTCTGGGATTGGCTATGACAATCCAAAACGAATGGAACATAGATAGATGTGTATAATTCCAGACAAAGCGAATACCTTGATCATATTTCAATGTTTTAAAAACACATAAAATCAAACACGTGCTGAAGGCCATCCTCGAACACAAACTACATCACAGTAAAATCCAATAATATTAGAACATCCTCAATTTTTTTCCAGTTACGCTGAAATACCCTGACTCTAAAATTTAGCGATATTGACGAAATATGTTCGTTCTTTATTCTAGTTTTTCTCTTTCATTACAAACATATAATGCTTTAAATATCTACCAACCAACCAACTGTTAAAATTTTGGGTCGCGTAAACTCCAACCAACATTTCTTAGAATGACCTTAAATCCTATTTACACTTATATAGTTTATTCTAGCATTTGCATATGGACCAGCTCCAATGAATAAAAACCTACCTTTGCTCTCCCTCCCGAGAGTGTTCTTTACCGGCTTATCTGATTGGAGATTATCTACTTATCTTAAGCGGGCCTAACACTATTTGGTCATAAGTGATATTGATTTAGGACGAACCTTCAAACAATACGTTCAAAGGTTTTAATGACTTATACCAGGTTCAACGCCCCCAGAACAGAGTCAATGGCGATGTTATCATAATCATGCTGGTTTGTTCCTATTATTGGCTATAACATCACCACGGAACATGTAATGTAGATCTGTTCTGCTCATAAAATCGTAATAACTTTTGCATTGTATGACATTCACAAAGAACTGATGTTATCAGCAGAGAATAACAATCATCATCATAAATCGTTTGATCTCAGAGAAACATAAAAATAAAGATAGCACCGAAGATAAAAGATAAATGAAATTCAGGAACCGTGTTAGCTGGTTTGTTGACGCGTGTTTTAATGATCAACCAGTTACGTTTGAGTATTTGGTAAGAACAACAGCTACAAGCGCAAAGTATGCAATAGAGGACGATATTCGTAACAAATAAAATTCGTAACAGGTAAAAATAAAAATATGTTATAAATGAGCGTTATTTCCGCTGCATAAGTGAACGCAATTTTAGCATCTGCTACCGCAATTTGGTACAAATTTGGCTTACTGAGGATAAAAAAGTTTCCGAAGCACATTATCTAAATTCATTGCGGACAAATCATTAATTCAAATTACTAAAGAGACCGCTACCTTGAAAAAAGCCAATTTCTTATACCGAGGCGTGTTCTTGAACTTTGAACCCAATATTCGTACTGGGTGGTTGACACACCTCATTTCCCCATTTTAACAATTTGTTATACAATCTAGCCCAATATTCGTACTGAATGGCTGACACACCGCATTTCCCCATTATAACAATTTGTTATACAATCTAGCCCAATATTCGTACTGAATGGCTGACACACCACATTTCCCCATTATAACAATTTGTTATACAATCTAGCCCAATATTCGTACTGAATGGCCGACACACCACATTTCCCCATTATAACAATTTGTTGAACAATCTCGTGATTTACTTTTTGACCAGCTGAATTCCAGCCAATAATTTATCAACTGATAAAATATGACCGCATGTTTATCAATTCTTGGATGACAAAAAATACATCATGTGTGAGCCTGCTGAATATTGGAACGAAATAATGGTAACACACGCGTGCCTTCATACCTGATTTACATAATTGTATTCATTAGATTTCAAGTAGGTAACGGCATTCTTATTAATAACTGTACTACAGTTACTCTATATATTTTAATCTTTTTTATGATGCTGAGCGAAAATTTTGCTTGTATAAAGTGATTCAACGTGGAATGTATTTATCTTGAACATAAATAAGAAAATAATTCTTGGAAAAAAGACCCTCCCTAAAATTCATCAATCCAAAACTCACGCATCACATAGAAACATACAAAATGGAGGACAGTTCATAGTCTCTCGAGGGGGTACTGCCATGGAACGGCCCGTAGCGTAGCTACAGGGAATTCAAACCAATTGTGTAGGCCTAACCTCGCACCTACATTCGGGGAAACAAAAACAAATTACTTAGTTGAATAAAGAGATACGTAACATCTAGAAGCAGTATACAAAATAAAAGGAATAAGTTTAACCACATGTACAAAGGAATTAAAACATTCAGATTTTCAGGCATTTGAAAAGAGCTCACATGATACTTAAGACCGAATGTAAATCTCATTTCCAAGGCACGTAATCTCAGAAACAATCGAACACGGTTTCTAAATACTTGTCATTAAATTGATTTTTTCCGCGGGGGTAAACGTCACACCAACAGCCAGGGTCATTCTGTAACCTTTGCAGCTTTCAAGATGGAGGAAGACGCCAGGCGCACACCTGGGTGGAACTACAGACTTTCTGTGTGCTAACTGAAGAACTTGTTTACATTTGAAATTTGACTGGTCCAAGGCGGGATTCAAACTCACAAAGGTGAGGGGCTGGTGAATACTAGTCAGAGACCATAACCACTTGAACAAAGAGGCCCCTTAATTGAAATAGTTTGGATATCAATTCAAATGAAGCTAACAAAAGTTTTTAAATAAAGGTCACTGTTTGAAACACGGTCATTCTTATGCAAAACTAAATTTGAAAAAAAATAACAAAATAAAATCTCTGATTTAAGGAAAACGGCAATTATGCTTGAATTATTTCTCGTAGCTAAACATTATTTATTTGTTTGACTTTATTCGCCAATATCTTACATTCAAGACAAAACCCAATATTTGATAAATGGAACATGACGTATTGTTTATAGAAACATCGTAGTTGGCTACATATAAATAATCAATACTGTTTTCATTCAAATTAAAGTTGGCAGATGCTTGGCCCCAATTTGTTCTCCAGACAACAACAAGACATATTCAATAAAACTGACATAACGATTCACAGTCAATCCTAATTATAAGGTCACTTATGAATATCGAAAATATAGACCCCCTGTGAACAACGGTCACATTAATAAAACGATCATTTACGCATACAGGAAACCTGAGCATATAGACCACCCGTGAACAATGGTCACATTTGAATTCCAGCCACAGTTTAAGTTTTTTACAAGTCATAAATGATCATGGGCTCAGATTTGAGTGCATGTGTACCAGAAAAGTACAGTCGTGGACTTAATTGAACTTTGCTATGAAAATTTCGCCCAATTATAAAGATAATTCGATTGCGATCAAGCTTTTTTTACTTCAGGCCAATCAGCCATTCGGATATAATAGTACTTTTACATCTTCCGACAGTAAAATAATGTCCTCAGTTGCTCTAAGTTTCGCAATGATCAAATAATTCAATGAAAACGTATGTCGACTTGTTGGTTAAAGGCGTTCATTATATTTCAAAGAAGTGCAGTTATTTTGATCCTGTCTGGATTTTTATGGTCAAATTCAAACAATAATGGCCGTAAAACTAATTATTTTGTCATTCTATGTAAAGTTTGTTTTCATTCCCAATTGATTTGGCGACTGTTTCGTCTTGAATGTGGAGTCAAATATGTTGAAGTAAATGCCTCAAAAGGCAGAGAAGAACGAAGTGGTCGTTACACACTGTTAGATCTTAACTCAGAGCATTGGTTATACTGTGCAACCTCTCCAAAACAACACCCTTTGTGAGAAGCAAAATTATGTTGTTGTCGAGAGGCTGTTACTCTAGAGAGGTTTAATTAAACATAACGAAGCAGAGCAAAACAGCACAGAGAACAGTGACAATATAGTAAACAGTTGAATGCCATCATATCAAGGACCACGATGGAAATAAGGGATAATTAATCCCCTTTTTTGTGTCATTCCCCCCCAGGTACTGATGGGCGTGGCAGGTTACATCTTATTTTATATGCCATTTGACATAACATTAATATGTACCGAAATGGAATTACAGTGCAATCTCTAAAGAGCGGCCTTCTCTTGGACAACAACCCCCTTTAATAACAGCATGATTGTCCCACTGTACGATTTAACTATTAATTTAGCCTCTTTAGAGCAACAACCTCTCAACAACAACATAAATTTGCTTCTCCCAAAAGGTGTTGCTATGGAGAGGTTGCACTGTATTTTTATTGATATGAATCATTGTACCTTTGATTACATTAGACCATTTTATATCATATTTCAATAATTGTTAATTCTTTTTTCCTGTATAGTGTTGGAAATATAGCTGTCAAATACTGGTATCAAAAATGGTCACAGATTTTGCGGCACTATTTTCTCATCCGAGTCTGATTTTGACGTCATTGTATATTACGCGAAAGAATAATAATAAATATTCTACCGAATAGAGAGAACATTTATTGCTAATTATAAAGCAATCGATACGTATATAACTCATAAAATAACATTTTGGTGACAAATATTCGGTTTCTTTCATATCACGTGTCTAATAACTGACCAGAAAACGTCCCATTATTAACAGAATAAAAACCAGTAATGGTCCGTAATGGATTTATTCGTGATAAGATCGTTACGGTCCATACGGGGTTTTGTACATCTTCACGTCAATAGCCATAAAATCTGTCCTGTGTATAGAAAGCACAGTCATGTCTGTAGAAGGCCGAATTCCGAAATATTTAAAACTCCCTAATGAAAATATTTTTCTGGAATAAACATTGGGTATAAGATATTATAATGTTAAACATCGGATAATTCATTTTCTCAAATTTCAGATTACCCCAGCTTTTCATTGCTTTCTATATTCTGGTGAAATAACCTCGCATGTTCAAATTATTTTCTGCGCAATGATTTTAATTTTCAAATATACTTTAAGAGCATATTTCTCCCTGCTATTCAGTGTTATTTATGCACGTTTTGTAAAACGCGGTAGGAAAAATCTTCCGACGATACCATACTAACCTCCTTTCAATTTTGACCTAATCCCCCTCCCCCCTCACTCCAACCTGCTCTCCCCTCCCCACGGATTCCGTCCCTCTTGCCGATTGAACATCTCCTCCCCATCTCCCTCCACGCCCATTTAAGCCTTTCATTGGCACTTCATTTTTCTACATTCTCTTAGTATAGTTTCCTAAGTATAACCCATCATATATACTATAAATCTTTGCCATCTTAATTAAGTATTGTTCTATATCTCAATATGAATATCCCCGGGGCACCATGTTCGTATAAATTCTGGTTCTTTTATACTTATGCTCACAATCCGCTCCGGACAAGGAGGGTCATTCAACAAGTTAGCATATTTATCAGTAATTACTTTACAACACCCATCCCCTTATTTCCATGAATGAATCAGATTGTATAAACTGGAGTAATACCTCTGTTAAAACATAATTCTACAAATCATATTATATCTAACTACGCAAAATATTTACAGTAAAATCTCGATATCTCGAGGAGTCGTTGGAACAAACTAAATGCTCGAGATAAACCAGTAATAACGAGGTATTTGTTTTTTGGTTGAAAAAGTTTTGTGTTGTGTGCAAGTCTATTAAATTAATATTTCGAAATGCTCGCGCAAATTTTGATGGGCTTTAGATTACGTCGGGTGCTCGTGATATCGATGCTCGTAATTACGAAGCTGTACTGTACTTGAAAATTCCTGGTGAGGTATTACCGCATATCTGTCAATATGTTTACTGTTTATTTAGAGACCACAGTACACTTTAACGTGAAAATTGTTTTGTTTCATTCATTCAAATACAAGTTTATAAAACCATTCATTTGATATTCAGAGAAATCTAACTATCAATCAGTTACTTTTCACAATAAGGGCACAAATTCTGCTATAAAAAGTAGTATCACTGAAATTAGAGCAGTCCGGACTCTTTCGGTGATATCCGGCTGATTCCGTAACGTCGATGACGTCAGCCGTATACTTGTGACGTCATTGACGTTGGATACACATTCAACGACGAGACGGCGACATAGAAAACACGCATTGCAAACATTTGCTATAAAAGTAAAGTTTAAAACGTCATTTACTGTAAAGAAGTAAGGTAATATACATTTAAATTGTTTTAACACATTATTTGTTATAATGTAAATATTTACCGTCGATATTTTGTGATAATTTCTTGGTAGAATCAGCATTTTAATAAATGAAAGACTATGTGTAAGATATATTTATTAGGTCCTTGATAAATGATTTGGTTGTGACGGTAGGAAAAAAATGGTCAAATATTTGTAAAAATTGCTATCAAATAGACCATTTCTGGCAGCCTAACTCAAAAGGGCTAAGGTTTGAAGTCCGCGCACAGTTCTAGAGGTCCTATGTCCAAGGATACATAGTTTGAATTTGGCCTTAAAAATCAGATCTCATAATTATCGTGTCTAGAAATGTTTCTAAGTGTGAGCGTAAATTAATAATCCCAGGTTAAATTTAGGAGTCGCATTTTAAGCGATTGTAAGAAATAAATACATATTTTTTCAGCGGCGAACTGAATGCATTTTCTTAAAGTATTTATATCCAAAACATATAAATTAAATATATATTTGTTGAATATAAATGCTTTTTATAAAATATATATTTCACATTCAATAAAATGTCTTGAATACTTAATCTTTATATTTAACTTCAATATTTTGTTATTTATACCCCATTTCTCTTCTTATGTTCACTAAAATTGAGTTTATTTTCAATGAAAATGTATTTATACTGAAATCCCGAAACTTATGAGCAAATAATTTGTTGTTAATACACCATAATGAATGTTTATACGTAAAAGAAGCATTTTAAGTGTGAAATTTTCATATTATTACAATATTTTTCATTGGAAATATTTCATTTAAACATAGAATTGTGATTATCATGATGTCATCAAAATTCTGTAATGATTTTTATTTAAATGTTTGACTGTAACTTTGGAGATAATTTACAGATAAAAATATTCATTTTTTACACAATAAAGCACTTCTTCATTTTATTCATTCCTGTTTAATAAGGCAAAAAACATGTTTCCAGTCCAGACCCCAAAAATAAAGTTCGTGGATGTTGTTCTCACGAAAGGAAAACATTGACAAGAAAAAAATGACAAAGACCGAAATGAAATTCTAGGGTCGGTGGACAAAAAACTAGGTTGTGGCGGATTAGTAGAAGCCAGGAACATTTTGTTTCACGCCTAGCAATCAATCACTTGTTGCAACAGATGATAATTTTTTGTGTTGGTCGTTGTGATGAAGTCGTGGCAGTGCCTTTGTTAGTCTTTTTTTCCAACATAATGTCTATCGACCAACATAATAGCGACAATACATAATTGTTTATCGGTGAAATTGTTTTACAGATAGAGATGTCATTTTCAAAGATTTCAAGGACGTCACCGACCGCCCTACCCCCAATTGAGCCGAGAAAGAACAAAAAGTCCTCTGCTCAGTATGGGAAAGACAAGGTCAAGAAAAAGGGTCACACCTTTCCACACCAACACTTACCACCCATCAATGAAAGACACACCATGACAACCAGAAAAACCAACAACAGTAAGTTGTACTGTCTAATTATTTCTAAGGCATTGAATGTAAGTACAGTCAAACCCGTGAACAAAGTTCACCCTTCGGAAAGACAAAATGTGGTCTTTATTGACAGGTGGACTCTATTCGGAGGTCAGTTTGTTCTAAATTATCACTGACGTTTTTTTCAAAGAATGGCTTTTATCCACAGGGTGGTCTTTATTCGGGAGTGGCCGCAAACACAGGCATGACTGTATTGTGTATATACATGTATAGATAGATATGAGTGAAAAAGATGTAGTTTTTCGCGGTCATTCTTCGAACTCTACTTTGAAATTGATTTGTCTTTATTAATTCCTTTGCCTTTTACGTAATAAATTTTATACAGACTGTGGATGTGTTAACTGGGTATTTTGTTACCCGCTTAACAGTTTAACCGTGACCCGCTTAACAGTAATTATTCTGATTATTGTGCTTTTTCCTGTATTTTTTCTCCCCATTTTATAACCTTTGTTCTTAGGACTGAATAAAAGTAAAATTCCCTTCGCGATAACTAAGATATGACGATCACTTTATTACGACGACCTCTTCCCTTCGAACCGGTTTTTTAATAGTTTTCCTTTATATTTCATCTTGATAAACATAACCACATCAAGTTTTTGACTGGGCATTGAATTTACCTTGACACCGACAAAACTAGATTGAACTTCGGAAGTTACATTTAGTTCGGATAATCTATTATACAATGTTTTGTCTTTATTAGAACCTAGAGGTTGCCGGGAGCTGTTTAAACAGTATGAAGATCTGCTGGAAGAACATAAAAGAAATAACAGCTTGAGAGCCCAGAAAGAGAAAGAAATTTCTGACCAAATTACGTAAGTTTTTACTGCTGCAGATAATTTAATATCATGACTGACTTTTTTTAAAGTAATTATTATCAGAATGCGTGCCTTAGACTCTTAGACTAAGGCAATCTATTCACTGAATTTTAAATTAAAACTAGCAAAACACGGTGATACGAATCGCATCAAGCTGGGTAATCCACCGTTTTACTCTGTGCGACATCATGTTTTACAACAGAACATAAAACGCAACAAATATTATGAGGTATCATTTGGTTGAGAAAATATATAGTTTATTCCGTGAATCCTATAAGTCATGCAGCACGTTGAGGATATAACAAGTAACCCATAGATACATACATACTCAAATTTACAAAATCAAAAGTTAAGAGAAGAATATATGCAGGTTATTAATACCATTATGTCTGATTGATAAAGAAACTATTATTAAACCATCCTTAATAGCCATACGTGAATAAAATGTTCACCATTTAAAATAGCTGTTGGTGCATGCCCGGGGTTCTTCCTCCCCTGTTACAGCTGAATTAGTGGACACTTAGCAGGATGCTGGTGCGACTTTAAACACCAGCGAACAAGGTCATCATGTGAAAAAGGCCACTATTACGCACCATTGACAGTTCATTAACAAGCATTGATTTGATTATTAAAATTGACTAAAACAAAATGCATCTGGGTAAAAGTCACGTGAGCTTAAAAGTTATACATGTATTTTATATTCCCCATATTGTAACCTTTGTTCGTAGGTTTAAATGTGCAGTAAAACATTCCCTAGCAATTACTACGATATAGCGACAACTTTGTACACCGACTTCTTCCTTTAGGACCAGTTTTCAGTTTTCAGTTTCAGTTTTCCTTTATATTTCATCTTGATGCGGATAACCACATCAATAACAAGTGGTGATCTCATTACTTATATAAGCATTTATTTATGGTAATTCTTTTAGCTAAAAAAACGGTTTTAATACTGAGGATTTACTGCATAATAACAATGAAGACAATTTGTGTATCCTTTCAGGGAGTACGAAGCCATGTTAGAAGAAACAGAAGAGGGTCGCAAAGAATTGGAAAATATTAAAAAGGAGCACAATGAGTATATTAATAAACTGGATGAAATTGATGCTGAGAAAAAGATAGTAAAGATCAGGCAGTCAGAGCAAGGACTCGTAGTTGATGAGTTGGTTGACGAAAACAGGGAAATGCGCAGAGAACTTCGCACTTTGATAAAAAGGATAGCTGATGTTCAAGCCAGACTAGATCACGGACCTGACTACGTTAAGTCAGAAATTGAAAGGTTTCAACATGAAACGGATATACTGACACGAGAAAATGAAGCTTTAGAGTCTGAAATTGAACAAAAGAAATCTGCGGAATCTGCTGAATTGAAAGTTAGAATTGAAATGGAGGGCAGCGAGGATTCAGATGACCCCAAATGGACATCTCCTCGTCCAGATGCCAATCATCGACATGACCTTGGCCGAGACACACCTAGAGATCTTCGTCTCAATTTGAATGAACTAAATGGATATGTACCTCTCCCACCAATTCGTCGAAGAGAAACACACGAAAGGAAACAAAAAACACAAATACCAGTCTTAAAATCCCGCACTGTTCTTCCAGCAATTGGCGCAGCAAAACAACCAGAAATCAAAATGAATGACGCACCAGCAACAACGCAAACGGCTTTCCCCAAAAAACCTCTGAAGTCCGGTATACCCGTATTGATAAATAGACGACGAAGGATCAAGCGATCGTAAGGGAAATGGAATAAGCTCTGATGCTTTTTGGAGAGGGGGAGAGATAATCTAAAGTGTAGAGTAGACAGCTGACGTCGTTTGGCTACTTTGGTCAAGACATTTCCCTCTTGTGTCTTCAATCAAATAAGTGACTATTTTCTATAATTTCGTTATGGTAAAGGGTCTAAACTGTAGATTTTGGAATAAATATAATAATTAAGAAAACTTACTAAAAGGTATACTAGTTGGTATCGTACCATTCATATATGAGATACATGTATTTTTGTTAGTATTGTATGAAGATGAAAATGAACTATCTAAGAACTTTAGTTAATAAACATATCAACAATGAGCTGATACATCTTTGTTGTATTGTTTAATAGGGAAAAAACTACTATAAAGTTAAAGGAATTTCTAGATTTGAATGGAAATAAAAATCAGTAATCTAGTTCCTGTAAATGTCCGTATAGTTTATGTTTTGGAATGAAGTCAAGCTATTAAAAAACAAAACGCTTACTAAGCATTATAGTCATATACTGTACTAACAGGAAACACAAACAGACACCCCCAAAAATGACAAAAACGCATTTTAACGCCAAAAACAGCCTCGCTGACAAACACAAACGGGTAGATTAAGCTCACTTGCTAACCACGACCGCCAAAAGATCAATGATAGTTAGAAAACTATTGACAGCGCCAGAATCAGTGTCAGAATGATGGTGATATATTAATAGCATGCGCAACATGAACGTACGAGTGGTTGATGTTGTAGTGTCAGACAACATCGAAATAATTTTCAATTGTGGAGCATGTTCATATCATTGATGCTATCCACAGAGAACGATTTACATTAACAGAACCCCTTTGATGTCAGATAAACAAGTGAACACAGATGAAAATGAAGTTTAGAGCGCCAGATAATGAAACACAGTGACATTAAACGCTTGTAACAGACATAAATATTATGCAGATTATTGTACAAAAAAAAAGAATTTCAGAGCCACAAAGTTTTCAAATAGTGTATTACCATTTCCCTTAAAATTAGGAGCAAAGCAAAATTCCAGTTAATTCTCTGTTAACCAATATCAGCATTCAATTGACATGCACAAGCGAATAAAAATACAGTAACACATCTCTTGCAGACGACTTCAAATATAAAACAACCACTTTACTATGAAGACCACATATTTTTCGATCGATTAATGCTCGAACTTCTGTAAGCTAGCTTTCTCTCAAGAGAAATTTGTTTGGTCTCGCATGGGATTCTAACTTGCAGTGATGAGGGGCTAGTGATAACGAGAGAGAGACCATAACCACTTGACCATTTTTGATAATTCATGAATTTGTACACAGTCAAACCTGTGTTTGTGGCCACTTAAGAATAAAGATCACCCTGCGAATAGAGCCGTCACTGATTATTCAGAACAAACTGACCTCCAAATAAAGGCAATCTGTCAATAAAGGCAAAAACAATTGTCATTTCCCAAGAGTGGCTTTTGTTCACAGGTTTCATTGTACATTGTTGATAGAAATGTAGAGTATTTTAGTTGAAACCTAGTACAGTAAAGTTCCGCGTAACGACCGGTCCGATAATACGACAGACTCGATATTACGACCGCTTTTTTAAAGAACAGAATTTTCCCCTATATATTTCTATATAATCGCGGCCCGAAAGTACGACCGATCCGCTATTAACTAATAGCAAACTTCTACTTCGTATAGATAAGACAAAGATTTCTTGAAAAACGCCCCCGCACAAACAAAACAGCGGCGTTTTTGGCATTTTTCTACTTATATCAAAACCAGTGCTAATGTTAAAATATCAAACATATTTAAACCACCGAAACACTGGTTTTACACTCCCTATATGTATCACATCAAATGAAATGAGTTCCCATATTTGGCAAAAGAGATAAAAAAGTCTTAAGTCTGATCATTTTAAAACATTAAACAAGATACTCGGAGATTTAAAGGAAGAGTCGGTGCGCTATGAAATTGTTCTTTCTTGCGCTATCAAATATGTGACCTATTCTACATCTTCTGAATATAATCGCATATTAAGAATCAAAAAACATCATCAGAGTAATCAAAACGCATAAATTCAACAAATATTCAGATGTAAATTTGAAATTATAGATACGGCGTTACGTGATACGCAAGAATTAAATTTTGAAATCCCTATTCCAGAACCTCATGACGATCATGTGATTATAGAGAAAGACATGAATAAAATATTAGAGAGCTATTTCAGATTGTCTTATTTCTTCTACATTATCGAAATCTATTGCGTATTACATTAAAATTAGTGATGAAATTCTTAAGAGCTTCAACACAATATTCTAAATTAGACAAATGGTAATAACTCCAGAAGTGAAAAAAAAAATGAATGAATAATGTTCTTTTACTAAATTATTGCGTTGAAGTTCTTGTAATGTACTTTAGAATAATGACATGTAAATTTAAAACCATGTTTAACTTTCCTGAATTGAATTTTTTTTTACTGTCATTCCACAAACGTACAACAAAAACAACTTACCAGCACAACAAAGCAGTTTTAACGTCGTCTTGAGTTGTATATCATTTACATGTGAGACAAAACCTAAAAAACAAAGGCCAACAATGGAAGGGAAATAAAATGATTTTATGCACATATTGCAACTGGACAGATGTTTACTTTATAAGGACAAATAAAACTAATCTCTCTTCCCCATCTTCTAATCCTTTGCCTCATCACCTTCCCTCCTCTATATTTCTCTCCCCCCCCTCTGTCCTTCTTCTCTTTCGCTATATCGCCCCCTTCAATCCACCTACTTCGTACCTATCATTTTCCCATGCATACCTTCCACTCTCTAGCTCTCGCTCTTCCCTTTCTTCTACTCCTCTTTACCATTCCTCCCCTCTATTACCCACCTCTCCCTTTCTTCGTCTTCACTATCGCTATACCATCCCATTCAATGCCCCTACTACGTCCCTATCATCTCTCATTGTACTTCTACTCCTCTATCTTTTCACCCTTCCTCCACTCTATTACCCTCAACTCCATCGTTTCTATTTCGCTCTAACGCCTTCTATCCCTCTTCTTTCTCCCTATCCATCTATATCAATCTCTACCTCCTTTCCTTCCTCCTTTTCTATGCGTCTTTCCCTCCCTTCCTCCCTCGCCTTCTCTTTCTTTGGCCTATGCTCACAATTTTAACTGTATATAGATGCTTCAGGAAGATTCTGAATTTTTTTATTTTACTTGTTGATCAATTTCAAGTCGATTAAGGGAGATGTTTTCTTAGCTTCATATTCTGTAGAAAGTAGTTTTTTGCCCGTTACGTTAACTGAATATTAAGATAACTATTGTACAAGTTAGACATTAATTTGTGCTGTTATTCATTTCATATTATTTAAGCAATGTTCTGATAATGAACAAGTTTGATTTAAGCCTTGAGATTCAACGTTTGTTATATTTAACTGATTCTCATCTAGTTAGGTGTTACTAGTACCTCAAATTGACCTTTGACGTAATGAATCGGGAAAATTTATATATTTCCATTTCTCAGTTTTTTTTAAATGACCTTAGTAAAAACTGTTTAAGCTATAACAGAATAGTCATGTTTAGAGTTAATTGATCCAAACAGTTGGGAAGGTAAGCCAGAAAGCTTTTCTTTCCTATTTTTCTAAACATATATTTTGCGAGAATAACTCATATGATTCATCCCCAAATATCTTCTTACTTTGGATTTTATCGTGAGAAATTTTCAGGTCAGTGTCTAAAAATAAAGTCAGCCGAGCAAATACAACTATGTTTTCTTATCTAAGTCCATCAAACTGTCCATGTTTATATCTGTTAATATACTCTTTAGCAGCTAAACTCATACTTTTATCAATTTCTGTACTCACTGGCCTTTGTTCCGATTTAATTAACGGACCGATTATAATGACGTTCATATTGTAAAAAGCTTTGAACCGTAGGAAACAGCTAATTGTTAAAATATTTGGTGTTCTGATAAGAAAACCTAATTAAGGTTTCAAAATACCAACGATTAATTGAACAAAAGCCACCAATGCTTTAGAGGAAATATAAGCATAATCTGTAGGCACAATTTGACTTTTTTCGTAGGATTTCTTGATCTACCATATCGACAAATGTGGGCTCAAGAGCGGTCGTTATTCACAAGTGACTGTTGACTCTCGCCGCCTGTATTTATTTTTTGTACCCTTGATCTTTCAATAGATTGCTCGGTACCGCAATCAATAGATTAACCTCACCATCTTTGAGTATAAACGAATCTATAATTAGTCAGCAATATACACGTGACCTTTGTGAGTTTGTTCGCATATTTCTTTTCATGCAACATTCATATATTGACAAGCGAATCTTATTAATCACGATTCGCTTTCTTGTTGCCTCCTTTCTCCGTTTAATATTAGATTCACATTTGACAGATAGCGATATTGTATACCATTTTTTGTACGTGTGTTCGTGAGTTTTAATTAACTTTCCCGTGATATCAAGAAAAATCATTGAGTTTTGCGCCAAAGAGAAAATGAAACGAAACTTAATCAGATATTTATTGGTATGATGTTTCATGTTTTATAATATAACATTCGGTGTCCAGAATGACCCCTGATGAACTCTTGAACGAATTTCCTAATGTAATCCACCAATCTCTATCCACAGTTGTCCTTCGCCATCCCTCACACACATCTCTGTCACATCTCAGTTTTTAACCAGATTCTTGTAAAACAAGATAAAAAACACAAATGGTACAAATTTTACAACCAAGTGAAAGCATTACAAAGCATTCGAGTCAAAAAATGTAAACATTTATCAGAACAATCACAGAAAATGTTTTATTTATCAAGCGCACTATTTCCCGACAGTGTTTGCTTACTTTCGGTAATTTGGTCACAAAGTTAAATCACAAAAATTGTTAAAGTGAAACGAAACGCAGAAGTCGACGGTAATCGTGTAAAAGTAAAATTATGACAATAAATGTACATTTAGTGAAAACGAAAGAGTGAATTTGTGTATCAGATGGAAACTAAAGGAGACTCGGACACATGCTTTTGAAGTGCTTTCCAGACGTTCACAGAGATGTATGTGATGGATAACGAACAACAACTCTGGGTAGATATCGAAAATCCACAACATTCCCAAACACATATGTGTTAAGATGTAGGAAATCAGGCCATCCTAAATTATTCCACGATTTGACGTATTTTTATGCATTTCATCAACACATTTGTGACTTCATTATTTTGCATCTGAAATTCTGTTTGTATTTTTGGCAACTGATAAAATACAAGATTATATTTGTTACTTCTTAGGTAAATTGCTTGGAGTAAAATATTTGGCAATATGCGGAAAATGCTTTACTCACAAGGTGTCCTTTAGTCGGAGGTGGCCGGAAACACAGGTTTGACTTATTTTGTAATCTATTGATCTACTAAGCAAATCGAAATCAATTTTCTAAATCCATAAAAATAGAAGCGAATAAAAACAACGTTGATATTCTTGATACACCGTAAAATATCTTTTTATCATGATTACAACCAATGGAAAGGAGTTTCTTGATTTTAGCAGAAAAGAAACGCAAATCCTGAGATTCTCCCCTTTGAAGGATTTAAAAAACTGTGTAATAAGATTAACCTGACTTTCCGTAGATAGCAAAATGATTCCTCAATCTGATTTGCCTGTATACATGTATGTGAACAGTAATTCATTTAGTGTTTTGGGACATAAATAATTCATCTGGCGTTTAGGAGACGTTGATTAATGTCTTTATTCAGAAAAAATGGAACCGTCCTCACTCGGTTAGAAGTGGGAAGGAAGCTAATTAATTAAACTGTTACGTATAAAGAACTCTTGAAGTTAATGAATCACTTCAGGTCCCTAAATAATTATCTTCGTCAAAGAAACAAATATTTATACACGTTTAGCAACAGAACTCATTCTAAGAAGGGATTCTGTTGGGAATAAGGTGAGATGAATGTTTCAAATAATATTTCCAAATAAATCGACGAGACACGAGCTAGAGTATAGTATAGATAATGTATATCCTTGTTTCGCGTTTCAAACGGCGGCCGGTTCACCTATCCAGTTTTCCTGGACTGTATACTAACCAGTACTAACTTACCTTACCACAAGGAGCAGACAACTTCTCCACATTTGGAGGAAAATGGACATTTTAGTCTAATTGTAATTTCTTAAGATATTGCACGATGACTTCTAATTTTTTCTTCAATAAATTAGACTAATACAGTGTTTTGCACTTTTTTATCGTGTATTTTCATTGAAATGGACCTTCTTTTTCTTCAATCTTTGAAAAATCAGCTACTCCTATAGACTTCAAAACAAACTAAAAGGGACAATAACCCAAAGAATTGTTATTGTTTTGGACAAATGTACGATAAATCATTTTTGTCATAGCACCATTTTGATTTAAAAAAATCCCAAACTCTGTTCGCTCCATTTTGAGGTAATAAGTTTGGACAGTTTGGGTATGAGACTTTAAGTAAATGGATTGACAGTGGTAAGTGGAATGTAAACCAAACGTCAATTCAAAATTGACAGCGATTTAACCCAGCCTAATATTGCCAAAGATATTATTGTGCCGTTTTCTAAACGTCTCCATAGTGATTCGACTTCTACAAAAACATCCAAGCAAAATCGTGACAGCTTTCTGGCATAGTATACTTATCAGCGATTGATCCATTATTTCCATCCTCGGATAGTTGGAAACAGGTTCTTTGGTGTGGTTTGGCACTTTTACAGTAGCGTTTCCAGTTAGCTAAAATACGTATAGTCTCATGCTTGTACCGCCTTGTCATCCTGTGGCCGCAATATTGAGTTTTGGTAAGTTTATAGCCCGGACTCACGACTAGAAGGCCGTACCGTCAGAATGATCCGGCTGAATTGAGACAATTAAGTCTGAACGATTGTCAATCGTATCATTTTTAATGCCAATGTACATTATCTTTTATATGAAAGGTCATCAGTGTATCTAAGGAAATTATTTTGTGTTGTACCTTAATTAACAGAAATGTCAGTGTTCTTGTATTTATTTACTGTAACAGAAGTCATTTCAGTAGGCAGTGGGTGTAATAAAGACACCAGCAACAAACGAGAAAAAAACTAATTCTACAGCTTTGACATTACGGAATGGTTATTTTAAATATACGTGCGTTAATGAGGTGACATTATTCTCAGAGGCGAGATCTATTTATGTATGAATATGACACTAGGCTTTTTTGTAGACAATGATTGATGCCCCTATTCGGATTTCTCACTTTGTTTGCGACTGGAAGAAAGTTTATTGAAAGAATAGTTAGTTATTGAATTTCTGTTTGTAAATGAAACATTTAAAGAAGAAAAAAACTTCTTTTATCAACAAAGAAGTTACAAATACACTTGTTAACGATTAGCAACCAACTGATTCTAAAGAAAAATGAATCAGGTATCGATCATTGTTAAAGACATTACAAGCGAGTTGATGTACTCTAATTTTCTTTTCCCTTTCTTTTTGTACTTTGTACTTGCCATGGATTCAATTTTATCAGACACAATACGTTGGTCATTTAAAGTTTTTTTTATTATTATTCGCAACAAAATCAGGATATCTATATACATTTAATTTTTTGTTCAGTTTTTGCGTGAAACCGTTGCCTGGAAACAATTCTGTCGGTAAAAATGAGATTTTCTTATTTATTATTTTGAAATTGTAAACACGATGTAATTTTCTCATCAAAGAAAAACTCATCCGGAAGAAATGAATTTTATTATTTGTAATTGTGAACGACTGGTTTAACATAAGAACATAAACAGTTCTTAAATCCTTATAAAAGCAATAAATTCCACATGATATGTTTCATGTCCACTTTTTTCCAGACAAACAACCGTATCAGTTCCTTATCTATCAGAGTTCATACCAGTTAAGCCAGAACAAATATGGCCGTTTTTACGGTCAAATGATTTGACCAATTCTTTTGCGCCTACTCGAATTCCGCCCGAAAAGAAAGCGCTAAGTAAGTGGGAAAATATTTGGGGACGAATCTTATCTCAAAAGTGCGAAAGGTAGGTTTAGAAACAAAAGCTTTGGGACCTATTTCCCTCACTTATTTTGTCAAATAACCATAAACACGCCTATTTTCTTGCCTAATCATTAAAACTATGTAGCGCATAGTTCAAATGGCAGAGTTGTTACCAGAAGTACACTAAGAGATACACAAGAGGAAAATACAAAAAAGCTTCGCAAAGGACCTTCGGGAGACTGTGTTCTGCCCTCTAGGTATTGTGTGTTATCTGGGTCTGTAGTTGGGAGATGGTTGTACATTTGTATTTGGAGGAAGGTGGGATGTTTTGTAAGTACTTTTTTTGAGGTATTCTATTCTCATCTATATTTTTTGGTAACTAAATATGTTGTAGCTGCAACACTGGCAACGCACAATATGACGATAAAAGTGGTCCTCCCTGAAAATGAAATGTCTGCAGTCAATGACGTAAAGGACTTTGTATCAACCAAAGTGGCTACACACTTAGGTACAGACGTATTTGCTGGAAATTCGTCTCAATGCAATGTCCTATTAGCTCCCGTTACTTGCTAAGTTACTGCGCCGAAATAAAGCACTGCGCTAACTTCAATTTTCAGAACAACCTCTCCAGAGCGGCCATCTCTTGAACAGCAACCTCCCTTTAACAACAACATGATTTTCCCACTGTACTGTTTTAACTGCAGTAAAACCTCTCAATACGTACGTCATTGAACAAGGAGATTCTGTTAAGCCCTGCCGCTAACTTCATATTGCTTGATATATTTCATTGAAATAATTTACATGTACATCAAGTTAAAATTAGACTCAAGTCATTAGGAAAGGCAGTGATAAGATATGCTGTACGGTTAGAAATAATCAAAATTGATTATATTCGATTTCTCTTTACATAAACATTAGATAAATAGACGAATAGGAACTAATACGAAGCGCAACATCGTATACAGAATAAGCAACCAGTGTGTAACTTTACGTGATAAGATAGGTCTTAGCTTTTTGGATGAAAGCAACACATTGAACAGAAAATGGTACATAAAATTCGCCATACAAAAAATAAATAAATATCACGATATGACCACGCCTGCTTTCTGCTGTTCGTTTTTTTTTCTGTCGAATGAATAACAAATCAGTCATTCATTTCACAGCGAATTCATTAGCGAATTAAAGGCGCATTGATTGATTGCATTGTCGTAAATGAGCTGTTCAAATCCTTTCGATTTGTACGTAGGGAAAATACATAATTTTTTACACCACAAAGCACCCTCGCTTGATTATATCTTATTTTCAATTTAAATTCCTCTGATATCCTATTTCATAAGATTAATTTCTGCAGTATTTTGTACCTTGCTGCGCACTAGATTAAATTCTCTCGATACCATCTCCAATTTATTGGCATCGTAATTGGTGTCCATGATTTCAATACACCTTCTGTTGTTAAGAATGATGCAGTTTGATGCAAAAGATTTTAACATCCAAATCGAATGCAATTAGGTACATTGTATTAAGCGTACTTTATGTTAATTATGGTACCAAATAAGTTGTGAAATATCACAGACATACTGAGACGTCTTAATGCACGTACTTGTAACTGTACTCCGTGATACCAATTATCTTGGTAAGAATTTTCCTGTTTACAGAAATGACAAAATACGCGTAAGAATTATTATTTAAGGGTATATTCATCTACATGTATCGTAGAAACCGATAAAATGCGAACTAATCCAAACAATGTACCGCTTGTAATCACACTATAGGGAATTTTTAGCTCATATACAAATGCAAATAAGGTTCAGTCTTGCGTGTGATTGTTCAACATTAACCATATAAATTTAATTGGGTATTTTGTATCTGTGCCAAAAACGTAGAACCATATATTACAATTTCCAGTACAGCATTTCTTTTGTCTGTTTTCTTAATGGCTTTTACTTGAAATGTCATTCCTATGAAATACGATGTGAGATGGGCAATACGCTAAACACGGTTCTAACAGCAACAACATTTAATTTTGTTGACTTGTTACAAGTTAGGCAGTATGAGAGCAATTAATGAGTGGTATATTTTCCCCGGGGAGTGTTAGGTTTGGGCCCACAAAACCAGTTCCGCCCTCCTGTAAATTGGTTTCGGTATATATTTCCCCGTCCCGGGATGAGTGTTAGGTTTGGGCCCACAAAACTAGTTCAACCCGACTGTGACTGGCTCCAGTGTATATTTACCCGCACCAGGGGCATTGTTAGGTTTGGGCCCACAAAACTACTTCAACACAACTGTTACTTGGCTCCGGTGTTTGGTTATGTGGGTTTGGTCTCTGACTAGTAATCACTAACTCCTCACCGCTGTAAGTTCAAATCCAGGTCGGGTCCAGAAAAAACACATGTGAGGAACGAAAGGTCGGTAGTTCTACCCAGGTGTAAGCCTGCGGTCTACCTCCACCATTAATACTAGAAATGTCACAAATTGATCCTGGCTGTTGGTGCGACATTAAACTCCAGTTTAAATTAATTTATAATTAAACATTAATCGAGGTTATTTGTCACATAAATAAGCCATTTAACAAAATATCGTTCAATTTTAAAAATTACTCGTTCGTAATACACAAATTGAATACTAAATTCATGCCAATGCTTTCTGTTCGCTAGATGTTTGTTAAAAGTTTTAAATCATTTTGATCGTTATTGTTTTTTATGTGTATGTTTAGGAAATACATGTATAGGAAGTAACAAAATTGTGATACGCAACTTGAATACGATGGCTTTGAATGTTCGTTTTGCTAAAGCTATTCATTCAGTTGCTAGCTAAGGAACTGTCTATATGATATACTGTCTTAGATAAATGTGTTTGTACGGCGAAAAATGAATTTATGACCATCGATAAGTAATCACGCTATCATTTCTTTCTTCTACTCAAACAGAAATATCTGATACCAAAGATATTGCGGTATAATGAGGATTATTGGTAGTACTGTTATCAATTATATATGTTTTGAACTGCATTGATTATAAGCTGGTTAACTACCTGAGAGTTGTAAAGAGTGCAAGTCAGAATCGACAGCAGAGATGCACTCTGATGATATACCACTAATCTCTTCTTTCCCGCATATCCAATTTTCGCTCTTCTTTTTTTCTTTTCATGAGGTTTAACGCCGTTTTTCAACAATTTTTCAGTTATAAACGACGGCCGGTTCACCTAACCACTTTTTCCAGGACTGTATACTAATCAGTACTTACTTACCTTTCCACAAGGAGCCGGCAACTTCTCCACATACGGAGGAAAATCGACATTTTGTTAAATTGTCATATAATGATATGACTTGCCGCAACCGGAATTTGAACCCGGATGGCCTGGTTACAAGTCCAACGCACTCAACACTGGACCACGGTCGCGGCCCCAATTTTCGCTACATTTGCAAGTCAGTGAAATCTCGAAGACTAAAATCGTGAAAAAATATTAATAAATGAAAATAAATACATCGTACGGTAATTCAGATCACGAAAATAAGCTATTAAATCAAACCTCGAAATTTAACTAACGCGATCAAAACCGGTATGTAGTATAACAAAGCGTGGTTGAATAGTTAGACTGGGTATATTTTAGTTGATTAAATAGCGGGTATTTATGTATTTTTATGTATATATAGTTCATTTAGATAAAACCGGTTGTATTTTTCGGTCATTCTATGTATTCTAGTGCAACCTCTCCCTTTGGGATAAGCAAAATTATGTTGTTGGTGTGAGGTTGTTGCTGTAAAGAGGGTATATTAATTGTTAAATCATACAGAGGGAAAAATCATGCTATGTTGAAGGGAGGTTGTTGCTCAAGAGAGGGCCTCTCTAGAGAGGTTGCACCGTATATAAACAGTCATTGCGTGGGATCAGTAACCTTTGCTAACCAAATATACTCCTCGACAATGAGGTTGATATTATCAAATTCACGCACGCAGGCTGATATTACTGTATTATCGAGGTATTACCGAGTGCGTACCTCACTTTGTATACAATTTCTATCATGAACATACTGAGGAATTACCTCAGTATGTAAGTCATGGCACCTACCCTCTAAACCTGCTGATTTTTATTTGATGGAGGAGGGTTTTTAAAGATGATATCTAACAATTAAGTCTAAATCTAACCCCAAAGGTAAAACACTTGTAAATACCACATCTAAATAGTCAATTATTTCACGACCTAAAATCTACCTCATTATGATAGTTCTACCAACGCACTATGCGTGTGGAAGAAGGTCGGTCCATACTAATTGAGAGAAAACACTTTCAGGTTAATAGTGTGTAAACACCCAGAGTTGATCATAAAGATGTAGCATTTGTACCTCTGTGACGTACTTTCTCGTTAATGGAAATGTTACATTTGTATTTGTTGCTAATGACTTACATTTAAGTGCATCATTCATAGCCAAAGAGAGATGTTTAGGGTGCATCCAATGTTTAACTTTTGAAATCCAAGGCGCAAATGTTGGATAATCAGTCCTCAGCTGCAGGACACGGTTGTTTTAAGCGCAGAAACTTATCTAGTGTAGTTTTAAGCTACGTTTGAATTTTTTGATCCGCTAGTGTAACGCTCGCACTACAAGTCAGACACTAGAACCATTCGACAACGGATGTCCCTACATATTTTGTGACTAAAATAACAACACAATACCATACAATGTAAAACTTATTACAAGAAGAATTAATCCGTTACATTTTCAGTTATTTAACTTACTTTCTTGTTAATGGAACATTTTTATTATATTTGTACCAAATGTTAATAATTTACTTTTAAGTACATCAATCATACGCGAAGAAGGTTCCCTAGGGTACATTTACTGTTTTTCCCTCCAAATTCAATTAACTTTTAGCTATTTATTTCCTCATTAGATTCAGTATACATAAAAGGTAAGACGATAGGCCCCCGGCATCTAGACACTGTTGGTTTTAGTGCGAAAACTCATCTGGTGTATTGACATTTATAATAGTACGCTGGTTCCACACAGGAACGATTTGGACAAATGTACTTTGGTAACTTAACATTGTGTAATTGCAAATGGCTTTTGGTGTACTTACTATAAATTACTGTATTTTGTTGTTGTTTTTTTTTCAGGGGTGGGCTATTTTTAACAGCAATCAATTATATGCCGACCTGCAGAATCTATACTAAACTTATTCTTGGTAAATAACAGCCAATTTCTCCATACTAAAGATCAGCGGTAGAGGTACGATGGCCTTAAATGCCATGCCTTGTACAAAACCATCACAGAGAACACGTGCCGCGCACAAGGTTTTTAAACTCACGGACCTTGGTTCTGAATAGCTAAAAGAACTAATATCATTTTAAGATTTTAAAACCATGATGAGTGTTGTCGTTGCTCTAAATAATACCGATTAAAAACCAACTTACTTCGAGTCACTGTACATTCTAGGAGAAAGTATTGACAGTGCAAGCTAAAAACACTTTTCGTTGCTAGACAACATATTTTGAATTCCGATGACATCAAAAAAGCTTATCATTATCACCTAAAAACGTATATGGTATATGTTCAAGCAAGAACAAAGCCAAATAGCAGCATTTCATTTGTCGTCGCAAACTCCTTATTTGCATCGTAGAAACGGTATAAGAAGGTCAAGGAGAGTTCAATGAACTTATATTCAATGGTACATATTTCATACAATTATTCCAAGAACAATTGAGCTATGTATCGATAAGAAAGTACAGCATTCAGTGAAAAAAGTAAACATTGTTCAGTACGGAATGTATTAATGAATTCTGTAATATTCCAAGAGGTTCATGGCAATTACGGAAACAATACTTCCAATGTTCGTGATTTGAATGTCAATGCCGTCTTAGCATTAACATGTATAATGAAGTATATAAATACGCTAGAGACAATTCGAAAAAAAAATCATTTTATCTACATTCTGGCCAAAGTATCGTTATTTCTTTGAGAATTACCCTGAATACTTTATTTCTTCATACATCAATTTGAAACTTTTTAGAGTCACTGCACTGTTGAAAAATAGAAAAATTATCAATTTCTGAAGATATTACACGGAGGCCTGTATTTTATTTTATTAAATTAGATTGATGCTGTGCCTTTGCACCTTTTTTATTACTGTAAGTTATCATTGGAATGGATCTTTTTTCTTTAATCCATGAAAATTTGGCAACTCTCATACACTTTCTTGCAAAGTCAAAAGGGCAATACCTTAAATGATATTAATTGGTTTTGAAAAAATTCTCATGGCAAATAATTTCTCATCATAATTAGAAACCTAAAAAATTATAAAGGTTCCCAAAATCTGCCTGCTCCATTTTAGACAGTAATTTTGGACATTATAGGTTAAAACCCTTGATAAAATCCGTAGTGTTAAATTTCATTTGAAAGAGCGAAACAGTGTTTTTAGTTCGTCCATACTTACTCTAGATGATTGTTAATTTATATCGGAGTAATTGAGTTCTGCCAGGAGAATTGAGTCCTATACTACACTTTCTATATGTATTTGTAAGATGTTTCAATGTCATTGGCAATTTTGAAACATCGAACACACAGCCTGAAGTAAAAAGTGCAATCACACATATAATTCGCTGTATTTGCAAACTCGGCAAACTAATTAAGATAATCATGTTATGTTTACCCGAAACTCGCGAAGAAGACTGATTGAACTTGCGTCCCGAAGCGACTGAACAAACAATATTAACGTGCGCGTATAACTTGACATTATGTTTGATATAAGACCAATATCCGTTGCACAAATGGGTTATTTACTGCAAAACCCTTTCACATATAGTAATGACAAAGTAAAGATCGGATACATTTATAATTCAATTGTTTGTACGATTAATGAACAATACATTGCATTTGTATGAATCATTTTCTTTCCAAGGGGACAATTCTCCTAATTCATTATTTACGTATTTGCCGAAATCTGGAATACAGTGCAAACATATAGATTTGCAAGATATAACATATAATGTGCATGAAATTCAGAGTTTTGCCTTGATTAAATATTAACAGATTTATGACCCATTGTTCTGGTGTATGTGAATTGAGTGTAATGTTCAGGGGCACTGTATATTATCAGCTTTTAGAGACAAATATTTGCTTTGCGTAAGTCGGGACACTTGCTCTAAGTTATTATTAGCGATTGCATTCGTTGGTTGCAGACCAGGGATAAGAAATATACTAATGTTTACTGTCCTTTGGACAGACCGGAAGAGTTAGTCGCTGTCGAAATTTTTCTTTTTTCTAAATATGCCTTTCGTTCTTATGTACTATTCGTTCTCAAATATGTCCATATTTTGGATTTTCCGTCAGAAATATCAGAGTCAGCGCCAAAATATGGTCGGTCGGGTAACCGGAAACACATCGATATAATTTTAATTGAGATTACTTGCATTTGTACTGATGAATTCTAAAGTTAATAAGTTAATACATAAATTATTTTAGCTAATTCACAACATGTTACAACCTTCGTGTACATTGGTGACATTCGTTTGATGATTTTGACCATAAGTTCAACAGCATTTGGTCTACAGGTATGTTCACTGATAATAGCGTGGTTTTAAAATAAACCTCAGTTTTGACAAATTCAAAGACATATCTGCACTAAGAACACAATCATAAAAAATGCCATGAAATTCGCGAAGGAATATCTTTACACAGTACCCGATTATGGGTTTTCAATCCATAATGTGCGTACTATTTAATGTAACTTGGGCACGTTTTTAGTTTTAAGTTTACAATTTTTGTTCTTGCAATAATATTCCAATGGCATAAAGATAAATTAAATGTAACATAATTCAACGGTGTTCCACTTTAACCACAGACAGAGGAAAAGTACAAGCGAACGTGTTATTCGCTGTATTTGTAATCTCGGAAACCAATTAAGATAATCATGTTACGTTTACTACAAACCTGTGAGGTAAACTGATTGAACTATTACATCCCTGAACACTGAGAAAACTCGCCATATTAACGATGGATTGTGGCTAGACATTGTAATGCCTACAGCAACACATTCCTTAGCACCAATCACCAGTCTCAATGATGAAACTTTAATCATTACAAGGGATTGTGTGTTACACATATCCATCGCTGAGTGTGGTCCCGATGAATTATTAGAATGACGATTTTACCGAAAACTAAATGCGGTCCCAGCCATTGAAAGCACCAGGAATGTTCAAAATCGTTGAGAAGATTTACAAGTTTTATTACCACCGTCTTGCTTATATAGCCAAATTATACAAACATTTGAAGAATTCGAAAGAATCGAACACCATGTTGTCTATCTTTATTTATGTCAAGCTACAAAAAATAATGTTTTTATTGCTTCCTGTATCTGCAATGTAAATGAAATAAGAAAAGGCTTCCGAAAAATATACAAAAAATCCCACCCTCCCCAAAATACTATTTTCCCAAACACCCACAAAACAAGTGTAAACATCTTTATACACAAAGAAAGAAATAGCTTGATATTGATGTATGCCATTTTCAATACTCAAAGCAGCGTGGTCTTTGTTGATCCCCTCTGACTTATTACAATAAATCTATCGAACAGTTGTTGGGAGAAAATGATACAAATCCTAATTATGTATTCATCCTGTTGTAGTACTTAGTCACTGATTAATGGACAATTTCCACGATTGGGGACCGTTTCAAAAATACAGTGCAACCTCTCCAAAGCTACACCCTTTGGGAGACGCAAAATTATGACGTTGTTGGGAGGTTGCTGTTCTGGAGAGGTAAAATAAATAGTCATATCGTACAGTGGGGAAAAAGCATGCTGTTGTTCAAGTTAGGTTGTCGGTCAAGAGAGGGCCGCTCTGGAGAGGTCGCACTGTACAGCTAAGATGGAAATTGTTCAAGTAAATTGTATAAACTTTAGGCACTTCTTGTTTGTATCAAAAGAAAAAAAGTTTTTCCTTTTTTGTTTGTGGAATATTTTCCAGCAGTCAGAGTCAATTGTCGTAAATGTATATATATATCAAATTTTGATTATTTTGCTAAAATATATCCCAAATTAAATTTAAGCTGAGATATATCCATGAATCAAGCCTCTGGTATCTGATAGTGTAATCTTGTTACACCAGAATTAAACTAATTCATTTAGACAGGGCCTATTAATGTTCATTTGTATGGTGAAATATTTAACTTACTAGCGCGAGTGTTACACTAAATAATTAATGTAACACTTGATGCGGATATGTTTTCTCAAGAAGTGGATATAGATAAGAATAAGGATTTCCAGAGAAAACATGCAAAGCATCCCAACTTCACAAAAATCCCCAAACCCAAAACTCACTCGACACACATACAGGACCATTCAGAAAAATGGAGGACAGAGCACAGCCTCATATGATAAACTTCATTACGTGCAAATTAGCTAAACACTTATCACCATACAATGGTAATATCTATGTTTCGTATTCTTTTATTATCCGTCGATTTTATATCAGAAAGGGTTCACGGAGCGTCATATATTTTACTTTTCAGTCAGATAATGAAACTGAATTTCTTAAAATGGAAAATTGCAGTGATATATGTATAAACACATATAAGGATTTCCAAAGCAACCGTTTGGAAGTTATATACATTGTACTATGCGTATTGGGATACGATGCTTATTGCTTGTATTCCGTAGTGGCCACATTTGGTGAATTAAAAGCCTAGTCTACTTGATCGGGTTTGTTATTGATGAAACACTTTTGAGTGTAAACTAATTAGTTTGTCTGTCAAATGAATAAATATTTATACACGTTTAGGAACAAACTAATCTAATTCTTAACATTATGATTGAAATAACAGGCGTGGATGCACGAAAGATGTCAATGCCACATGAGCCCAATGACCAAATAGGAAACGATTTATATTTATATATTTAGTTTGTATCTCCTGTAAAGTACTTGGCCAGTCACAGTTGTTATATTTGTTGATATACCTCTATTCAAATCCAAAATAATACAAAATGAAGTAATGGAGCTATATGTGGATAAAGATAAGAAAATGACTCCCAGAAACAACCATATACATTCACAAAAATCCCCCCAAATAACATCAGACTCAAAACCAACCAACCAACCAATGAACAAAAAAAAACAACCAACCAACCCAAAAACGCGCCTTACCGGAAAACCATTTTCTACACAACGATAACATCTTTTTAAACTTACTGACTCAACAGCAATTTTTTTCCGAGTGTTCCTGCTGAAGATTAGGGATTCTTAACACATATTTTTCAAAATCAAACACTTCTTTCGTTTGATTTGTAAATTTGAAAAGTTCAACCAATGAATCTGAACGATCTTCATTATATACTAGTCACAAAAACAATAACTTTATCATAAAGCAAATATTTAAAATAACCCTGTAAACCTAGTAGTTTTATTATTATTTAAAACAGTCTGAACAGTTGCTGTATTTTGTTATTAATGAAATATTGACAGAATATGTAAATGAACTATTCTATTTCTTTGTGTGAGTTGTCATCATCATTATTATCACAGTCTGATGCCAATCTGAACTCCAGTCATTCCATTAAATCAATCTCTTTTGAGACGTCATTAATTTGCGTTATACTGCCTCAATGTTTTGTTTCTATGGGTGAGAGTAATGAATTTATTGCTGTTTTGTATTCAAAAATAAATAGTGATACAATAATAGATCAATAGATGTAACAATTCTGACTGCTAACATTTTGTTGGACTTGGAGATTTCAGTCCTGCGTTTACGTTTTAGTAAATCTAGTTTTGGCTTTTGCATGGCGTGGTATTGTAAACTTTTTTAACTGAAATGATGCCAATATTTTCACCGTAAAAGCGTTTACTGCTATACTGAACACACAGAAAAATTAGTCTACAGGGACAGAGTAACATATAGATAAATATGTGTTCTCTGTCAATACATGAAAAGAAATCCCTGGTGCGTTATTATACGATTAACGCTCAATGTTGTCAGTAGCTATAAACACGGTCGTTCAATTCCTATTCATGACAAATTAATGCTGGCAGGATAATGCCATAATATAGAAAGTAAGTCTCATTTAGCCGCTTATAATGTCACTGGAAAGTTCTGGTTAACATTAGAATTGACCTCAGTCAAACCTTGTTTGCCGATAGTGGATTTCAGAGACTAAGCTTAGTTAACATAGTGGACAGTTATTTCATTTTTTTCTTGGATCATTCAATGGTATATAACTTGTTTGTACCAGTATTTTGTAAACTGATCGAATAAAAGGTTTTTGTCAAATTAGAATATCTAATAACTTACTATATATATTAGTAATCAATATAATACATGATCATTAAAAGAACACAAGTAAATAGTAATGGAACTTACAAAAAAATACTTTAAGGATCAATGCCTATTCGTTATTTATAAGTTAGGACAGACCGGAACAATCAAATTGTTATTTATGTCTACCGTTTATTGCGCTGTCTATGGTTCTTTCATTAGTTTTGAATGCGTCATTTACTTATTTATGTCAAAAACTTTAATTATTTTATTTCCTCGGAGGCAAAAGTGAGACTGGGCCTTTCAAACCGTTCCAAAGCGGTACCGTCCGGGAGAATGCGTTTTGTCCGCAGCCTTTTGTACCGTCCTGTGTATTGAATGGATTTTGGGTTGGGGATTTGGAGGGGGGTAGTATTTTGCGGTAGTTGGGATATTTTGTATGACATTTTTGTGTATTTTTCTAGGAATCCTGTTCTTATCTATATACATGTGTGTTCGCCACATCATAATCATCCCTTTGCCTCTCAAGTATATTTTGGACTCTTCAAAATCAAAGCAAATATTCAAACCATAATTTTGTTTAAGAAAATTGGGTTATTTCTCTCTGACAGAGTGGAAAACATTGTGGCAAAAGAAGCAATTACTCATTACTAGCAATGGCTTCCTTTGCCCCAATGTTTTCAATCGTCGTTAGCTTCAGATGCGGGGAAATGCGGAGTTATTAGGCAAAGGGTTATGGAAGTTTTATGAAAAAGACAATTTAAGGTTCAACTAGCGCTATTCCTTTTTGATACACCTGAGGGCTAAAATCAAGGATTGTATTAAATAAACACAATATTTCAATCCCTGATATACCGTTATGTCATGTTTGAGTATAATTACAGTAAACTTCATTTAGCGACCATTTCAATGGAAACATCACCTTTATATAAAGACCTTTATTTTTTTGACTGAATTTTCAATATCTCCTTTATATTTTAACTTGACAAGGAAACCATTTTGATACTACGATCGTTTCTTTTGGTCCCAAGAGATGGTCTTAATATTGACGTTTTATTGTTCTAAAAATTCTAGTTTCCAAGAATTTGATCATTTGTGTGGAATGTATAGTCATTATAAATAAATGGAGGTCGCTTAGTGAGATATCAAATGGAAAAAAAAACATAGGTTCATGCTCAACTGTCCTATTTTGGTTTGATGAATCAAAAAATATGCAAACGCTAGTGTCCATTGTTCACGTGGTGGTAATTGTACGCAATATGTCATTATCCCAGCGTTGTCTCCATATGATTAAGGCAGTAAGCACATGTTTGGCCTTTGGCAAAGAGTCTTATTTTGTTATTTTCGCTATTTCATGTGGACTTTCTGTGTACCTTTAAGTACAAAACAGTTGTTTTAGAGCCGACAATTTTCCGTGATGTAGGAGCCACACACGTTGTGAACTTATGTTACCAAAGGGAAGGTCCTCCTTTTTTCTGACGTAGATTAAAATAACACCAGACTATTTAGTGACACTTACAGCCGTCTCTAAAACTCTATATATGGGTACTTCTGTTGTGATAATTGATCCATTATTCTATAAGGTACTCTTTTAGTGTCTCTTGTTCAAGTTTTAATCAGGGATCGCCGAAACCGCCAATCAAATAATTTTCAACTTGTTGTGTTAATCATGATGTTTCTTTTTTCACTGGGATTTAACGTCACACCGACAGCCAGGTTCATTTGGTGACTTTCCAGCTTTAACAGTGGAGAGAAACTCAAGGCTTACACCAGTGAAAGAACCACTGACCTTCCATAAGCCAGCCAGACAAATAGCTTCCTCACGTGTGAAACATATGTGGTCTCGGGTGGGATTCGAAGTCATAGCGGTAAGGAGCTAGTGATTACAAGTCAGAGACCATAACCACTCGATCAAGTAGGCATCTAGCTTATGATATACTATGACAAAGTCGTGTAAACAAAATATAACGAGTGGAGAAACAGTGTACAACCGATCTTCATTCAAGAAGTTGTTTTGACTGTATGATCGTTCTGTACACTTACTAAGTTTTAACACATAATGGTTTTATTCACTCCGGTCATATATAGTTTTTTCAAACTTAGATTATATTTGAAACTATATTTTTTGTCATGCATATTACTAAATGCTTGTTCTAGACCGACCATTTCGCCCGCTTAGCTCAATTTGTAAACGTAAACTTGAATTAGTGACTTTGAAACCTGGGCACGGCACATGTTCTCAGTGACGATTCGGTTGTAGACGTTCCATGTATGACCATTCTTCATCAATCTCTGATCTGATTGATTCGTGTGAAGAAATTGACAGTTCCTTTCTCACAATGCGGAAAGTACTGTTCATTATCTTAACCCTAGAAAACTGGCTAGGTTAACAGTCCGCTATCGTATAGGTAAAACACATTATAAAAACGCTTAAAACTATTGTTTAAATTCTTTTTCAAGACCGGTCAATACTCTTGTCGTTTTTTTTTTGTACGCACAGGTGGCCGGCAACTTGGGAATTGCTGTGTTATTGTTTTATTCAATACAGGCATCAACAACTCTCCTGGAAAATGATATAAAAGTCACCGCTGTTAACTTTCTGAACTTTGATAAATGACTTCACCATTTCATTCTGCTTTTGTGAGAAGATGTAGATTTAAACAAAAACGATTTTCTAGTATGGAATCTCTGGCGTGCGTCAAGTTACAGAGAAAGCTGTATGAATGTATTACGGCGATTTGTTTGTAGTTTGTTTGTTTTCGTGTTGTTTTTTTTGCTGCTCTTGGTTGCAGAATAGTGTAAGAGAACAAACCATAAGTGAATTATATGAAGCGACCACCATTTAGCAACCACCAGTGATAGTGAATACACTGTGTGTGTGGTGTTTAATCCAAACAAAAGATCGGAAAAGGTAGGAATTGACTTCTAAAGGGTTAGGCTAGCAAAATAGTCATGTTTACAGTTATTTGGCAAGAAAAAGGGTTGCTAGCCGGCAAAATTTTTCTTTCCTATTTTTTTTCTAAACATACCCTTCACACTTAGTACAATTCCTCCAAAATACCTCTGTACTTTAGATTTTGCGGTTAAAAACTTTAGGGTCGGCCTGAAAAAAATAGTATCGATCGGGTAACCGTAAGTACATGTACTACTATTATTTGTCTAACTTTAAAGTTATGATATGCAGCAAAAACCTCGTTATCTCGAGAAGTCATCGGCACAGACTAACTGCTCGAGATAAACGTGGTGCTCAGAATGTTTGTTGATTGAAAACTATACACAACTAAGATAAAAAATTGGAGGGACTTTAAAACCTCCTCGAGATAAGTCGGGTGCTCGTGATATCGATGCTCGTAATAACGAACTTTTACTGTATTTTCAAATTGTCGCGGTTCTCGAATGAGAAATATATGCGGAATATTCTAACACTGTGCAAAAACTTAAATCTGTAATTTATAATCTGGTAGAAAAAGCTCTGCAAATATATAGGTCAGCAGCTGACGTAACTGCGTCCCTGAGGTCAAATATATGACAAAGATTTGCAGACAAGATAAATGCCGTAACAAACAAAGAAAGAGACATTTAGCTATACAGATGTCTGTGAAATATCTATTATTATGGTTTATTTTCCAATTGTTCCTCTTTCTCTCTACTTGATATTGCGTCTTTGAGCAAATCATGCACTAAATGTGCTTGTTTGTCTGCCTCTAATTCGCGAAATGAGTACATTTTACAATAGATTATTCGTCAACTGTGCCCAATGGGTTTTCGACAAATGGTTATTAGGCAATTAGCCATGTCTACGAAAAGCTATTTCGCAATTATTTGACTAATAGTGAGAATAAAACAAATCATGTAATGAAGTTTTAATTGTATACGTATCCAAATTAGCAATTCAATACCGATCAAGGATTAATTTAACACTTTTTAATGTGGTTAATGTTCGTGAAATGTCATTAAGAATCTATCAAGCGTATCCAAATGTGGTTTATCAATTATATGGTGCTATGTTTTGTTTTAGACGTGTTGTAACACGGCAGGTAGTGTTGTTTAGCAGTACTGATAGCTTTGAGGACCATGTACAGTTACACCTCAAATAGCGACCACCTCAATATTAAGGCCACCTTGATCATTTGGGTTGGAGCAGGTCCCAAGCTTATAAAACTTGAGATTGGTCTCCAAGTTCACAGCTTAATCTCATTGTCAAAGTCTTTTGGTTGAAAAGATACCCCTGTTTTATGTCTAAAATACATATCCATATCAATTATGCTGACAAAAAATGTACGATTTATATTATCATAGTCAATTCAGTATGACAAAATATGACATTTGAGCTTGGAGAACATTTTCATTATTTTAACCTCGAGCCCAGGTTTGCTTGGGCCACGTTAGAAAGCTTGTCTTGTTATGGCCTTTGTTAAATCCTGACCTTTTTTGTATTTTGAAACGTGTTTGTAAGGCTGGGAGAGGTTTAGTACAGTTTATGGCCATACCTTGTCTGTGTTTTTTTCCTGTAGCTTTTTAAGTAATCCTGTTTACTGTCTATCTCCGTGAACTGATAGTTTCTCTGAGCTTGATTCAATCTTGTAGAATGATTTACAAAGTCATTACATACAAGGAAGAAAGTATTGTTGCCAACGGAATCAAATTATTAACTCGTTACTTACTTATTAATGTAGCGTAAAATGTATGAGTATGTTTCAGAAAGCATTCTCGCTAAATTAGGTCGGAGAGTGATGGAGATTAAATGGCGGAAATTTACTGTTCAGATTCTCAATAGAAAGCAATGTTTTGTGTCTTAAAATATATTATCGTACGAACGCTAAGGGAATATATTGCCTTCGTTCTTTGCTAAATTAGTGCGTTGAAATGGTATGTCGGCAAACCTTTGAACTCGTTGGGTAGTGTTTGTTTTGTTTGTTTTTTGAGTATGATAAATAAAGAAATATATTTATAGATAAATATGCTTTGTTCTTGGTGAAAGAAAATTGGTAAATCTTGAACGTTCACTTGCTTTCAATGATCTGTTTCAATAGCCTAGTCAATAAAAAAACCTTTTGTCGTGGTAAAATTGCTATATATCTATGAAATAAACATTTTACTTTTATAATATTTGTATTGTGATACATATGTTCGCTGTTTAAACAGCAAACCTTAGTGATTGTTTCTACCATCGTTTTGCCATTCAATGTTTTCATCATGAGCGATATCGCAATGTTGTTTTTTAATTCACGCAACATATTGTTGCGATGTAGCCTCTGAACAAATGCTACTTTAGAAGTGACTCACTGAATTCATAAAATTAACCACTGGCTATTTAAAACCTCAAAAAACGACATAAAAATGTATAATTCTATTTGACAACGATGCAACCATATTACAAAACTGATGTGTTGAATCCGCTATCGGAAAATTAGCAAGCCAAATTGAATTCTAGATGTTCAAACTTTAAAATAACTCACTTGTTTCAAATCCTCAAGATAGTTGTGAATGAGGAATAATTCAATTCTGAAATTTCAGAGGTGTCAGGAGACAACTGCGTTCGCTTAAAACAATAGTCCAATTATTTGCGAAGATTTCAATAATATTCTAATAAAAGGGTTTTAAGCAATAAACACGAAAACGAAGAACTAAGAAATCATTATAATAGGAAACTTAGAAATCAAATTAAGACTTACGGTATGAATTCATAAAATTAATTTGATTGCAAAAACTAAGTACATGCCCATGGTATCAAGTTGCGTAGATAGAAAATTATTTTTTAAAAAATGATGTCAATTTTTTTCTCAAGGGATGTGTTTATAAGAAAACAGCCAATAACATATATTTATACACATTATTATAAGAAATCAATCTAAATGATCTTTATTTATTACGTAAGGCAAGATTAGATTACAAATTCTTCTGAGAAAGAACTTTTCAAAAAAGACAAAAACCATCAAACGATGTTTGAAATAGAATCCGTTCTCTAGCTTCAGTCTGCCTAGTGAGTTGTGGCAGTAGCACGCAGGATATATTCATGCATATGCGTAATATACTCGCGAAACTATATCATTTTATCATTTTTATCCACCTAAACTTTGCATCAAGTACTTGTTGGTTTCTAATGGTTACGATTTCTCTGACTGCGGCGGTCATATCGAATTATATATTTTATTACAGTAAAACCTTGATAATGAGACCACCTTCGGGACCCGAAAAACTCTTAATAATGAGGTGGTCTCATTATCAAGTTGAATTATAGGGCAGTTTTTGGAATTCAGTCTGAAAATAAACGGTCGTTATAACAAGGTTGTTGTAATATTGGGGTGGACGCTATATTAGGTTTTATATATTAGTTTTTTTTCTTTTATTGGATATAAACTAATGTAAAACTGTTGCAAAAATATCTCAAAGATGGACAGCTTTCGTATTCTTATCAACATTTGTGTGTATGAATTTATCGTACGTTACATTAAAGCAATTTGTCTTTTTGTATTATCTAGCATTAAAGCCTTAGCCTCATAGTACCGCATTTCCCCGCATCTGATGCAGACGACTTTTGAAAACATTGTGGCAAAAGAAGCCATTGCTTGTAATGAGTGAAGACTTCTTTAGCCACAATGTTTTCAACTGTGTCAGAGTGAAATAACCTAATTTTCGTAAAACAATTGATGTTTTGTATATTAGCTTTGAATTTGGAAGAGTCCAAAGTATGCTTATGAGGCAAATGGTTAAGCATTACCCTTGCAGATTTCTCTATCAGGATTTTAAACCACCATGAGAAATGTCATTCTTAAAAATAATACCAGGTGTGTATGACTAAAATGACAGCGTATTTTCCTGAAACCGTTGAACAAACAACTAGCAATAACCTAACGAAAATTTCGACCAAAGATCTGAGTTTCTCTAGAAATAAGTCGAAGTTTGCAAAAACAATAATGTTATCGCTGATAAGAATGGTTTCCCTGCAGAATTCTGGAAAATATTTTTGTAGCAGCATAAATAACATGGAGTAGATGAAAAAGTTCTGCGGCTTCAACAAACAAAGAATGGATTGTCAAAGAATGCCGCGTACAATATATTTAATCTTCCCAAACGGACTAAAACACGACAAAACAGAACAGAAAACGCCGCTTGCCATTGATAATACGTTTGATGTATAATAACTCTGATATCTAGGTCTATATTTATCATTTTATCTTTCAGAAATACTGCTGAAACAACTGTTCCTGGAATACTAAGCATTTTGTCTGAACAAACGACTAAAATGCTGTACAAAAATTTTATATCTGAGCACTGTAAAACATGTACATTAGAAAATGAGAAAGGGCCTCCCTGGTCTAGTGGTTATGATTTCTGACGAGTAATCACCAGCCCCTCAACAGCTGTGAGTTCGAATCATACTCGGTACCAACTTTCACATGTGAGGAAGCTGTCCAGCTAGCTTACGGAAGGCTGGGGGTCTCCCTCTACGCTAAGGGTGCAAAGGTCGCCGGTTGTTGGTGAGAGGTTAAATCCCAGCGAAATTAGAGAACGAGAATGCATAATAAGTAAAACAAAACATGGTCACAACTGTGTATAATTGCATGGATACAAAGTATGTCAATAGTAAGAAACAAATGGCCGTATTCTGGTGTTGCGTCTTTGTTGACGACGTGAAAACACTTCCTTGAGCAGAAATCCAAGTATAAGAATGATAACAGCCAGCAACGCGGCCCCTAAACTGGAAAATATGGCTGTGAAACTTTTGTTATCACTGACTCCCATATAACCACTATACTCGTCCGTGTATAAATATTTAGGCGTTTCAGAATCCTTTGAACTTGGTAAAATATTCACTTGTCCATCTTTGGACTGAACAATATCGACAACAACTCTAAATCTTTCATTTACATCACCTTTCCGCGGTGTAACATGGGTGTTGACATATTTGTCTTTATAACCTTCAAGTTCCATTGCACTTTCATTGTGTACAGGGCTTTCTGTCTGAGCTGTTATATCTTTAGCATCAACAGATGCATTGCCCAAAGGAAGCGTAGTCATGTCCGTTGATGTTGTATTGAGTCCATGTGTTTCAGTTAATGCAGTCCAATCTGTATTGGCAAGGGTTGAAATGTTAATAAAATCATCAGTAAAGTTGGCACTGAAAGATAGATCATTTGCATTCGTTGTGTTCGAAGTTTCATTGGCATTTCTGAGTTTGTATTTGTGCTCATCATTTTTTACTAAGTCAGTTTCATAGTTCTTCCATTCTGAATATATCACAGCACATCTATTTATTGAACAATTGAACGACATCTTATATAAACCTGGAATTACATCATATATAAACAATACTTGGTACCTTTGACCAGAGACAACAAAAGTACGTGTTTCATTAGCGTCAACACTTGAATCACCCTTTGTCAACACATATTCAACTGAGTCTTGACACAAAACAGTAATGAGTACATCCACTGTGTAATAGATCCATGTGTAATTCAATGACCGATGTGAATTTTGAACATTGAGGTTGTAAAGTCGTTGAAGGGGAATCAATTGACACAGGCCTTCGTCCATAGAATTATATGAGCAACTTATAGAGATGTCATTATCTGAGGAAAGTAAAGCCACATATTCGTCACCGATGTCAATGTTAATAGACAATGACTCATTTGCTGCGATAGAATGTTGAGTGACATTCCCATCAGTATAAATATTGAGGGTTGTGTTGCTTTTTGCTGAAAATACATACAGACATTTGAATAACAGGACTATTTATAATTAAACTAAGTTCTGTGAGGTTTCAGTTCAGTTAGCCAGTAATTGGTCATGTATTCACTTTAGTAGCAGTATAAAACTTGTATTTTTGCGTAATAACTATGATAAATTAGATTCGGTTCAAATCCCGGTCGCGGCAGGTCTCACCCTCCCATGAAAATTTGAAAAAATGTCGATTTTCCTAAATACGAAATAAATAAAATAATTAATAAAAACGAAATAGTAATTACGAAATACTAATTCTTAATTACGAAATGTTATTTCGTAAAAACGAAATAAAAAAGAATGCTACAAAACAAAATATAAGTGTAGAATGTCACTTTAGGGGCTCCGTAATATATCTATTTATTGTTTGCATAAGTTATAAAATATCCCAAATGTCTAACACGCTAGAAATACAGGTCTCATTTCTAAAAAGAATAAATGTGCGTATTGCGATACATGCAATTACATGATATCGGCAGACTTTAACAATGGACTCTGATTGATGATCAATGGTCAGTTGAAATAATTACATAATAGGCTACTGCAAGAATGCTGAAAAACAAACATATCAGACTCTAGGACATTTATCGTATTCAAGAGCGCATTTACGAACAGTACCAATTATAATGTTACCAATCAGTCTACATTGTCTTCAATATTTGTATTTATTCGTAAATAATTTGACAATGGCTCGCCATGCGAGAATAAGTTGTGTGAATTCCAAACTAGACTTTATAGTTTATAGATTTCTCATGGAATATTAAAGCATCCAATTATCAAATAACATTTTAACCGTCTGGCACAGGATGATAAAATGAACTTCAAACAATGGATTGCTCCGAATTTACGGAGAAAACAATTATTGATATGCGTGTCTGACTATCATTAGATTAAACCAAACAAGAAGAACAATTTTGTAAGATAACAAATTAAAACAAATCTGTCGTTATTAAGCTGACAGGGAAACTTTTATTTGACAATAAAGGTACTGCCATAAGCTTTCCTATTATTATTTTGGTAAAACGTATTCAATAACATAATGAACGAAAAATGAACAACTGTATTCTGTGCTCACTATAGGTTAGATGAATAAATAAACCAATAGAAATAAAACCATGGATGTTTTAGTACCAACTATTTTTGTTCGGATTTAGTGAATAGTATTATTTAAAACGTCTTGTTCTATGTCATCATCTTTTGTCGTTTCTTTTCTATGATGGCATATTTCTGCATAAACTTAACGGGTTCGTTTTCTTGAAAGCTTTCTAATTTTCTGTGAAAATGTTTTATCGCCTACTTAATAAGTACGTTTACTCTCTGGTGAAGAAATCTTATCAGACAAAGAAAATAAATTTTTGTGAAAATGTCTTTTTTCTTCATGAAAATCTGGTAGATTTTCGTGAAAATGTCTTTTTTCTTCATGAAAATCTGGTAGATTTTCGCGAAAATGCCTTTGTTCTTCATGAAAATCTGGTAGATTTTCGCGAAAATATACTGATTATCTAATGCAGTTCTACCTATTGGGCTTACATGACGGTCTCTTGTGTACGAAAAGAGTCTCACCAAAAAAAGAAGTGTTACCTTCATAAACAATTGGTTTTATCTTCTTTTTTTGGTTAGTATTTTATCGATAAAGAGTGTGTTTTTTTCCATTGCAATAAATACAATAAATTCAAACCGGAAATAACGATCACTAGTGAATCAAGGTTACCAAAGGAATAACGTCAATATATTTAGCTCGTCTATTTCGTAGAAAAAGTTGAGCTATTGTGATCGCTGCGGCATCGTCGTTGTCGTGCAAAAACTTTAATGTAGCCCATTTCTCAAACATTTTAAAGATATCCACACGACACATGGCGTACTTTATTATCATGACAAGGCGCAGTTGCAAGACTAGGGGTATTGTTCAAAAAGCTATTTTTTGGAGTTATGCCATTTGTTTTATTAAGAATTTTGATCTAAATTGCTTATTAAATAGAATGATTTAAAACAGACGAGCGTTGGCGCCGCTCTTAGGAGCCCTAGTTAATCGATATGACTGATAAAGACAAACAGTTTGCAAAAGGGTCAAGTTAATTCTGTCTCTTTAGGTGATTATTAGAATGGTCACTAAGTTATTTATCAATGTAATAGTTCTTAGTTGGATAAGACAAATGACGCCAGAGTATCATTATTGACTAATAGTCCTACGCGAGTCGAGTAATCGAGACTGTGATAAGAAAGAATGACATGCTATGTTTCTACAAAACATTAATTATTAATAGTTTATGACATAACTATATGCACGGCTTATATTAATTACTTATTTGCTACTATTTAACTAAAACAAAGGATTTCTTTATTAAGATAATGGCATGTGGCAATCAAAATCGGTCATTTCATTGGTACAATCGAACCTGTCCAATCCGGAATCCTTTCTAAACCGAACACGTCAGCTAGTCCCGATTTTTTTCATTATGTATCTAATACTTAAACACCTTGTAACCCGGAACCTGTGTGTTTCGAAAACCTTTCTAATCCGAACATATTTGTCTGTCCGAACAAATTCGGATTAGAGAGGTTCGACGGTAAATGGTGATTACGTTACATATTAATTAAATTTAATGAAATACGGCATCAGGAAAATCTTAAGGCCTACGTATATCGATGCCAACTTGACGTTGTCCATAATTAACTACATCACCTGTCTTCATACTTACACAGTATATATAAATTTGTCTCACGCCCGTCGAGCTGGGGAATCAAGAGAAATTGATTACTCCTTTCACGAACTGTTGGGACATAACCCCATTTAATTGGTTGCATGGTTGTCAATGAACTGTTGTAATTCTCCTGAATCGTAGGCTGGTAAAATGAATTAGATATATATCCCTGGAAAACACAAACCGCTTGATTAGTGTTAATTTCCAATCTATGGAAAGATGATACATTCTTTAAGATTAATCCATCGGGATATATTGCTTCGACTTGCGTACAATTAGTAAACACGGCATTAATTCCCTCAGATACCACACCGTGATTATCAAGTTCGTCCTTGTCATCAAATATATCAGTCATACAAATGTTGGCAAAAGTGTGTCCTTCTAATGGCTGTATATGAACAAAGGCGTGTGAAGTATGTCTCTGATTGTTTTGTTCAAAAACATAATGCCCTGAACACATATCTTTGGAATGTACCTGTAATTGCCAAGTCCGGAATGAAATTATCACTGTGGCATTCTCCGATGTCGTCATTAAAATTCCTGAAATGGATATGAAAAACACGTAATCACCTTATCATTAGTCTTTATTATTAATGCTTCGTTTTCATCAATTTCAGTCATTCAGCATTGAGATATTATTTAACAGATTATGACGTCTGAATCAATAATGTCCGGCCATTGATTTGAGATTAAGTGAACGCACCAGATAGCCCTATAATAGTGATATTCAAATACGTCATCCACTTCAGGTCTGGTTCATCAAAGTAAGCGTTAGGTCGAGATTTTGTGAGTTCGAACCCCGGTCACTGCAAATGCTTCGTTTGATGTTTGTTTGTGTGCTTTTATGTGACATTGTCATTGGGGTTTAACGCCGTTTTCAACTCATTTTCAGTTATATACGGCGACCGATTCACATAGCCAGTTTTTCTGGACTTTATACTAACCAATACTAACTTACCCTTCCACGAGGAGTCGGCAACTTCTCCACATATGGAGGAAAGTCGACTTTTTGTCAAATTTTCATTGAAGCGTATGATCTGCAGCGACCTGGATTTGAACCAGGTATTGACGAGTGGCCTTTATTCGGAGGTCAGTTTGTTTTAAATAATCAGTAACGGTTTTTCAAAGAATGACCAGTATTCACAGGATGGTCTATATTCGGAGGTAGCCGCAAACACATGTTTGACTGCATATCAACTTTGCAAGTCAATTAATTGTTTTTTGACCAGAAAACGACATTATTCTTATTCGTAAATCTGGTAGTTATTAAAACGAGTAACATTTATAAAGCACAATTTCTCAGATATACATGTAATATATGAACTTACTACCACCATATATCAGCTATGCAAATCAATTAATTATTTTTTTCATCCAGAAAATGATAAGGTTTTTATTCGTATTACCCGTAGTTATTAAAACAAATCACATTTATGAGGCACGATTTCTCTGAAATAATATGTGAACTTATACGAAGTCCTCTGAGTAACGATTAAGTGTCTGTTGTCAATATTTCATACTGATATTCTCAGCGTATGATTCACATTACAACAGTTATCAATTAAAACAAAGTAACGATTACTCCGCATTTACACCTCTTGAAGCAATTGATTCAGTGAAGAGTTTTAAAAGCATAATTTTTGTGTAGTAATTCTTGGTACAATTATACGTTACTGCATGTTAATCGCAGGGTGCCCTCCGTAGTCGAGTGGTTATGGTCTCCGCCCATTAATCACCAGCCCCTCACCACTGTGAGTTCGAACCCCACACAAGATCAGACATACTTTACATGTGAGGAAGCGGTCCAGCTGGTTTATAGAAGGTCGGTGGTCCTACCCAGGGGAAAATTATCAATATTCTAAGATTGTGATATTTGCCAAAACAGTCATAGTGAAATCCCGGAGACCTGAATAATTACTTCATGAAATCCAAATTTCATTATACTCAATACCTTGGAATAATAATACCATGAAACACTAGTTTCTAATAACTTCATTATATCCGATACTTCACTTTCACTGTATCCGAGTTCTTTATAACCATGTTTTACTGTATTCGTGTACATTTTCTTAATACTTACTATTTGTGTTCAGTATAAAGGCTATTTTTTCAGGAAATTTTATATAAGCCATTGTTTACTTACCGTTTTCGATCGTAAAGTTATTGAAATAACTTTTGTTATTAACTCTGAACCCTTCTACATACGTCAACGTAAGCGTTTCTGGAGCAATTGAGTTGTCAATTGTAGACAAGGTGACGTTTATTTGTTCTCCAACCCGAGGCAATATAAGAACGTCGTCCAATGAGTAGGGTGACCCTTGTAAAACCGGAAGTTGAAACATCATCTCGCTGGCAGTAACTTTAAAGGGAAATTTGAAAAGTTTATACCTTACATCTTTTATTTTGTTTTTATATGACATTGTCACTGGGGTTTACCGCCGTTTTTCAACATTTTTTCGGTTATATACGGCGACTGGTTCACATAACCAGTTTTCCTGGACTGTACTCTGACCAGTACTAACTTACCCTTCCACAAGGAGCCGGCCACTTCTCCACATATGGAGTAAAATCGACATTTTTGTGAAATTTTCATAGAAGGGTATGACCTGCCGCGACCGGGATTCGAACCCGGATCTCCAAGTTACAAGCCCAGCGCACTAACCACTGGACCACGATCGCGGCCTACATCTTAGTAACATTATTATTCAAATATATATTAAGAAAAATAGGTATATATATTCTTCAAGCCTTATTTACACTGTCAGTACAGCAAAGCCTCACTTAGAGTCCACCTCAATATAACGACCATCTTCATACTGCGACCATTTGCTTTTGAACCAGTTTTTTCTATATGCCTACTACATAATGCAACCACCTCCTTATTTAGACTGTAAATGGTTTCTAGCAATAAACTTATTTCTGTCTTCCAAAAAAATTAAATGATTTGATAGTATCTATTATCTACTACAATAAAATCATGGATTAAACTCTGCTAATGGAGTTAAACTAGCAATATTTTTTATGTTAAACATCCATTGACACTACAATCAAACCTGTGAACAAAGGTCACCCTTAGGGATGACAGAATGTGGCCTTTATTCGGAGGTCAGTTTGTTCTAAACAATCAGTGACGGTTTTTCAAAGAACTTTTCAAAGGATTTTATTCACAGGGTGGTCTTTATTCAGAGGCGGCTATAAACATGGGTTTGACTGTATTTCCGTTATATTTCCATCGTTCATTTAAATCTATAAGTCTGAAAAAGCAATTTTAAGTATATACGCACCTGTGTCTAACAAATAACTTATTATCCAGCTAAACACTGACAGATCTGAAACACAGTCGAGCAGTTCAAGTAAGACATAACAATAATTTAGAATAAAATGGAAGATGCCATTGAGCTGACTGGTCTTGTCTGATTAGAAGGCAGACTTTAATAGTCGTGATATACATATTTTTTCTAAACCATAAATTAATTGAGAAAATCAACATATATGTTTACGCTATTTTCTAACTTAGAATGCCATTTAAACGTGTGTATAATCATAAAATACCAGATGGAAGGAATTGTCAACGTCCTAGTTTTGTTAATATTACTAAAGTTCTACTGTGCAACCTCTCTAGAGCAACAGTCTCCCTTCAACAACAGCTTGATTTTTCCCACTGTACGATTTAACTATTAATTTAAACTCTCTAGAGCAACAACCTCTCAACAACAACTACATAATTTTGCTCCCCAAAACGGTGTTGCTTTGGAGAGGTTGCACTGTAATAACAATTAAAACATGGTCACTTATGATAGACTGTACCCAGAGCATACCTATGCATGTGTCAACCAAACTACATCAATATTTAAGATACAATTATGGTCGCACCTGCACAAAATTGTGAAAAAGAGAAAATAGTTTGACGTGACAGTCATTTTAGATAGCTTTAACATATGTTAATGATAAAACATGATTAATTTCAAATGGCTATGAACATTAACAGCAGAAGACACATTATAAAGAAAATCAAGATTAACCTTACTTTGAAATTTCAACAGCATTTTACAGTTATTCCAGTTTCATTCCCCATTAGAGCTTCGGACGATAAGTTCCGTTTTTATCAATAGAAAACTACTTAAATACACCTTATCAGTCTATTAATGGATTGTTGTGTAAACAATCTGCCCCTAGCCTGACAACTTTGCAGTTGTTAGCAAACATTAGTCAGGAAAAAAATCCAGAAAGAAATCAAATCAAATCAACTCTCTATTGTGAAGATAAAACGCGTATGTTGTAGCCGCTACTTTAGTATTCCGTTGCCACAATTAACGTTCGTCATTGTATCCAACAAAGCTTGTAATGACGCTAAACATGGCATTTTCATCCAATGTCAGATTGTATGGACAAAACTCAGTGACGCTTTAAACGTTACTTCACGGTGTTCATCGATAGAAATAATCATTTTAGATGTGGAAAGCAATAATCCGAAGCTATTTTTCACAGCAGTTTACAAAGACAATAATACAGGCGAACTATCTAATTGCCGCGATTCGTTTGAAATGGAACTGACTGCGCGTAGCATTTTATAGCCAATACCAGAACGAGAACACGAATAGATAACTTGTAGCACTCTCTACGCTTTTCGCTATGCGATGGAACACTGAGCTCCGTAATGTTTTCCTATAAGTCAGTAAATCTCTGATTATTCTGATTTGAAATAAAACATCATCACACGTTTGAATTATCAAAGTTTAATTACCCCATGATACATACAATGTCATTCGTGTCAACCATTTTGCGTCGCATTTAAGTGGCTACATTTAAAGTGAAAGTGATTGTAAGACGCTAGTTTCTAAAACTAATTTTGTAGTCAGGATGCCAAAATGTGTTGTTTAAAATTCATTGTCATAACGAACCCCCATAGTTTTTTGTTACAGAATCTAACCTTTCTGACAGAATTGCACAAATTTTTAAATGTAGGTAAGAAAATGATTCCTAGAAAAAAACACAAACATTGTCATCTTCCCCAAAATTCTACCTTTCCCAGCATCGCGCAATCCAAAACCCATCCAATACCGCCAAGACCGTACAAAACGGAGGAAAGCATAGTCTTCCGGAGCTACCGCCTTGGAACAACTGTAGCTAAGCTGCAAGAGGGTGCCGGGATAAACAAGTTTTGTGCCCCACCTCACACTTTACCGCGAGTAAACATACCGTGTCTACTTCTTACCGTACGCTCCAATTTCAGTTCTATACTTTGTGCATAAACCCAAAGACAACACTCGGAACAGGGCCTGAATCCCAAAAATCCAACTAGGCATCCTGCAGAATCAGCAATCAGCAATTGCCTAGACTCGATTTCCAAAAATGAAAAAATATCATCGAAAATTGATGTCTTTGACCATTTATATAACTAAGACTGTGATTTTTTAAAAAATTCTAATGGTCATAAAATACTCCAAAATAGCCGTAAAATGCACCGACGTTCTAGAATTTCAAAATTTTCCGGGGGAGCGGGCATTTTCTCTTGTATTTTTTGTATTTTATTCACGACAACCGCTTAGAACTTGTTAAATTGAAATTGTCAGCGCAATTGACGAGTTAACCGAAGACAGAGCCAGCTAGGAGTAAAGGTTGACTGAGTCAGGTCGACGAAAATTGTCGCAGTTAATGACCGCAGATCATTCCAAATCGTGTCTTAGGTTACGCAAGTTACCATATGTGCTCTTGCGACCATAAGAAAGAACAATGAGTGTTTAGATGTGTGGTAATTCTGAAATTCGACCTTGAAAAGTCAGTTTTATTACATGTGGCGATTCTTGGAAATCCGCTTTTGCTTTCATTCATCAGATCGTTTGATAATTAAAATAAAGCAAAATTTGCTTTATTTTAATGTAGAACAGTGTTTCCAATATCATGTAAGAGAAAATGTTCAAATAATTATATAAGTATAATCATGATGTAATTAATGTCGTCCCGCATGTATTCAATTGAATCTTCGTCCAATTAAGACAGCTCAGCTTAAATAATTTGGATATACATGTAATACATTATATTCGTATAATGATGCGAAAACTAGGACTCTGTTTTCTAGTTATGTTATATTTATCAGTGAAATGTATTTCCAGTGATAATTATTCTCTTTCAGTATTGTTAAAAATACCATTGTGCAATTTAATTGATTTGGAAAAATAACTATTCCAATTAGTGCTAAGTGGACGAGACGTAATGAATATTTCTCAAAGATTTATGGATGGAGAAAGATATTAGTGTCTAATGAAGTATTTTGTATTAAATACGTACATTTTTGCTGAATGTGTTTGATTCCATATTTGTAAATACGGCTGCCAACTTACACTTTAAGTAGAATAAAATTTGAATTCAAGCTTGTCATTGGCGTTTATAATAATGTTATCCTTTTCATTCGAGACCCGCCCGAACGTATAAATTGAATATATATTACCCCTCATAAAAATTATTTGTTCGAAAAAAAACCCTTCTTTATCTTTCAAAAATAGTCAAATTTTAGAGGCCTGCGGGCTTTTACTCGGAAAAGATGTCCACCTTCTCAGTATCTAAAAATAGATTCGCTTCTTTCGGTTTGAACATTCATTTAATTCGAACGTCATTTTGTGAAAATGGAAATCATGCCGACTAAAGATATCAATAATAAGAGTCATCTGCAAGTGGGAGAATTAAGATCGACAGCTTTAAAGGGGTTGAGAGGCGTGGCCTAGCGGGGATTGTGGGAATGCTTTTTTATCTTCCGCTTCCGCTATTCCCCCTCTCTCTCTCTGTTATCAGCCTTCATCAAGTGCGGACATGCTTTTCTCTTCCAAGGACAGGCACCTTTCCCTTGTTATTTTGTATTGCTAATGCAGGCTTCACCCTTTAATACAAATACATATAAATTATCCTCACTTCGTGTTTGGTGTGAATCTGCGTTGGTGGTTTTCATGTAAATATGGAATTTCCAATTCTGCTTGCTTCACTCTCGTGTAATTTGTTGCTAGGTGGTATTAGATCATAAATGTCCTGAAGACAATAAGACATACATCACCAGACAGCATAATACAAAGTGTGTTCTTTATCAATCACTAAAGCCAGACTATTTGTTTATATGCAACATATCCTTTCAAGAAAAAAAATCGCGCAATTTTCATTTTGTATTATCTATTTTGAAAATGAAATACATGGCTAATGGGGCATAAGTCAATGTTCTGGGAATAAATTCTTGAAATATTAAACGCAACATGCCGAATAATATAACAAATACCCCCCAGAAAACCATTAAATGCTTGTAATATAGTGATTAGAGTCAGATGCAAAATATTGGATTTCTCTAATGGCGCAATACGAAGATGCAATTACGCAGTAACCCAAGTGCAAAACTCTTAGTTAGATATTGACAAAACTGTTTGTTTCTTGGCCAGACCATCTGTTGTCTTACCTAAATGATAAGAACCAATCAAAATTTTTGTTAAAACACTTTCATTGGACCAGGTTCTTGGTTTATGTGCGTTATTTCTAAAATTCTAAAATCTTTTTTTTCATTTCATAGGGCAAAGAATACTACAACACGGCGTGTCTATATCATTTATGGAAGGTTTATTTCCAAATTTTCATTTTATGTGGTCAGATATGTAGAAAACAGACTATTGCTGCAGATCTTTCCTCGGGTGGGATTTGTTTTCTTGCGATTTGTTTTTTTTTTTTTGAAACTTGAACATGTTATTCAGGAATCCCTTTCCTTCCTGTATTTAGTAGCGCGGTGATGAAAAATGGAGAAAGATGAAATTTCAAGCTAGCTTTACTTTTATATTTTCATTTTCATGCGACAGTAAAATCAGCATCTATGACAGATGCTCAACCATCAAAAAGATGATTTGTACGTTTTGTTGGTTATGCGATCAATTCATTGAAAATTCCCAAAACCTTTTGGTGAGTTTGACAAATAAATGTGTTTCGTGTTTTATTTTAGCTTTCCGTTTTCAGTAAAAGCATAAAGTATTAGCAAAAATGCCTACTTACCTACCTACCTACCTACCTATCTACCTACTTACCAACTATTAAAAAGTTATGATCATGTAACCACAAACCAACATTTTAAGGATGGCCTTCCCGTGATTTCTTCGTGTCAATCTGCAGCTAAGTCTGTTTATCGTTAATGAATTTAACAGTACACGCACTTTGTTCAATACCATAATACATTCAATAAAGATTCTTACTGTACAGGGTTCAACTTTCAAGCATTAAGTGACCAATTGTCCGTATTTAACTCTCGGTGCAGTATCTGACCGTTAACTGTTCATTGTTATTAACCGCAGCAAGCAGTTCTTTATCAAGATAAATTTGTATTACATAAATATGGGATATTTTAATGGTATTTAGTATTTTTTCAGGTTTTTCACATACAGTAAAACTTCGTTATCACGAGCATCGATATCACGAGCACCCGACTTATCTCGAGGAGTTTTTAATCTCCCATCAATTTTTGTTCTCAGTTGTGTATAATTTTCATAAAAAAAAAACAACAAATACCTCGTTATTATCTCGAGCATTTAGTCTGTTCCGATGACTCCTCGAGATAATAAGGTTTTACTGTATTTTCGATTGTGTTTCAGTTATTCAAATCACTTTTCCTGGACTCTGCACTAGTACCAGATGCGTCCTGTTCTCTGCAAGTAACTGAAATCTTCTTCATACGAATCACTAAGATGAGTGGTAGAGGACGACTGGTCTAAGAAGCGATGTCTTTAACTAAATCACAGCGTGTTGAAAACACAAACCCAAGGTCCGCTTACAAATCGGTCTACCAACTGAGTTAAGCGGTCGGATTAATTAAGATCCAGACTGTTTTTAATCAGTGCAAATTTAAGCGTGTAAGTCAACAGCATTAAGAATTTATCATTTCTTATGATCGTACGTGAAATTGAAATTGAATACATTCCCACAATTCCATAGGTTTCTTTATTGTTTATTTTAGTAGCATCCAGTTCTTCATGAAGAGCTTTGATTATGTCACGCACGAACTGAATAGCCGCTTTCTCTACTCCATCTCATTTAAAGGCTTGTCGCCATCAGTGACAGCCATCAAATGGCTTTTAGAACACTTCACATGAATATTTGTGTACTTAATGAAAGTCGTTCTAGGGAAAATACAAAATTTACATTTTATGATTCGTCGCAGTGCGATACAATTTTCATTTCTACAAATCAGTCTTGACGATGTGCGTTTCAACCTGTGTCTCCACCACAATAAAAACATCTTCAGGTTTTATATACAGGTTTCAACAATAATATTTGAATTAAATAAAGACGATCATTAACCGAACCATTGTTCCTGGATTCTGTACCACTACACTAAAACCTCACATAGCGACCCCTCAATATTACGGACATCTTGTTATAACGACCACTTATATTCGGACAGGCATTCAACAAATCACCTAAAATTCAACTTAATGATGAGACCACCTCATTTTTCTGGTCCCGAAGATGATATCATTATCAAGATTTTGCTGTACAAACCTTGATCTTTGCAAGTAGCTGCTAATTTTAGTTATTTTTTATCGGCGGTGTTAGACTAAACACAATGTTTTTAAACACACCGTCATAGATAACAACTGTGGTGCACAAGGTTCGGAGTTCGACATTTTATTCAAGACAAGATCAGAATGTACTTATTAACGTTTTTGTGTACAAAAAACATTTTAGCGACTATTACAGTATAAATACCGCCTCTCTTTAAAGATCACCTACTTCCGGACCGGATTTCTATATTCCTTTGCCTTCCCAACTTTATAATGCGATCGCCTCTAAATTAAGTACACTTTAAAGTTAAAAATGAGGGTTGAATATAAATGGTTATTGTTCGTTCATGTTATATTACGTATAATTAAGTATTTTGTTTGATGTTTGCAGTATTTCTGAGGGATGTGTTGTACGAGGATAAATTAATTGATAATTTCCATTTAGCTACTGGACAAATATCATCAAATACAGTAGAACCTTTCTATTCTGAACTAATCTTTCTAATCGGACAGACAAAATGTACTAATTAGTGAGGTTTCGGAATACGAAAGTTCTGAATTACATTTTTTGTGTTAGATAAATGATAATGAAATCGGGACCAGATGACGCGTTCGGCTTGGAGATGATTCTGCATTGAAAAGGTTCGGATTACAAAGGTTCGACTGTTCATATGGTAACTGTTTTTCTCATAATTTCGTATAATGCAAGACCATGGGATCCCGGAACATATTGAAACGAGATCATTCTGCCGTTTCTAATTTGTGAACTTGGCAAACCAAGCGTAGACATAAATGACTTTGGTGTCAAGTAAAATGTTATCAGATATGTATATACAGCCAAACAGTTGGACTAAGGCCAGCGAAAAAGATATACACGATAAGCATTAATTGCAATATTTTTGGGTTTTTTTTGGTGGCTGGGTCTTGTATACCAATTTTACCGCATAGTTGCTGTATGTTCACAGATTGCGTCTGGTCACAGACTACTATCAACCTAGGTGACATTGTTTTGAGTTTATTTATATTCGGCGTCAAATATTATCTGCCATACATGGTAATACTTAGAGTACATTCTATGAATTTGTTATGCCAGGGAAAAAAAGATATTGCGAAATATCGCGATATATTGCGATATTTCAAAATTAATATTTATGAAGTGAACGTTCATAGTCTTTCTACTCTAAACGGTTTATTTGTTTTATATCATCGTAAAAGTTAATTATTTTAACCAGGAACTGTGCATTATCCCTTTCAGTCATAAACATCTGGTTCAGGCTCCTATCGTACAAGACACAAACATGTGCAAAAATACATAATGTGTCTGGCAGGAAAGGTTTGAAAAATGAGTCTTTAACAGATTTAGAAATATTTGTTTATGACTTAGCTGGACTGCATATCTTCCGAACATCAGTATCTGAAAATCATATTACGCTATCACATCGTCTTTCAAAGGTATCGCGATAATCGAGATTTCCGATGTATTGCTCACCCGAATTACATTCTATCATTAATTAATGACATAATACAAAACCTGATTGAAAACAATATGATGATTAATGTATTAAGTGCGGTAAACATCTTCATTTCTTATTACATGTACATTCGAACCTCTCTAATCCGAACCTTTCTAAATCCGGAATCCTCTCTAAACTGAACACGTCAGCTGTAAATCATTTTCATTTTTAGATTAGTTTTTCATGTTTTGTTACGTTAAATTTCCGATTCAGATGTTTCATTGCTTACTTTATCAAATGTATCATCATCCTCATCATCATCATCAACAACAACAACAACAACATTAGCAACATTCAATAGATTGATGTAGACCACCGGCCCATTACACAGAATGATATACAATTCAGATTGTTTTGTGTACCAAATAATCAAAATATCCTTAATAATGGTTTGCATTTTCAGTTTTATTTCGAATTGGTTTCTCCTCCCCCAACTGGGATCCTTGAAACAAGGCAAACTTTAAACAACAGTGATTTGGCCTTGTACATTTTCCATTTTACATGAAATTATCATTGAGTTAATATACATCGAGCTCGCCCACTTAACAATGGAGAGGTGTTTGGACATCGGACTCGAGAATAAGAACCCCACGCGTTGCATTTGTTCTCCGAGACGATTTGGTGGAAGACATTCGTCCTCAGCCGCTGATAATTCATGCGGAGAACATGGAGATAGTAGCGGTACAAAATCTTTGATCTCCTGATTGATGTCAGCTCCCCGCCGGTATGTTAATATAATACTAGTATTGTCGAAAACAAGCGTATACTATGGAACTTACATAAACAAATGTTTCGAATGGATAAAATCACTCCCATATTCACGCTGTTTATAATTCGTTACCTATTTCCTACAGACAATAAAAGCCTCAAACAAAACGATCTTGACAAATATAATAAGGCAAAACCATAAATACTGTCTTGCTTTCATTATCATCAACTAAACATCTTTCAAATGAAGAATTGATGGGGTTTTCGAAATATTTACTACCTTGGCATTCATTTCAAAATCATTCATTTTGAAGTCTTTTCGACCTGTTATTCACTAGTGGAACAATATCGTGTTTGAATTTTAACAGAATAATAAATGACAAAGATATTCATTTACAATGTTTGTTTCGTACGATTCTGAAGTACGACAATTTGTTTCAATTTAAACTTTTTAAAATTAATTCCCGAAAGAATATTAAATAAAAGATTTTCGCATTAACTTCATAAAAACATTATTGAAATTTACCTACGATCTCTGTATGAGTTAAGCACCATATAAATATTATTTAAGTTAAGCTCGGTCGACAATTTAGTAATTCAGTGTTGACTTGAAATAATACGGTAACGTACGAAATTCTTTACAAGCAATGAAGAATTATATTTGAGTGTGATCCCTGTCCCTATAATAACATAGTGCAACATGTTTTTGTTTTTTTTTCTTATTGACAAATGCTATGATTTGCATAACTTTTCGAAATTTTGCGCTCCATTTGTTTTATTGTTTATTTTTGCTGTTCGTCATTTATACAATGTACTATTTGTATGTACATTATCCGTTCACACGCAATTACAAAATGAGTACTTTGGTATCTATGAACAAAAATCTGTGAAATGACTTAAGACAGGCAAAAGCTCGGACAAATTCATAAAAGATGCAAAAGAACCCTTGTTCGGGTGTCCAATCCATGATTTTCAATCAACAGCCCTGTGCCCTAACGACTGATCTAACCTGGAAAGAACTGTCATGATGATTTTCAATTAAGTCGATGCGTCTTTGAAATGATTATGCCATATTTACACGTACAGTCAAACCTGTGAACAAAGGCCACTCTTGGGGAAGACAAATTTCGACTTTTTGGCAGGTAGCCGTTATTCTGAGGTCAGTTTGTTCCAAATAATCAGTGACGGTTTTTCAAAGAATATTCTTTATTCACAGCGTGGTCTTTATTCGGAGATGGCCACAAACACAGGTTTGACCGTATATACTTTTCCCGTTTTTACATTTAGAATCCAATGCACTCGATTACGCCAGCGCAACTGCGTAGTACAAGTCACTCAAATGCTAATAGAACATTCAAGAGTGCAATTCAGAATGTCTTCGTACTGAGATCACCTTGGTAACAATTTTACGAGTTAGATATTGATGCATGGGGTTTTCCTACACTGTTAAAGCTGGAAAACCACCCTGGCTGTTGGTGCAACGTCAAACTCCTGTAGATATTGCAGCAACTTCATTATTTGGATGAAACACAAAAGAAGTTATGCGGAACGGTTACAAAATAAGTGACCTTTTTCAAAAGATGGTCTTAAATTTTTGGTGTTCTGGAAGTGAGTTGTCACTGTACACTATTTGATACAATGGTGAGTCGAAGGAGGACTATCTAAGTACAGTAACACCCCTGAAAACCGAACTCTCTAAAATCCGGAATTTTCTGAAAATCGGACGATTTCTCAATCCGGTTCTCTTCGATCACCGATAGTTCTCTGAAAACCAGACCTTTGGCCCAGTCTGGAAAGGGTCCGGTTTTTAGGGGTTTTACTGTATTGGTTTGGATTAGTTCAATGCTCAGATATCAACAAGCTCATCCGACATTCATTTACTAATTATATCAAGTTCAAAGCACCTTGGGATTTGTAACCGAATCTAGCTCCATTAAAATACGATGAATTGGCAAATGCAGCTAAACAGAAATGACGCGGATGTCATTAGCGCATTAAACTATGATGTCGATTACGTTTAACGCATCCCATGAGTTCTAACATTTATTTATACTAATTGATATCAAAATATGATATATGATTAGTTCAATTATTAGATTGTTCTAAATGTGAAGCAAGCAGAGAGGAACGGTCCAACTAACAAAGTCAGTAGGAACACGAAATGAAAGCGGATAGGACAAAATTGACTCAGGAACAATATTCCGGTTTCCTTGTTCATTATGTTTCAGGGAATATAATACGCTTGTCCTACACTTGCATTATGTTGGAGCGTCAAAAACCACTACAGTGGAATCCCTCTAAACCGGTTCCTCTATAAACCGGTTTCCCCTCTAAATCGGCCAAATGTTCTTGTCCCGACTTCATTACTATGTAATTCAAAACTCCCCTCTAAACTGGCATCCCCTCTAAACTGGCCAAATGACTTGGTCCCTGGCTCGACCGGTTTAGAGAGGTTCCACTGTAACAATATATTACTTTCTTTCTTTTTCTGTTGGGGTTTGATGCCCACAAACAACCAGGGTCATTTTGGCGACTTTCCCAACGTTAACGATGGAGGAAGACCCCAGGAGTGCGCTTGGGTAGAACCGCCAAACTTCCGTTTGCTAGCTGAATAGCTGCCCCACATTTATTTTTTCTGTTCTCGGGTTGGATTCAAACACGGTGATTACTTGTCAGAGACCATTACCACTCGACAACGGATCCCTTCATCAACAATAGGTTGTAAGGAAATGCAGTCAAACACTTAAATCCTTAAACGTCGAGTATGAAAATTTTAGTTTTATCACTGCGTATTTCATGCACTTCTACAAATAATATTACATCAGTTACTGTTACAATATCAGAATCTTAATGATTGACATCAATGTAATCTGGATTTATAACAAAACTTCACTTAAATCAATAAAACAGAAACGAGGCAATTGTTCGGAAATACTCATTGTGCTTTTATGTTTGACTTTTATAGAGATTTGCTTTTACGTTGTCAAACTTGAATGATCAGGATTCGATTAATCAGTCCAATTTATTGCTAACGATTGGATAGGAAAATGTAAAACCCTATTGTTAGACCATTGAAAATACTATCCCTATCGTAAGACCATTGGTAAAACATTTACCCTATCGTTAGACCATTGATAACGTTAATACTATCGTTAGACCATCAATAACACTAATACTGTCGTTAGACCATTGATAACATTAACACTATCGTTAGACCATCAATAACACTAATACTGTCGTTAGACCATTGATAACATTAACACTATCGTTAGACCATCAGTAACACTAATACTGTCGTTAGACCATTGATAACATTAACACTATCGTTAGACCATTGATAACGTTAACACTATCGTTAGACCATTGATAACACTAACACTATCGTTAGACCATTGATACCATTAACACTATCGTCAGACCATTGATAACATTAACACTATCGTTAGACCATTGATAACATTAACACTATCGTTAGACCATTGATAACACTAACACTATCGTTAGACCATTGATAACACTAACACTATCGTTAGACCATTGATAACACTAATACTGTCGTTAGACCATTGATAACATTAACACTATCGTTAGACCATCAATAACACTAATACTGTCGTTAGACCATTGATAACACTAACACTATCGTTAGACCATTGATAACATTAACACTATCGTTAGACCATTGATAACATTGACACTATCGTTAGACCATTGATAACATTAACACTATCGTTAGACCATTGATAACGTTAACACTATCGTTAGACCATTGATACCATTAACACTATCGTCAGACCATTGATAACATTCATACTATCGTAAGACGATTGATTATATCGTAAGATAACATGTCATATGATTATATCAGCTGATTTATAAAAATAGATGATCATATTAATGATAAAAGTCGCGGAGAAGCTCCTCTTTGCAATTTAATATAGTCTTAATTACACCATATTTCCGACATATCAAACAAACATAAACAAACTTAGTTTTAATATCTTGGAGAAATCCTTCATTTATTTGTAATATACCTATCCTATATTGTACGATACATGTCATATCAAATACACCTATACATCTTCCTATTAAAATTGATTCCAAGTCAACAAAGATATAAAACGTAGGTGATATTTTTACTGAATCATCATTCTTGTTCATCCTTAGAAAATTCAACAAAAACATCCAGTTTTTAATCAGATTTTCGAATCATAGACATTACTTACTTGCTTATGTTTCGGATAAGTCAACAATAACCAGGAGATTTTTAATTAGATTATTTGAGTTAATTCTATTAAATCCGTGATGTAATGTTGTTGTTCTCAAATTAATTTTCTTTATTTGGAATACCAATTACCTAGTTCGTCTGCCAGTCGAGTTTATTCAATCATGTCCTGATTGATCTAGAATGTACTTCTACTGTTGATTTACGACACCATTGACAAGATTAGAAAATCATTTTTTATGATTTTTTTATTTAGTGTTAGTATTTTCTGATGTTCGGTTTTCAATACGTGCATTTTAACTGGTGAACAAAAGCCGCCATTGGGAAAGACAAAAAGTTGCCTTTATTGATAGGTGGCCTTTATTCAGAGGTCAGTTTGCTTTCAATAATAAATGACGACTTTCGAAAAAATGGCCTTTACTCACTGGGTAGCCTTTGTTGACAGATTGCCTTTATAGAGGTCAGTTTGTTCTAAATAATAATCGACGGTTTTTCAAAGTATGGCCTATATTCACAGGGTGGCCTTTACACAGGTTTGACTGTAGTTGTGACTCTGTTAGCGTGAGCTATGCTGTTTGTTTGATGTGTAATTAACGTATTACGGATTAATTGGTGTAAGCCACGTCCTTCTGTGAGGTTTGGAAATTAACTCCAGTTCTATAATTAATAAGGGTTTTCCTCCATCTTTAAAAACTGGAAAAGTCGCCTAACGACCCTGGCTGTGGTGCAACTCTAAACTCCAGCGATAAAAATTATGCTTTACTAGGTCCATTTTTCTCGTCGAAATCAAGACATTCGTTAAAAAGAAAAAAATATAAAAATGCCAATGTACGGTCATTAAGGTCTTGTTTACAAGCCTTTTAAGTGACAGCTGTTGAATTTGTTTTACAACTTTTATCGTTCAAATATTTACTCACAGAACGAAAACTATTCGTTAATCTTAAAAGCATCGATTTAATTCATGAGTCATTTAGGGATGGAACAGCTTCCTATGTTTTTGGCGTAACTGTCTGATATCAGTTTTGACCTACGTATATTTCTTGCCATGACGTATCAATGATTCGCTGGAAATTCCTCGTTCTATTGGATAATTTCATTAGCGCGGAAAATGACGCGTTGGTAATTCAGAGGAAATCTTTCCTTCTATTAGGCGGAATCTACAAAAACGGAAACATAAAGGCCACGGCAACTTGCAGTGGGTCTGCATTTGCTTGAGGCGTAAAAATGTACGAAACTGCATTCTTAGGCGGTCGAAATAAAGTTATGCGCTTGATCTTGACAAACATTTTACATTTGTTCTTTGATATGAATTCAGTGTCCCATTGCGCGTCATGGACAGCATTTAACACTCGTTCACAGTATAACTATTTAGTACAAATCTAAAGCACCAATGTCCTAAATGTATATGCTCGGATTCCGGGTGATGCACATTTGTTTTCAGAATTAAAGTTGCGCATACGTTAATGCTAAGTAATCCTCATTACAGTAATTAGGTAATTTTTGAAAATATTTTAGTACATAAAACACTTAATATTGATGCATTATTTTTCAAAATAACACGTACAACCTTAGGTTAGGATGTGCAAGAAAGATACGATGCAACTACTAACGATGTTTGTACAAACTGTATTATGCTGAACTATATTTTGTGTAGTATTTTTAAAGATGCTTCATTCATTGCACCGCGGTTGAGAACATCAATAACGTGCTTTTATGGCCTGGTTATGCATATCATCAGGATTTTCATACAGATAAGAAAGTAGAACAACATTCATCGTAATTTTTAATTCAACAGTCTAAATAACATCAACAAAATTTCGTTTTTTTTTCATTTCTATGTCGTTTGTCTTTTTGAAAGACATTTCTTGTTGCCACTCCATTGCTTCCTTTTCTTTAACGTATGTTGTCCACTGGTGACTAACTAGGCCTTTGTTCCGTATTTTAGCATAAATCATACGAATCGACATTTCTATCAAAATTTTCATGGAAGGGTATAACCTGCCATGGTCGGGATTCGAACCCGGATCTCCGGGTTACAAATCCTGCGCACCAACCACTAGACCAGGGTCGCGGCTGTTAGTATATGTCTTTGATATTTGTAATGCAACATCGGCGCAGTGGTGGCAATAGGTAGCAAAGACAGTGACAGCAATAATAATAAAAGCAGTATTGCAGTCGCCATTAGCTTCCAGGGGCTAAGATAGGATAAATGTATTTTATCAAATGATTTGTCAAAAAGTAATAACCAAATAATTACATAATTTGTTACATTGTCCAGTTACAATACTCCAAATTAGCAATCATCTCAAAACCTACTAAGATAATTTGCTTATTTTGAGTGGTGCGATATTTTCCAGTTTGTGGATTGGGAAATCTGGCGGATACTGGCATAAAAACGTTATAGACTCCCCAAATGTCCTAACATTTCGCTTAAGTGATTCTACATATAACATTCATACAACATGCTATTGGATCTAAACAATCCTGATTTATTCTACAGAGCGAATATGACTACGCCAATTGTCACACAACAAACAATTTAAAACAGAAAGTCAACAAGAAATTAAATTTCAGCAGCAGCAACTTCAATATCAACAATAGCAACATTAGCCACAACATGAGCAACAAAAACAACAATAACAATAACAGCATTATCAACAACATTAACACCAACATTTATAGCAACAATAGCACTCACATTAACACAACATTAACAACAACAACAATATTAGCCACAACATTAATAATAATATTAACAACAACATTAACTCCAACATTAATACCAACAACAACAGCTACATAAACTACAACACCATTAACAATAACAACAATATCGACAACAACAGCAGTGTTAACAAAACCAACAACAAAATACAACCCTTTAGACAGCTTGTCAACAAATACCACAAGGGCTTTAATCGGTTTATAGAACCAATCCTCACTCTCAACCATTCTACTATTTCCTCGTTACATAATCTCTCGCGCATATGACTTCCGGTTTATTTTTCCGGTTTATTTCTTCCGGTTTGAAGAATTTCAGCGAGTACCCGAGGAAAACATGAATCATGTCAATGCAAAAATTGATACGAAAGCAGTTATTGAGTAGCTACCAGATAAGGGAAAAACATTCAATGGTTTGTTCGTGCTAATAGTTGAGGTTAAAGATATTTTCTGTTTACCATGTTCTCAAAGTGAGCTTGTTGTTCAAGAGGGCCATTCCAATACATGAAAATGTTCGCTGTTGATAAATTCATTGTTTAGTTTTCAAACATCTTGATGATATGTTGTTATACATTCCTGTGTTTTTATTATTACTTACATGTTTGAATTTATTCAAATCCAGGTTTTTAGTAAATGTTGCATTAAAATAGACTCTGAAATATTGATTTCTCCGTATTTCTCTGCATACGAGGGGTGACCCAGAAGTTCTTGTACACTAGTTTTTACTAATGAATACTGTGAACCATGCGTCAAAACTTAGCGTGACATTAGAGCTGTGCACCATATATATATGTGTATATAGTTATCCTTATATTTTTAAAGAATTCTGACATTCTTAAAATACCTTTTTATAAATACAATAAGATATCAACGCTGGTATTTTCTCATTAGGTCATTGTATATAAACTATATAACACGGTTATTGTAAACTCGAATATTGTGAAGAATCGGATGTAGTGAAGTATCTTCATCGGATTCGCCGGATTTTTTTATTTAAGTGAAATTCGAAGACTGAAATATAGATTCTATGAAGTATTAGATCGCGATCCGATGAAACAGAGACGAAAAAATTATCAAATAGCGTCGTAAAAAATACAAATTTTAAGCGCGGATTTAGGGAGGATGGAGCTGGCGAGCGCCCCCTCTAACTGACAAGCATAAGTAAATAAACGTCAGTTATGTGCTGATTGTACCCATATTCTACATAAACATCTTGACTTTACGCACCCGTAAACAAAAAATCCTATATCCGCCCCTGAATGTATACAAAGAAATCATAGCATCGTAGTTACAGGTTTGAAAGACGCATATTGAGGGCAGAACGTCGGTTAATATTCTAACCATTAATAATTGATAGCATTGCTAGAATCAATGATATCATAAGATATACTTATTACAGGAAAATAATGTATTAGTGTGTTCAATTACAGCTGCCTTCCCTCAGAGCTTTCACGAACAATATATTGGTATATTTATCTTTGTAGATATTTTCCCACTGAGGTTAAACGTCTCACCAACGGTCAGGGTCATTTGGCGACTTTTTCAGCTTAAACAGTGAAGGAACTCCCCGAGCGTACACCTGGGTAGAACCACCGACATTCCGCAGGTTATCTGGACGGCTACATCACATGTGAAACTTGGACCCGAGTGGGATTCGAACTTACCGTGGTGATTACTAATCAGGGTCCATAACTACTTGGAACACGGGGGCCTACCTCTTTGTACATATAAATATATACAGTCAGTCTTGTGAACATGAACCACCAAAGAAAGAGAAGAAATATGACCTTTGCGAACAGATGACCTTTATTCAGAGGTTTACTTAATGAATTAATGAGTGTCCGTTGTTTACATGGTGACCATTAAACACAAGTGGTCGTTAACTTAGATTTGACTGTAAAGTGTTTTTTTTATTTCTCAAAAGAAAGTTTTTACGGCCTTATTCAGTTTGAAACATTCTTATGAGGCCTCCGTAGTCGAGGGGTTATGGTTTCTGGAGTTCGAATCCCATCCGGGACCAGACACATTAAAAAACTGTCTAGCTGTCTCACGGAAGCGATAGTGCTACTCTGGTGTATGTCTGGGGTCTTCCTTCACCCTTATTGCTGAAAAGGTCATCAAATGACCTCAGAGGTTGGAACGACGTTAAACCCCAGAGAAAAAAATAACTTATCTCAGAAATTCTAGAACCATATAAAATTAGCTAAGGTAAGGGTGTTTAAACTTAAATCTTGCTAGAGGTGTACAATTCTTAATTTTGCTTTTATTATAATAATAAGCTAAACATCTGCTATCTTAGATGAATGAAACGGATCCCTGGATAACAAATGCCGATACCAGTTACGAAATACGAGATATAAATTATAAATATACAAAAAAGAATTTGTAGCGCTTCCATTTTCCTATTAATATACGTACGTAATATACTGTCTAGTTTCCAAGGAGACGATCTATTGCATTGTGACGTTTATATGATATCTATTAATGCATTATTATTTTTGATAAAAGACGTTCAAAGAAAAATATCTTCTCAAACATTACAATAATTGAGAGAAAGCAATTTCGTGAATTTGGAATTAACTTGATAGAATGTGGACTGGTTTATTAAGAAGAATAAGAATTATTTATTATTGTACACATGTAAAAAAGAACTTAAATAAGAAATATAGCGCAATATACCTGCGGTGAATTGGCGGTGTTTTGAACTGGCGCAACAGACTCTGACCGCCAATATAGCCAAAATAAAACCCCCGCCAAATTGAGTACTTATACAAGATATGTATATGTAGTTTTAATTCGTTTGTACACATATGAAAATGTTTGAATAATTGATTTAGATAAGAAAGGGACTTACAGAAGCAACTTTGATAGAATGTAGACTCATTAATTAGTAGAATAAGAACTATTTATTATATAATTATGTATATATATAGTGTGAGTTCGACTGTACAAATGTAGAAAAGCTTGAATAATTGATTTATATAAGAAAAGGATTCCCAGAAGCAACCACATCCAAAGAAACCCACCTTCCCGAAACACCCAGTATCTACCAATACACTGAAGTTAACAAAAAATGGAGGACAAAACATTATATGAACCGGAGCCGCGTGACGAGGTAAACTGATTTAAACAGAATCATGTTTCGTCCACACAAAATTTCGCTAGTATCACGCTATAATTATCGTTTTAAAGGCGATATTTATCGCCTGAAATTTAATGTGGACGAAAAATTTAATGTGGACGAAATAAAAATCCGTAAATTTAAACATTCACACGCGTAATACATTATGTTTGTTCGAGACTTCTACGTTAACCTTTATAAAGGACATGTTTTCTCAAAACTATACAGCTTTCAATAACTTTGAATCATATTTTTAAAAGCACTGTGTATAATGAAACTGAATAAAAAAAGTAAAACAACCTAATGCAAATATAATTAAAGATGAAGCTGCGGTCTTAAACAAACATTAGCTTATTATGTCATTGAAAAGGTTTCGTAATGCTATAAAACGCATTAAATCTTCTCTTCCAGTGAGGGCTTGTTTTGTTACACATCTCCTGTACTCTAATTTGCGTGCATTGGCAATGTTTTGTTACCGTATTATACCATTTTGTTATGTAAATGTTTCAAACTCCAGAAACGAACTGACAAATTGCTTAAAAAACAATTAGCTTGCACTGAATCACGAAGCACTGCAATGATGTTCAGAACGATGTTTGTTCACTAAACGTGGCTTCCATATTTGGCTATAGGCAAAAAACCAGTACAGCGTCAGATCTTATGTGGAGAACATTCATACGATGCCGACTTTAAAGTCGTTGCTTTTAGATTATCACATTATGTCATTAATCATATCTGTAGTTTACGCATTCTAGATTGTTTTCTGAAGAAAGCACCCAGTTGCTACGGAATATTGATACAGTGCAACCTCTCTAGAGCGGCACTCTCTTGAGCGACATCCTCCCTCCAACAAGAACATGCTTTTTCCCCACTGTGCGATTTGACTATTTATTTAACCTCTCTAAAGCGGCAACCTCTCAACAATAACAACATAATTTTGCGTCTTCAAAAGGATGTTGCTTTGGAGAGGTTGCACTGTAGTACAGTATCTTGCTTTTAGGCTTGTACGTATAAATAATACATTTTACTCATTATTTTTAAATTTTAAGGATCAGTGCCCCGTTGTGTGTCACGCCTTTCCTGTTTATACAGTGTAAGGGTTTGTTAGCAGCTTTTTGCGAATGGTAGTTTGTGTGTGGAAAGGGCGAAATGTACATTTGACATTTTCCGAGAATTCTTTTTTTTTTATTTTTATTCACTGATGTTTTTAATTGCAGAACGTGAAATTATGCGATTTGATTATCTGATAGACCAACCGTCAGTGCAATGGAATACCTAATTAGGAGCCATTACGAAACCTTTTAATGGTTAACGTGAACATTGAGAAAGACACATTGGTCTCATAATCTAAATGACTTCATGACGACAGAAATGAAGGGATATTATTTTCGAATTTTACGCCCGTTTTAACAAATTGAAAATGTTGACCGGAGGATTGTTAACCTATCTGGTATTTCTGGGTTCTGTACTAGTACTAACATTGAATGCAATATACACTAATCCACGCTCTTTTTTTGAAAACTAGGTTAGTCTGAATATAATCGCTATATACATTTAGAACCCCATTAATAAGATCATCTAAGTATCCTTTAAAAAGGGGTCTTAATAGCGGGGTGGTCTTAATATAGAGGATGACTGGCCAGAAAAGTACTAACCCTTCCACAAGGAGCCGGCAACTTCTCCACATATGGAGGAAAATCGATTTTTTGTCCATTTTTTATAGAAGGTCATGACATGACGCGACCGGGATTCGAACTCGGATCCCTGGGTTACAAGTTCAGCACACTAACCACTGGACCACGGCCGCGACCGGACTTACATGAGGGTTGATCCAGAAATACAATGATTCATTATTGTCGTTTGTATGGTACCCTTTTATACACTTCTTCTTTTAATTATGTATACATTTATACACTATGTATAATACAATGTAAATGAGATTAGTCTCACAAACTTTTATTTTGTTACTACACATCAAATTTAACCAGTTTATATCAGTAATCCTTCATTCTTATTAATATATTCTCTTTCTACATGTTTTTTTTTGCTTCCCTGTTTATATAAATGTACGCTGCATTGTTATTAGTTGACGACGCGCCATAAAACAAAATTAAATGTTGTATTAGTAAACAAATAAAATTCGAATGTCAGTATATATAAATGTGGGCCTCGCATAAATTATTTATCACCCCCACATAAAGTAGCTATCTTGTCTTCCTGAAATAATTGAACACAGTTTTCTCAAGCTAGACTTGAATTTACGAGTCAATGAGGGGTTTAGAAATTTAAATATCCCTGAAATAATCTAAAAAAGTGATTGATTTACACGGCTTCTGTTTTTTGAATTGTTTTCCAATTGAAATTTGAACGAGTATTATCGACGTTTAAATTGAAAGTTTCTAACGGTGCGTATACCACAATGCTCTAAAAACTCGTATAGAGAACAGAAAAAACTTCGCATAGCAACCGCCTCAGTGTTACGACTATCTCACTATATGGTCGAATATGGTCAATAACGAGTTTAAATATTTTGATATCCACGAAATACAGTGCAACCTCTCCAGGACGGCACTCACTTGAGCAACGACCTCACTTGAACAACAGCATGATTTTCCCACTGTACGATTTAACTATTAATTAAACTTCTCTAGTGCAACAACCTCTCAATAACAACATAATTTTCGTCTCCCAAAGGGTGTTGCTTTGGAGAGGTTGCACTGTATTTAAGTTGACGAAGGATTAAGTTAGTATCGGTCGATAAGACCACTGTTTTATGCAGGTGTTTGTTAAATCAATTTGATGTTTTCAATGTCCGATATATACGCAATACTAAAAACCTGAAACAATTGAAATCAATATGAAAACAAGATAAAATTTTCTTCCGACGAAAGAAAGATAAAGTTTGGTAGTTATTCGAAACAAATTATCTTCAATGCTTGAGTTGGTTGCGCTGGGATTTACGCTAACGAATCACGAAATGGAATAGCTATTAATCCAAACTTTAATTTAGTTATGTCGCTTAATTTATGAGGTGTTTCGAAATAAAGACTACAATAAATTAACGTAGGACATGACACGCTGTTATGAGACGCAGTTTGCTATTTGGAAATTGGTCGTAATGAGAGGAGTGACTCCACTATAAGTCTCATGTACAGTCTAACCTGTGTTTGCGAAAGCTTCTGAATACAGATCACTCTGTAAATAAAGATCATTCTTTAAAAATCGTCGCCGATTATTTAGAACAAACTGACCACCGAATAAAGGCCATCCGTCAATAAAAGCCTCAACTTGTCTTCCCCAAGGCTCGCTTTTGTTTACAGGTTTGACTGTACTTCGATTTTTGACATGAAAATTATTAATACTTGAAGTACAAATCAAACTAAGTATGGATATATATGTGGCATATGAAAATAATGAATGGTAAACAATATAGTACCTCATGTCCATTTACCCCTGAACTGCCGTTTTATTTTACATTTTAATAATAACGTTGTACAAATGTATAGAGTCATGTATTTTTTCATTGGGTTTAACGTTTGATTACATGGTATGGGTTTGTGTTTATTGTTCTCACCTTTTTAAAACCTCATTATCTTGCTTATTTTTTAATCTCATCGTTGCTTCAGCCTCAGTTCACTTGGATGTCCCAGTCGTAGTCCGCTCTGAATTGCGAAATCCCAAAAATATTTTCCCCAACTCTTGAACATGGACATTCATACAATTCACATTTATTGATATTGTTGCAAGTAACAAGATATTGAACAGATGGACATAAAAATCGTTCATAGAAGCTTCTTAAGTGTTTCAGATATTCCCGGGATTAAAAAGGGCTGGTCCCTTTCGATCGTTCGAACGCCCTCGGTTTAGAACTGCACTCTTCCCCAACACGACAAAGAAAATTCACGGGAAATTTAAAGGAAACACCGGCAAATCAATTAACGGACTTCTTCTTCCAAACATTGTTATATTTTGACAACACACTATGTTTGTAAGCGTGAAGCAATTCAAACGCCAATGAGTGTTCTGCGCTTTGAGGTGCGCACCATTAGAAACAGTCATTTTAAAACTGTTAAATTCTAATTGAAAATACATTTCAAGAGATATCCTGAAATGTGCCAAATAAATCAATCATTTATATAATCATTAGAGGATAATTTTAAATTTCTAAGGTCCTCCATTGTCTCATAAATTCACAACAAAGTGCTTATTTCATGACATGTTGTTTCGTTGTTCAGTTATTGATGAACAACTGGAAAACATCCTGATTGTCAGTTACGCCTTTTGCTATTTTTTTCAAATGACGAAATAGAAATTTTAGCGATAACACATAATCGTTCATTTTTCTTATGACGGATAAGGCGTTCCAACAACACATGATTAGGAATATAATTGACAGGCAACATTCATAAAACGCCGTAATATTTGTATTGACGGTGGTAGTTGATTCGTGGTCAAAGCAATCAAGGTGAGAAGAAGGAATTTATTGCACAAAGCGAATCCCAAAATCCTGTTGTAATTTCTACCAAGGTGCAGATTCTGGGTTTAACGCCGTTTTTAACAATTTTTCAGTTATATACGACGGCCGGTTCACCTGACCAATTTTCTTGGATTTCCATACTAACAGGTCCTAACTTACCCTTCTACAAAGGGGCCCGTAACTTCTCCACATATGGAGGAGAATCGACATTTTTGTCAGAAAGGTATGACCTGCCGCGACCTAGATTTGGACCCGGATCGCCGGGTTACAAATCCTGCCCACGAACCACTGGACCACGGCCATGACCTCAAGATTTTATACTTCTTTCATCACTTTTATATGACATGGTATATGCAAGGATATACATGATGGATGTATAACTTATAATCAAATAATAAGAATAAATATACCCTTGTGCCGTTTTGGTTTTTTGCCATAGATATTGTAACGCAATGTAATGCTTTGATCCACCTTCCCTCATTACGTGTCAAAAGAGCGTCAGTTGTCTTCAATTAATTCACTATTGGATTAAAGCTGACCAATTTATTTTCCACCAACAGAGGGGACTTTACTATGGACAATGAATGATAGGCATTGTTCAGCCTACTCTAGAAAATTCATATACAGGGCAACTTCTCCAAAGCAAGAGGATGTTGCTTTAGAATGGTTAAATTAATACTTAAATAGTACAGTGGTAAAAATCATGCTGTCGTTGAAGGTAGGTTGATGGTTAAGAGAGGATCGCTCTGGAGAGGTTTCACGGTATTGGAAATTGAAGTTTAAAATACGTTTTGTTCCTGTATGCAGGATGGGTTTTGAGCCCGGCAGCATTTGGGAGAAAGTCGGATTTTTTGCTTGTTTGTTTCTGGGAATCCGATTCTTTTCTACATAATTTGCCTTTGGTGCCTTAACTAAATTACCGTGTACTGTTTTATATTGCGTAGTTCGGCATTTAAATGCTGACAAATGTATTTCACCTTCTATGTCAGTGATGTTAACTTGGTCATACAGTCTAACCTGTGTTTGCGGCTGCCTCCGAATAAAGATCATCCTGTGAATAAAGGCTATTTTTAAAAAAACATCATTGATCGCTTAGAACAAACTGACCCCCGAATAAAGGCATCCTGTCAATAAAAAACACATTTTATCTTTCCAAAAGATGGCATTTGTTCACAGGTTTGACAGTACATTACGCATGAAGTTTGAAGTTGCACTGAACTTGCATCGACCGAATAATAACACCAGTGTTTTAACAGTCCTTCAACTTGATATCAGTATAATGATAAAGAATTGGGGAAAATTGTTGAAAAAATGTTACGTTGTATTTTATGCATGCCCAAACTGTCATGAATTTTAAATTAAGTCTGTCTGAATCAGGAAAGCGTTTAATGTCTAGCATTAGAAAGATAATTATAAATGCATTTTGCAATTTTAGAAACGTCGATAGTAATTTCGGAGACGCATGCGATGTGACGAATATAAGTGGTAATTTTGACGAGACACTTTTAGCTCTTGGACATTTATTAAAGCCAGAAAAAAATCGTGATGCTTTTATTGCCTCCAAGCGTCAGAATTTTAGCAGGATGTTTGGTATTGATAGTGTTCACACCTAACAGATTTTAATTCAGATATTTTCGAGAATAACAGCCATGTTTCTAGTCCCATTCGATTTATGTTAGTGAAAAAGAAAGTTTTTGCTTTCTGGTATATTGCATAATGAATTAAAGACGACATTTTTTATAGTAAGAGCACGTTATTTAATTCACGGTGTCGTAAGAATATCACATCGTTTAATTTACTAAAAACGGTGTCGTAAGAATAGTACGTTATTTAATTTACTATAATATAACAAAATATTAAAACAATAATGTCTATTTACAAACGTGAAATTCACTTCTGAATATAATTACAGTGAAATTTCATTATTACGAAAATCGATGTCACGAGCACTCGACTTATCTCGAGGAGTTTTCAAGTCCCGTCAATATTTGTTCTTAGTTGTGTATAATTTTCAACCAAACAAACAAATACCTCGTTATTACGAGCAACACGTTTATCTCGAGTATTCAGTCGATTCCACTGACTCCTCGAGATGACGAGTTTTTAATGTACTCTCAAATGAAAGAAATCTCCCGTCTTGTCCATTTTGATTTTATATTCCTTTAACGGGATGTATGTTCGCCTTGTTGTACTGTCGTATTTTTCGACATATTTTTATGATCCTAGGTTATTATCCGGTCATTGACAGCGTTAAAGCACACGCTGTTATGTCTTACAAATTGCTAGGTATCAGAGAGTTTTGACAGTAAATAAAGACATTATTTGACAGACTGTATCTAGATTTAGACATTAAACGCAGTGACACCTACATGCGGAGTTGACAAAATATCATGCGACAATCGCATGTCTTGTCCTTGGTTATGTAATATTTTATGTTTATCATTATCAACATCCTTGTTTTTAAATGCCACATTTAGAAGCTGTATTGTTATTTTTGCGGTGAATGTACTAAATAACATCGACGAACTATATTGAAAATTGGTCTCATAAACTTTGGTGACTTTCCTTAAATATTTGAACATGGTGTTATATATTTTGTACATAAGACAAATGATTTTACACTGGTTTAGACTAATCATCATTCCATTATTTTGTGTCATTTTATGCATGAAATCTCATGCTGCGAGTGTCTCATTTAATTTTACGGTCTAACTTATACAATACAGTAGAATCTTTCTAATCTGAACTTGCTCGGACACGCAAAAATTAAAAGTATAATAAAACATCGGAACTACGAAGTTTTTGTTAAATATTAAATACTTACTTTTAGAGAAGATTCCGGATTGGAAAGGTCCGGATCAGAAGTTTTTGTTAAATATTAAATACTTACTTTTAGAGAAGATTCCGGATTGGAAAGGTCCGGATCAGAGGTTCGACTGTATTGAAAAAGATTATGTTATAGTTTTATTTCTTATCCTTATTATAAAGCTTTTTACGAACGTTCGTGTTAAGGGATATACAGTCGAACCTCACTAATCCGAACCTTTCCAATCCAGAACCCTCTCTAAAAGTAAATATTTAATATTTAACAAAAACTTCGTAGTTCCGAACCTTTGTTTTCCAATACCTCTCTAATCCGAACATTTTTTTCAGTCCAAACTAGTCCAGATTAGAAAGGTTCTGCTGTACATTGTTTGCTTGTTGTGAACATATTGATTCTCTTGGATTCCTCATAAACTATAAGTAACACCATGTGGTATTTCAGTACACAAACAAGATATTAGTGTACCAATGGGTACTTATTGACTTATTCCTCCGACGTTATGAAAGTGAATACATGCACAACTAATTTGTTGATAAACAAGCTAATGTTAATGATACTTTTAATAAAATAATCGTGTTATTTGGATGGTTTAATTAAATATTTCGATAATTCATGCAAAGATATTTAAAGGAACCAATGTTATATAAAACTGACGACACAGACCAACATGCATCATTTTAGATCTAGACCTGAGTGTCGTTAACACCAAGATATTCACTAGATAAAAGAGATTGTTAATTTTCCATTTCTTGATAGTGATGTCCCTCATAATACACCTGAAGGCTTTCACATTTATCAGCTTATTCGCTCTATTAGAGTAAGCAGTCAAGTTGACGAATTTAATTGGCACACTTAGAATCTTACTAAATACTTCTGCAAAGTCCATAGATATCATTAATTACGCTAAGCATTTTGTAGATTTTGTTTACCGTGAAACTGAACCTGTAATTAAAAGGAATTTCTCGACCAGAATTCTACAAACTCTGAAACTTAAATTTAATAATGATTTTAATACGAAGCTTACAAAAGTTATCACAGTTCGTATCTCTAGAGGATATAAGAGGGAGATTTGTCTGGTGTTTAATCTAGACCTGGTTAATTATTTTTACAACCTTTTTCATCGCACGGCGGTCAAAGATATTCAGAGTTAATGGTCAATTATTCATACGTCCCTTACAGGGATTGGGACGTAAGATGGCCCCCTTTTTGTCTTTGGCGATTATTCTGGTTCTCTTTTTTGTTCCGGCTTGGTTAAGCAGTCGAACGCTTCATAACTCGATTCGTGACGTCATGTATTTCGCTTTGTTTAATTTTGTTGCCTCATATAAAATAGCGTGAGGTAGAACCATCAACAGTATCAGACACTACTGTTAGTTATTTTATAAAACAAGATTCAAATCTTCTTTACACAGCCGATTATATTAATAGACTATCAGACGAATGTCACGTTCGGTTAGAGATAACACGATTTTACGCTTGACACGTGCACATTTAATTGATGAATGAAGATAACGAGACTTATCTAAGTATGTCCAAGAATTGACTTCAGTTTTTTAAACATTCCTTTTTGAAAATTAATCTTGCCAGAACAGATGGAAAGTAGATTATTAGTTTACACTGGATTATTTTGTCAGGGGAAGACGCAAACATGACAGCGTTGAACTTAACGGTCTAAGACAAATGATGTTCTTTCGCACTATCTGTGTCTGTGACTTTTGTTTACAGTGCAACCTCTCCAGAGCGGCCCTCTCTTCAGCGATAACCTCCCTTCAATAACTGCATGATTTTCCCCACTGTACTATTTATTTAACCTCTCTAGAGCGGCAACCTCTCAACACGACATAATTTTGCGTCTCCCAAAGGGTGTTGCTTTGCAGAGGTTGCACGTAATTGAGAAAAAATCTAAATTATAAAGAATTGTTGTGATTGTTTGATAAAAACTTTGATCGAGAGGATTTTGGAGATTTTAGACATTTTATTAGATTAGTTTCATTCCAATAAAACGTTTTTATTTACTTTTTATAGTCGAAGGATTTCATAAGGATTGTTGTAAAAGCTGTTGCTCTAGAGAGGTTAAATTAATAGTTAAATCATACAGTGGAAAAAATCATGGTGTTGTTGAATGGAGGTTGTAGCACAAGAGAGGGCCGCGCTCTTCAGAGGTTGCACGGTATTTAAAAAAATATGAGTATTAATACAGCACAATAGATAAACACGCAAAACGTTGCTCCAATTTTCTTGTTTATTGAAATCCGAATCCTTTTAGCGAGAAACCTTCTCTTATTGGGAGTACAACTCAAGAAAATAGCGGACAATTTCGTAAATATGAATGATCTACTAACGACACCATAGAGAATTCTGTTGTAAATATCAGCCATTGATTTGGTATGCAAATTGTTTTCTGCATATGGTTCATTCATAAGGCGGTTGAGTTGATTCACAGAAACAAACATAAACAATTATTGACTTTGGGTATAATGTAGCTACTGCAATCCTTAAAAAGGCGTTCAAATCCAGGTCGCAGCAGTCATACCCTTCTATGAAAATTTGACGAAATGTCGATTTTCCTTCATATGTAGAGAAGTTGCCGGCTCCTTGTGAAAGGGTAAGTTAGTACTGGTTAGTATACAGCTAGGTGAACCGACCGCCGCTATATGCGCTATATAACTGAAAAATTGTTGAAAACTGCGTTAATCTCAGTGAAAAAAGTAAAAAAGGCTATTTTATCAGCAATACCAACAATTATGAATTACTGTAAACATAAACTTGTAAAGTGACTTACTGACAGTTTCCACCGATTGCATTTTGGACTTAATAGAAAATGCATATTAATAAGGAAGCACATGATCCATTAAGAGCTAATAATAAACACCAGACATCCCTGAACAATATAAGGTTGGTAAGTCGGTAATTTTGTGTTCAAAAATATTTAATTTCGGAGATACACCTCATATAGAAACTAAAATATCGGCACTAAATAATTGACCAAGACTAAATTTAAGTCCAGTATCAGCTGGAAAATGGTGTCGGTCAGGTTAGCAGAGACCAGGATCTTTTTTATGACTTATGTGAAATCATACCTTTTGGCATATCGAATGATTAAGTCACTAAAATGTCTGAAGAAAACGAAAACCAGCAACAATACTCACGAATTAAATAAGGATTTAAGAGCAACATTTACAGCTGATGGAAGATGAGTAGGTTTGGCGAATGTTTCTGATGCCATTTAGCGTTGTTTATGTTAAACATCACAATCTGTACGATATTTAGAACCACGTCAGAACCACAAACTTTTCCACAGTATCTCGGGAACAATAAATGCAGATAGATATTTATTTGTAAAGCATGGCCAAAATACATTTTATTATAAATCGCCTTGACTGTTATATTTTGTCTTGACGTTTACTGGCTGCTCTCCAATTGGCAGGCATACCACAAGCCATAACTATGTTGCGGTGTTTGTCTCGTGGAAATTATCTGCTCTGTTACTAAAATGACGGGTCTGGTACATCCAAGTTGTTTTTCCAGACTGGATACATAAAACAAAAAACTCAATTGATATTTGTGTAATGCATTGAAAGGCATTATCTAAGATGACTGCTTTTTTATTTTGGCGTGTCGAGAGAAGTGTTTCTTCTAACGGTTTTTTTTTTCATTTTGCACATTTACCAAATAGTTTAAGCTTTATTACTGAATCCTATTTCGACCACACTAAATTTCGCTAGTACCACGAGATAATTATTATTAAATAATTAAAGGCGATAATTATCGCCTGATGGGCGAAATCAGAGACACTTATGCCATAAAAACGATAATTATCGCGTGGTACAAGCGAAATATAATCTGGGCGCTATAGGATTCCGTAGAAATCAGAAACACTTAAACCTACCCTTACCCTCACCCATCAATTATCATTATATCCATAATTATCGCCTTAAAAACGCCTTATTTTCGCGAGGTACTAGCGAAATTTTTATGTGGACGAACTAGGACTCCGTACTTTATTTACTAGATCACGTGTTATGGATATTTAAGTTTTCGTAACGATTGATCTTATAGCTTGAACATCATTTATCTTCTTCTTTAGGACGTGGACTTTGACTTAATGCTGATCTGGATCCATTGGGATAAAAATGACACATCTGTGTTTGGTTTCATTCCATTTTGGCAAAAAAATCGTGATTTTGACATGATCGTTCGAATGTTGCCATTACATTAAATTGCATCAAGCACTTATCTTTTTGATACAACATCTTAGACAATGGAGATAAATTACAAAACCACTCAGTGAAGTATGTATTGTTATAAGTGATTTAAATTGATGGTCATTGATCAACAAATTCACTGTAATTGAAACTTTTAGTTTATCTAATTTGTTTTAGCTCGATTGTGACACAAAATATTTTGCTTATATTAATCACTCCACCAGTACTTCGTCCGAATAATGGGATCGTGAAGTTCATGAACGAAACCCGTTGAAACTGTAGAAACGACGCTCTGCCCCTAGACCATGATGCCTCTCAATAATTGAAATATTTGATCTGTCATTAATCGTCTACAGATAAAATACAAAGAATTGCAATTTCACTATGAAACCGAACTTGAAAACTCTTTAATATCTTTTGATATCATTTCCTTATCTGAACTAATATACTTAATAAAACCCATTACAAACAGTGTACTGGGGGTAGATTTACCAATGACAACATTCTTTTGTGCTCTTGGATTCAATTAGCGATTCTCCTAATATATCAGGTTAGATATTAGCTCCAGGTCACCAGACGCTGTCACTTCTAGTTAATAAAAATCGCCTTGTGTATTAGTTGCGACTGAAGTCCGCTGGCGTCCGTCAATCAAACGTGTTATAACTTGATGCAAGGAAAGTCATAAACGGAAGTTGAGCATTCAGGACTCTACCTTCCAACTGACCTTTTTATACAATTAATTATTAGGTTACTTAACCTTAATCCCAACATTTATTTTTTACGGATCTTTTAGTGACTGTTTCTTTCAAACAAATTTGGTCTCTGTTACTTTTTCTTCATGCTATTAAGGTAAACAGAATTAAAGGGAAAAAGCAAATACATTAAGAAAAGTGGAAACATTAATACGAATAGAATCAATCAATACGATTGAGCACAAAATGAAAGCAACAATTGATCATATGCATGAAGTTAATGATGTAAGCATTGATATCTATAAATCATATTGTTTTAAAATACAAGACCATAGTGACACGGTCGCTTCTACCTTTGTAAAAGATACATTTTTGTCATAAACTAATCTTTTCTGTTCGCCTAACGCTTTCCATTGAGGTAAGCAGTTGGGGTCTTGGGAGAGACATCCGGTTTCGTGAACAATCGAAGGTTGCTTGTGCCTCGGTGCAATGATTTTACTGAACGAAGTCGTCCAGCACATTTCGCTATTTGACACAGTTGTGAAATTCGACAGAAATTATTGTGAGAATTACGATGAAAATCGAAATTAAACAAATTGCGCAAAAACTTATTAATGAGCAATTAGACCTTTGCCGTTCCCAATTTAGTGACAAAGTCACTGAAAGTGTCTTTAATTCGGAAGGCATTTAAGTGATTACTAATTAATTTGAATGATTGATCAAATATCCCCGTAGTTCCAGCATACCAATTAATATTCTGGAAATAAAAAAGTGTGATAAAGTTAATCAGAAACCCAGAAATATCTCAAGGGACTTATTTATCAATCTTTTTTTTCTCTCTTTTCTTTTGTCGTACTTCGATTGCAGTATTTCAGAGCAGCACTCTGTTTCTTATACTTGACAAGGAACAGGGAATTCTCTTGAAACTGATATTACTGAATAAATATAAGAAAAGAATTCCTGGGCGAAAAGTACAATAAAAAAGTCCATCCACCAAAACTCAACATTTTCCAAGACCCATCCAACACAACACCATACAAAAAGTGGAGGACATAACGCAGTCTCGCGGAAGTTACCTCCTTGAAACAATCAGTAGGAAAGCCGCGTGGGTTTAAACTAGCTGTGTGGACCAAACCTCACACTTGTCACTGGGGAAGCACAAAAAATAATATAAATAAATTGAAAAAAATACATTGAAAAAATTATTGCACATGCACAGTCAATGTTGTTCATAAGGGTCAAAAATTGGTCGACACGAACTGTGGCCCTCATGCATCGTTGGCCATAGCTCCTTTATTTAGAATTTTGTGTGGTCTTTCATACTAATACAGCCAAATCTGTGTACAAAAGCTACCCTAGAGAAAGACATAATTTGTTCTTTATTAACTGGTGGTCGCTATTCGGAGGTCATTTGTTTTAAATAATCAATGACGGTGTTTCAAAGAATGGCCTTCATTCACAGGGTGGTCTTTATTCGGAGGTGGCCGCACACACAGATTTGACTGTACGAATTGTGATTGTAGACCATATGGTGCCCCTTGCTATGTATGAAGGTACATGTACAATCACGTTTAGTTGTATATTTATTTTATAAGCTTTCTTGCAAAACTCTAAATTTTCCAAAGCTTTCAAATTTGTTTCCTGAATTAAGATTTACAACAAGGTAGTCCCTGTAAATCTTTTTGTAAGACATTTTCAGGCGTTTATTTGACACCGATCATGCCGAGAAAATGAACATTTGACACTTCAAAGTGTTACACGATTGTACTATAATCAAGTTGTCAGTCAATTTGAATGTTTCTTGACTCGTTCATGACAAAACAGTTTGATTAGATGTAGAGCAGACGAGACTTGCGTGTACTCGTTCTCCAAGACAAGAAGCAATTTGCGATAAGCGGCATGTCCTCCGTAAAAGAACGCAGTACTACAGCAGGAAAAGAACCGTATATTATTATACGCAGTAGGTGATGCTGCGGGTCTTCTAGTTAAAACAATGTACGCTCTTTGAAGAAAAATAATAGGTTGGCATCGGAGTAATAAAGGCTTCATAATAAACAACAGGAACGTATTAACATGGTTTGTTTTTCTGACTTCAGAAGTGAGTCATTCTATTAATCTGTGTAGCCATATTTATATATTAAATGAAAAGAAGTATTGATCTCACAACATATTAAACTACATGTAGATGGTTAAACAGTTTCATGTAATCCATTAACTTTCATGGAATCCTTTATGGCATGAATTGCATTTTCTTCTTGAGTTTATAGTGTATGTTATCCTCGTTGATTTTGTAGTTCCCTCTGAAAGGTAAACTTTTCTGTAATACCATTTGCAGTTTCATTGGGATTCGTTTTACAGCCGTTTTATAGCTGTTTGTCATTATTTTAACTGTTACTTTCCAATAAACGAGGTATTTGTCACAATCGTTCGTGATCTAATACATATTTCCATCGAGAATATGTAGCATAATCGTTTTACATGAATCAAGCAAGACAATTAAACTAAAAATAGTGGTATATTCCTTGTAAATTTAACAAAACGTTTTGCAATCAATACAAAAAACATGGATGAATTATGCTATAGATCTATAAAGAACAAGATCTTACTGTCGTAATACGAACTATTCCTTCATCCCCGTTTCTATATTTACAGTAATATGACATAACAGAAAACTAATATTGAAGCTAGTTTTGTTTTTTCTATTTTCTCCCGTGAAATTAACCGTTCTTGTTGCTATATATGGTTGTATGGAATTACACAATTTCTTGTATAGAATTACACAAATACTTGTATAGAATTACACAATTACGAAACGTTGATGGACACAAAGCACAACGTTTTTATCAAACGTGAATTTCAGACACGAAGTGAATACTCCTTAAAAAGCTAGAATTTCTGACATGAAATACACACATTTAATCCAGTTAGAATTTCAAACATGACTACACACTTAATACACACTTTCAACTAAGCAACATTTCAGACTTGAGATACAAACTTTTAATCAAGTTAGAATATCAGACATGAAATACACACTTTTAATCAAGTTAGAATATCAGACATGAAATACACACTTTTAATCAAGTTAGAATATCAGACATGAAATACACACTTTTAATCAAGTTAGAATATCAGAAATGAAATACACACTTTTAATCAAGTTAGAATATCAGACATGAAATACACACTTTTAATCAAGAGTTAGAGTTTCAGACATGAATACACACTTTTAATCGAATCAGAATATCAGACATGAAATACACATTTTTAATCAGGTTAGTATTTAAGAAATGAAATACATGTTATTTAAACTGAACACCCGACAAACGTACTGTTGAAATCAAACTGGATTTTTTCAGAATTCAAAACGTCAAATAGAACATTCGATGCAATGTGAGAATTTTATTAATCCTCTTGTCATTCATTTACATCAGACTGAAGTCTAGAGTGTAAACAGGATCATGACTTATCGTTCCTAAAGTTACAACGCCATTAATGACTACAATACTTATATTCATATTGAGTGTGACAGTCATTTGCCTTGGTTTATATTTCCAGGAATGTGGATGATAACGGTTGAACCTACAAGGAATGTTATGGGCGAACGTTGTCTTGTGAACGTGGTCTTAGCCGACACCCTTTTTATCAAAATGCCGATTATATCAAAATGCAAAGATAAGTGATTATAAAAATTTGCATTCTCATATTTAATTTAAACAGTAATTAATCTGCATATGTTAAGTATTTTTATAATATATAAAGCTCCAAGAAATTAGTGATACAGTCATGCATGTGTCATAGTGTTTTAAAAGAATCGAGATCTCTAAAGATATATCATCAGTCCGACTTTGAAATGATTGTAGCGTCCACAATTGTACACGGTGAAACATCACGTAGCGACCACTTCAATTTTAAGACCGCCTCATCATAACAACCACTTTTCTCCTTCAACTTTATAAAAATAATACCAACTCTATATTAAGACTTCGTTTTGTGATCTAATAAATGATAGTAGCATTAAGGTTTTGATGTATTTATCTTCACCGTATATGTACGTGGATATAAAGCATTCATATGTGGAAACGTTGCCGGCTCCTTGTGGAAAGGTAAGTCAGTACTGGTTAGTATACAGTCCAGGAAAACTGGTTAGATGAACCGGGCGCCGCATATAACTGAAAAAATGTTGAAAACGTTGTTAAACCCAGTGAAAAAATACACATATACATCCGGGCTAGTTGCTTTAAAACTAATTGGGTTGTGAAAATATCGAATTTATTGCATAATCATGATATATATATTCTGATCATTTATTCTGTCTGTAACACAAATTCGCGTCGTAGTGGTATGCCCCGCAACATTTAAATTTCATTATAATAATATCAATTCGTTTTCTATGCATCAAAATTATCTATATTGCAATCAGAATCACTTCAAAGCTGCTTTTGTTTGACATCAAAGCTATCTGATTGAGGTATTATGTTCGCCAAGGATAACATCGCTTTGTTGTGAACATGGGCGACGCAAACTAATCTAGATCGCGCTTGTTTGCAAAATGCCATTGTATATCAATCACTTTCTAAAAATACAAAACAACAGAGTCATATCGACGGTGTTGTCAATTATGCACATTATATTCAGCATGTTTGAAATACTGCATGTGTATTTGAATTCGCGGATGCAAACTTTCGCGGAGAGGTCCGTTTTAGGGGTCTCGCATCCGTAGTGCTTTAAAAGAGTACCGGTAATTTGTTTGCTATATGAACTGTACATATAACATATAGCATTCAATGCTATATATAACCCGTTCGCTAGTCTATTAGCATTTGTTTGGTGTTATAATCGATTTAGTAGTAGTCAAGACAAATTCAATTTTAGGACAAACGTTTTATTCAAAAAGAGCTCAAACATTCCACCGTCCTTCCGCTCAGCTCTGTATTAAGAGCAGAATATATAAGTAGACCGATCCCTGGGTGCGACAGATGTTCTCTTTGACGATTTGGTTGAAGGCACTATGTCCAAGCCTAGTTGTCCTCCACCACTTATTCCAGTGATGAGATTGTTACTTGCGTAGAGGGTCTCCGATGTCGCTAAATTATAGCTCTGACCAGTAATCACTAACCACTCACAACTGTGAGTTTGAATCCCAACCGGAACCAGACAAAATTCACATGAATGGAGCAATTCAAATAGCTTACGAAAGGTCGGCTGTTCTACCCAGGTCTACGCCCGGGGTCTTCCTCCAACGTTAAAGCTGAAAAGTCGCCAAATGACTCTAGCCCCGAAAAAAAAACTTGCGGTAAATGTGGTAAATACTGGTATAGAGTCCATGAACACTAGTAATGTTAGGTTGTATAAAGTTGGAACGCAGTTCGCAGTTCGTGATTCAAATTGTGAACTGCATTCTAGAACGCAGTTCGCGATTGAAGAAGCGTTCCAACTTTAAGCAACGGTAATGTTAGCTGTAAACCAGTTTATAATTGAGATATTGCTGAATTAGTAAACTGATGTTGTAAACAGGCTTGAAAGCCGAATTCTTTATATGAAATAAATTAATCATCTTAATGACTTATATGACTGATTTTGTCAACAGCCCAATTTAATGCAATCATGCATAATTATAACAGCAAAACAAGCTGTTGAGTATCAGAAACAAAACATATTTTCCTTTCTTTTCACATCAACCTTATGTTATGTTACAGTCAGAAAATAATTAGAGATATATTTTAGGTAACAGAAACTATAATTACTGCAAAAGACGCTTACGTTGGCTTGGTAACGGATTTTAATATCTGTAACGATTCGCTAATTATCGGTGATAATGCTTTCTTCTGCATCGTTTTTTTGCATAATGAAGTCATTAAAGGTTTGAATTTCAAGGAATTGGTTTTGTTTCATTACTGATCAGATTTTAAATTTTCCTATTAAGCACTGGTCCCGTGATCTCAAAGGAAAAATGAAAATCATTATCGAATGACCCTGGTTTGTTTTCTCTGTGATACGTAGCCATTAGTACTGCTATCAGAACAGAACGCGCATCTCACAGTACAGTGTGTCACGGTTATATTGAACACGGATAGAATGAAAAGTCCGATAAAGTGAAGTAATTTCTTCCCGAATTAAACCCAACTTTATTTCAACGATACATACAATGAAATATGGATAAAGCCTAACCTATGTTTGCAACCACCTCCGCATAAAGACCACTTTGTGAATAACGGTCATTGTTTGAAAAACAATCATTGATAATTTAGAACAAACCGATCTCCGAATAAAGGCCATCTATCGATAAAGACCACAGTTTGTTTTCCCCAAGTGTGTCTTTTGTTCACAGGTTTGACTGTATAATTCGTCACCAAGTATTTACTGAAAACGTGCTGTATTGATACAACGTTGGTGAATATATTCCAAGCGCAATTCTAGACTGATACGGTGTTAGTCTTGAAAGGTCCGATGTAATTCTGGAATTGTCCGTTAAAATTCTGGAATTGTCCGTTAAAATTCTGGAATTGTCCGTTAAAATTCTGGAATTGTCCGTTAAAATTCTGGAATTGTCCGTTAAAATTCTAAAATTGTCCGTTAAAATTCTAAAATTGTCCGTTAAAATTCTGGAATTGTCCGTTAAAATTCTGGAATTGTCCGTTAAAATTCTGGAATTGTCCGTTAAAATTCTAAAATTGTCCGTTAAAATTCTAAAATTGTCCGTTAAAATTCTAGAATTGTCCGTTAAAATTCTAAAATTGTCCGTTAAAATTCTGGAATTGTCCGTTAAAATTCTAGAATTGTCCGTTAAAATTCTAAAATTGTCCGTTAAAATTCTGGAATTGTCCGTTAAAATTCTGGAATTGTCCGTTAAAATTCTGGAATTGTCCGTTAAAATTCTAAAATTGTCCGTTAAAATTCTAGAATTGTCCGTTAAAATTCTAGAATTGTCCGCTGTAGTTCTAGAATTGTCCGTTAAAATTCTAAAATAGGTTCGATGTCATTCAAGAATAGTTCGGTGTAACTCTACAATAGTTCGATGAAATTATAAATGATCGGTGGGAATAATTGTCTGATTTTTCCTGAATTGCAATAATGCGATAGACGCCATAGTTCTTATATGTATGTTTTGTCCTCAGTACATTATTCTTTTCTAGCATTGCAATGGAACATTACCGAAGAAACAAAAAAGCGGATATTCAAAGGAGAAATATAATTAATATGATTAAGACCATTATTGTCTGGAAAAATATCGGTACGGTGTTAGAGAAGAATTACATTAATGTAAAACAAGGCCGCATTAGATCAATTATCAAGATTCTCAGAATGAAACTAATCACTATCATTATCCTACAATTATAAAATTGGATTTTTGTTTTTTTTCAATTTTCCTCCATTATAATTTTTACTCTAGCAGTAGTAATTAGTTATCAAGCGTCCATTTTTAAAGGCGAACATTTTCCGACTAGGCCCCAAGGTGATAAAACGCGAGAGAAGTGTTCAAACTCAAGACGCTTTTCTCACATCTACGATTGACTGAGGTATCTTCTCTTATAGTCATACATGTGTTTACAAAGGTCATAGAACTATGAGGAGTATCAGTGAATAGTATTGCTTCCAGCGAACAGCATTGTTCTTAATTTAATCATAAAGAAGTTCAAGAAGGTGTACAGTCAATGTCCTCCGTGACAATTTCTTTAATTACTCGTATATAACAGTAGGAACGTGCTTGTACAACAGGCTTTACTATAAAGCGCTTCATAGCGTCCCCTTTATTCGGAGGTCAGTTTGTTCTAAATAATCCGTGACGTTTTCAAAGAATGGCCTATATTCACAGGGTGGTCTTTATTCGGAGGTGGTCTCAAACACGGATTTGACTGTAGAAGCTCCACAATGGCAGTTTGTAAGGAAATAACCTCATAATGTCAATTCGTGCGCTTACCCCAACACCCTAATGTATCTCTCGTTCGTTCGTACGACAAACACAGACGGAAGTAAAGAACTTTTGATTGTAAAATTATAATTAGGTTACCCCGATTAAACACCATCAATTGATATACTTGTATAAATATTCTACAAAAAGTCACACAAATATGAGCTAATGCGTACCACTTCACTTGGGTATACCGGAAGTTTAACGTCGCACCAAAACTCAACAGTCAAGGTCATTTAGAAACTTTTCCAGCTTTAATGGTGGAAGAAGACCCTGTGCGTACACCTGGGTAGATCCACAGACCGTCCGTAAGTTAGCTGAAGAGCTTCCTTACATGTAAATTTTGATTTTGGTAATATTCGAAATCACAGCGGTGAGGAGCCGGTAATTATTTTAATTTAATTCTCGCACCGCCATTGCTTTAACAAATTTAACGTGGTTTCTGATTGGTTGATATTGATTTATAGCGGCGTTAGACTAAAATACTGAGTAGAAAAAAAAACCTTGATTTCATGAATATCCAACAAATATCAAAGACCTTCAGAAGTCAATCTAGATTTGAGTACCTTACGATCTTACAAATGTTACGTGAACTCACAAAGTTGATTCATTTCAAAGACTATTAAAAGTGCATTGCATTTCGAGAGAATGACAATACACTGTTATTTCGTCCTATTTGTTTTGAATTATTGTGGCCCATTGAGTATTCGTTTAGAAATTGCTAATTTAAAACCGTTTAAATCTCTTTCACAAATCCAGAAATCGAATTCCAATTGATATTAATTGTCTTGGAATTGTCCAATAAATCAATCATTTACTCAATTACTCTGTAGAAATTTAAGCTTCTGCGCATTTCACTGTCTCATAAATTCCAAATAAACATCTTACTTTATGACATGCATTCATTTTGATATTGAATAAAGGTTACGCGGTGCGCAAACATCACTTTAAAGACCTTCCCTTGAGAGAAATGTTGAATAGTTTTATTTAACAATGCTGCATAATTCAACAGAGAACACGGTTAATGAATGCCTGAGAATAATTATATCCATATCTAACTATATCCTTAACAATAAAATAAAGAAAGGTGTGTCCGGGGCAAAATAGATACAGTGAAACCTCAATTTACACCACCTCTACAAAACGACCACCTCATTATAACGACAAATCAATTTTGACCCAGTTTCTTATATTTCTTCCAAATTTAAACTTGATGATCAGACTACCTCAATGTTAAGACCATTCTCTTCAGGTCTAAATGATGTTCGTAATATCCAGCTTTTACAGTACATCACTGTATCTGATTACAAATTCGAATTAACTGTATCCTTGTTTTAACAAATTGCATTAACTTTCCAACGAGACTTCTGAAATAACATTTTTAGGCTTGAACTTCTTCCTATTTGTAGGAAGATCACAGACGTATACCTGGTAAGAACCAAGTACCATCCATGAGACAGCTGGAGTGATTACTAGCCAGAAACAAAAAAAAACACACTCGACAGCAGAAGCCTCTCATCTGCCAGTGTAATAAGTGTTTTGTTTATTTTTCAAGGGTAGCAAACTTTTTAAGGGTTAAGGTCTATGATACAGCGCACTGTTCCTTGTTAGATAGAAAATGAAGGTGTCGAGAAATGTGTGTCGTTGATTTTACAGAGCAAAGTCGTCGCGAAGAAAAAAAAACGGTCTTCAATGTATAAAGAAATGAAGAATACGTGGACTTAACAGATATAGTACAGAGATCCTTTGGCGACAATTAATACTAATAATTACACTAATAAAACAAGAACCAAGAAGTGATAAAAGATAAAAGAGAAACTGAAAAAATCACACGCCAGTCTCTCCAAACATCCCCTATACTAAATGATAATCACTATGTTTTATAGCCACGTTCATTTTGTGCGCAGACAAAGACTAGTAATGTATTGTATCATTTCTATTTATTATTTCCACTAATCATAAAAGTTCATTTCAACAAATTCGTGTATGAATCGGTATGGCCACGACTGTTCACAAATGATAGAAGGTAAGGTTAGGCTGGGGAGCTCACACAGATGTAATGTAAATTATTGTAATCTCAACCAAATGGAACAAACAAATCAAAACAAAACAGTAAATAAGACATAAGTTTGTACAAATAAATAACATTTACAATGACCAATACCTATAATACGGGTATAGGAATTACATCCAGTGGCTCTTATGATCGACCTTTGACCATTCAAGCCAGATGTACTTTTTCACTGGGGTTTAACGTTGCTCCAACAGCCAGAGTCATCTAACGACTTTTCCAGCCTTAGCGGTGGAAGAAGACCAGATCCGTAAACTAACAGGTTAGCTTCCTCATACGTGAAATTTGGTACCGGTTAAGATTCGAACTCATAGCGGTGAGGGGCTAGTGATTACTTGCAAAAGACCATAACCACTCGACCGCGGAACAGATGTTCTGCCTGGTCCTCTTTGTATCCTTTTACTGTAGGTATCACTTATATACTAGTACCTCTTCTACATAAAGACCATCTCACAATAAAAACTACTTTTTTCTATCAAGTGTTTAGAATTTCATCTAGGAAATGAGAACACCACAGTATTCAAACCGATTTGCTTTGATACCAATTTTGATTTTAAATCATTATTGCATTATGGCGAATGGATACCTCTAAAGCAGATATGTACCCGTACAAATGGAAAGGTCAATAGATAAAGGTACACGGACCAAAATCGTACGAAAATGAGCTTTGTAGTACTTTTTGTTCTAAAAATAGTTGTCTACAAAACAGATCCACGTTGTGCCGTGTTAGGCCATACTTCAATTTACCGCTGTTGGTAGAATGTGTGCCGCGACCGTGGTCCAGTGGCTAGCGCGCTGTACTTGTAACCCGGCGATCCGGGTTGAATTCCCGGTCACGACAGGTCGTACCATTTTTTCCTCCATATTTCTTCCTTGTAGAAGGGTAAGTTAGTACTGGTTAGTAACCAGGAAAACTGGTTAGGTGAACCGATCGCCGTATATAACTGAAAAAATGTCGGAAAAAATGGCGTTAAACCCCAGTGAAAAAATGGTAGGATGTGCGTGTGTTATGCTAACAACAATATCTCCCTTTTTCGAGGGTAATTTTCCAAACAATCTGCACAGAACCTCAATAATTCAAAAATTCTACTAAGTCATTTTACAATCATCAATTTTACAGAGGATAATATCAAAAAACACGATGTCGTGTAATCAATGGTGATTTTATGCATGTTCTGAAGTACTCATTGACAATAATCACGACAATGATATTACGTGCTTTGAAATTGATGCGAAACAAAAGCGTAATGATTTGTCTAATTCGGTGCAAAATCATCCGTCTCTTGGATCACATGTAACAAAGCATGCCGAAATATCAAGCGAAAGCTGTTAGAATCTTTGAAAACTAATTTTCTAGATATTTCACCAATGCCGCTCAGTGCAAAAGAGATTAAAACGGAACTGCTACATATCTAAATGTGGGCTTTCGGGAACAAAATCAATTAGCAAGCAGTATGACAAACATAAAGAATCAAGGACGCGGTTCATTATTGTCACTTGTTATATTATTTATCCTTATAGACAGGGTTATTGAGACCAGCATATAATGTCAAGTGCAGTCAGTCACATTTTTCTTTGCGCCGGGTAACTCCCCTTTAACACAATACCCTTTATCATTATTTTGAGATAAATATTTCGTCTGTTTTTCAACATTGAATTAGAGGTGTGTTGATTTTTACACATACATGTAATTTCATATTTCCACAAATTTCCCTGGTTGAGTGGTTTCTACCTAAGTACGCACTAGCCCCTAACGCAGTGAGTTCGAATTCCATCCCGGACCAGACATGGCTGTCAAGCCATCTTAAGGAATGTTAGTGGTTCTAGCCAGGTGTACACATAAGATCTTCACCCTTTATTTAAGATGATAAAGTCGCTAAATGACCTGGGCTGTTTGTGAAAATAGAATAATAAAATATATCATCTTTGTGTAATAATGCATTTAAAAAAAGTTCAGGTTTATCGATTTGCTTTGAAGGGAGGACTAAATGTGGTAAGTTGCATGTGCGAATTATGTTTCTTTTTAAATGTTGTCAATGCTTGGATAATTTGAATATAATTACACAATAGAGGCATTAGAACTTTCCATTGATATACATGTGAGTTTGTGAATATTTGTGCGTGTCTTGTTCAGTAGTTTATGGTCACTTGTTTATGAATATTGTACATAGTTAAATCTTATGTAGTATCAAGTAAGCATGATTTTCGCTGTATTTTCACATTTTTTCAATATATTTTTCAATACGTTGAACATTGTAATTACGTACCGCCTGTCTGTACAGTGTATATACTTTATTTCGCGATGAACTTTTCTGTTAAAAGCCAATAAAATACAAGAGACGAATGATGTATTGTATAAAAATGGCATGAACATTCGAAAGCGCTAAGTAAATATATGTACCTGACTTGACTTTACATGACTTGTGTAATTGCGTTGGTTTGTGGTTATCATGGCGTATATGTTTAAGGTATTACATCCCTATCACTGTATTTTATGATGTATCTGCTCAATGTTACACAAAAATATCAATATTACAAAACCAAGACAGCCCAATGATTGTTATTTTTTATATTTACCATAGATACTTCAATTTATTTTACGACACATTTTTATTTTGTAAGAGTTGTTGCCCTTTTTGAAAAATGGAGAAAAATGTTAATTTCTGTAGATATCGCACGGTGACCTATGTTTTTCTTTAGCAAATTAGATAGATACTGTGCTATTGCATATATTTACCATGTGTTTTATTGAACTGGATCTTTTTTCTTTGATCTTTGAAAAAATGGGCCACTAGTATAGACTTCAATACAAATTTAAAGGGACGATACTTTTTTTTGAAAAATCTCTCTGTAAATCATTTTCTATCATAGAAAGCTATAAAAATTATGAACATTTCCAGAATCTGCCTGCTCCTTTTTGAGATAATTAATTTTTGGGCATTAGGCATGTAATATTTTAAAGATGTAAAGTATTGCATGTGGTATTTCTTAGCAAAACTTCTCCTCAAATTCGTTGAGAAACTGTCATATCAATTTTTGATGAAAGAAAACACTGCAACCCGTTTTTGCCGCACATCATTTGTTAAAGCCAATTAAAAGACATTAAATTCCAATACAAAACTCATTTAAAAAGACAAACCGAAACATGTCAAATAAATCAATCAATCAATTATTTAATTGCTTGGGGAAATTTACAATTCTTAATACTCGCATTGACTCGTGAAATCACAGGAAAGTGGTTATTATCTCATGTGTTTCATTTTCTTTTTTTTTTGTTAAAGACATTAGGTAGAACATCTGATGAATACTACAGAATGTGTGTAATGACTCAAGAGGCATCATATGTGTAGCGGTTATAGTCTCTGATTAGTAATCACTTGTACCTCAGCGCTGTGAGTTCAAATCCCACCTGGAAACCGGACAAAATTAAGTCCCTCAGCACTGTGAGTTCAAATCCCACCTGGAGACCGGACAAAATTAAGTCCCTCAGCACTGTGAGTTCAAATCTCACCTGGAAACCGGACAAAATTAAGTCCCTCAGCACTGTGAGTTCAAATCCCACCTGGAGACCGGACAAAATTAAGTCCCTCAGCACTGTGAGTTCAAATCCCACCTGGAAACCGGACAAAATTAAGTCCCTCAGCACTGTGAGTTCAAATCCCACCTGGAAACCGGACAAAATTCAGTCCCTCAGCGCTGTGAGTTCAAATTTAACCCGGGAACCGGGCACAATTTCATATGTAAGGGAGCTGTCCAGCTGGTTTACAAAGGGCCGGATGGTTCTACCTTAGTGTACACCCGGGGGTCTCCTTCCGCTGTTAAAGTTGATAGAAATGACCCTGGGTGTTGGTGTGACGTTAAACCCACGCGAAACACTAAACGTCTTGTGTTATTTAATCTAAATATAAAATTAGCCATTTGTCATCATTATTACGATTTTATTCCATATGCCTATCAATGACTGTTGAGCTAGATACAAATACAATTTAAACAATCTCTCAATATACACTCTAGAAAATCATTGACAATGTCAAAAATCCCCCTAACCCAAAACATTTTAGCGATTTTGGCATTTTTTTCATTCTTTATTCCAGATTTTCTTTTTCAGTAAAAGAATGTAATGATAACAAAAACTGTCTGACTATCTACCAACATACCGACCTACCGTTAAAAAGTTGGGTCGTATAACCGCGAACCAACAATTTTTAGGAAGGGCTCAGCGATATGAAGCTGAAGAAATGAATATGATATTCAGCAGGTGTTCAATAAAAGTTTCGCATGGACAATCATAATTATTTATACATATTACATCCAGAGAGAGAGAGAGAGAGGGGGGGGGAGAGAGAGAGAGAGAGAGAAATATTTTCAGGATCAAGTATCCCTGAACAGGATTATTTTTTCTAGCCTTAAAAAGGCAATTTTAAATAACAGAAATAAAAATACTTCTCTTATTATTTGCCGAAGTTTAGTTTGTACGATATAAAACTGCATGTATATACAGTAAAATTTCAAATAGTGACCACCTCAATATAGCGACCACCTTGTTACAACGACCACTTATTTTTGAACCGTCTACCAATAATTTCCCTATATTTCCACTTGATAATGACAGCACCTCGCAGAGAACTTATCTTTTTTTTATTTTCTGTGTCTGTCTTCTCTCCACTGTGCACTGATCAGTCATGTGTAAATAATGTGTATGTTATTCGTATTGATATTAAAAACCGATCCGCCTTTTCTGTCTTATTCTAATAGCTTAATGTCCGATTAAGACACGACTTCAGTTTTGTATTTCAATATTTTTATCTGTATGTGGGAGTTCGGGTGGTAATACACGTGACATGAAGTATATTGGCCGTATTAGCAACAATGATATCAGATTCATAGTCGCTAGCAATATTTACGTACTACAATTAATATAGATTTCTAAAATTTTAATAATGTCCACGCTAAGTGACATTTATAACATATTCCTCTACGGCAGTGTCATATTAAATGATATATGATGTTATTGCTCTGATACAGCTTTCATTTACGTATTCAGACAATATTTTTCAACTATATAAAGAAACTATCACGCACGTCTTAAGACAAATTATTTATCTTACTTAATAGAATGGAAATAAAATTATATTCTGGAAATGCCATGAACATAAAATTATTCATGTATACCTACCATGTGAAATTGATGATACATTCAGATATTTGGGATTAAAATGGAATATCTGGCTGTAATTATGTTACTGTCTTAAAAATCACAGGAATGCCATACATATGAAGCGTGTCTGTTATGTCTGTTTTTTTTCAGCTGTATTGTCACCACTACGTGTAATTTATGTCATAAAAATTGTTCACAAGTATTTACTGTATCACTTGTTATTAAAAATATATGTTTAACTGGTCCCCGTTCCATGGTGCTATGCACCAAAGGTCTTTGTACAACCAGAGTCAACGGGAACCAGTTTAAATATATATATATACGGCATTGCACGGTACGGTACGGCACGGCATGGCACGGTACGGTATGTCAGGGCCGGGCAAGACAAGGCAAGGCAGGGTATTGTATTTATTTCAAATTTTCAAAAAGTCTTAAAAAGTCTTAGCGAAAACACTAACAATTATTTTCGTTATGGCTGTGATTACTTGGTAGTTCTATAAAGAAAATTATTTTACGCGGAATTTGCAACATATCAGACTATTTTGATAAACATAAGGCATGCACTACATAGATTCATCTGAGTCTTTACACCGACACATCTCCCAAATCTCTGTGGTATTCTTCAGTTCATATTTGAATGAATTGGCCTGAATACAATTTCGTGATGCGTTAGCATAAAGTCAAATAAAGTTTACTTGTATTTAAAATAATTTAATTCAAATAATGTTTTGATAGCAGCTACTCCGTTGTGAGACGAAAGTGCCGCCATTTATTCATATTATTTTCAATCATTGTATACTTAAATAGCGTAGAAATTCCTGCCGTAAAATCGTAACCAATTCCCACATCACACACGGTTTGATGTGTATTGACGAAAGATGTCGGATAAATGTATTAGTGTGTTTGCCATACTGCGGTTCTCAAATGTTACAGAATATTTGACCAAAAAAGAAAGAATTTAAATGCGTGATAAAACTTTCTGAATTTACTATAACCGTGCTGCACTGTAATATTATCTTAAAAACTTATAACAAGACAATAACTCAATATAAAAACCAACTCAATATAAAAACCAATTCTAAATTAAGGCCAACTCAATTAAAGACCAACTCTATATAACGACCAACTCTATACAAAGACTAACTCTTTGTAAAGACCAACCCAATAATAATTGCAGCTAAATATCCGTTGTTGAGAATAATTCTATACTATGATCAATTCAATGGTAATGCATTGGCAAAAATACCGATTTTCCTCCATATGTGGAGAAGTTGCCGGTTGCTTGCGGAAGGATAAGTTAGTACTGGTTAGTATACAGTCCAGGAAAACTGTTTAGGTGAACAGGCCACTGTATATAACTGAAAAATGGCAGTAGTGTTTTTATATTTCCAACAACTGTCCTTTATTCTATTGATGTGAATGGAGACATATATGAATGTAATGAAATAATTACTCGGATCATCAGGAATTCGCTATAATCATGTTCTACTGTATCTGAATACAGTCAAACCTATAAACAAAAGCCATCTTTGGGAAAGACAAAATGTGGCCTTTATTGACAGATGACCTTTATTCGGAGGTCGGTTTGTTCTAAATAATCAGTGACGGTTTTTTCAAGGAATGGCCTTTATTCACAGGGTGGTCTTTATGATAACGAGTTAAGAACATTGCTTACTTTTGTTTCTTATTTCCAGTTTAAGCACCATTAAGAAACGTACTTTTCAAAATCGTTTAAATTCCAGTTCAAAACTAATTTTAGAATAAACGTCATATAAATCAATCATTTATGTAAATTGTTCTCGAAATGTTTACACATCTAAATATCACACTGGCTCGTAAATTCACATCAAATTCTAACTTTCTGAAACGGTGTTCGTTTATTTCCCAAGGACAGTAAAGTAGCTTTCAGACACTACTTTAAAACTATAGTGCCTAACAGCATTCATTTGGATAACAACAGAGAAAATGCTGACTTTGATACAGAGCAAACTAAACGGCATCTCTTGAATCAGCATTAAGATAACTTGTACGCGCTCGAAATATTATGAAACCTCACATTACGACCACTTTATATCCACTTCATTATAATGACCACCTACTTGGTCGGTTTTACAATATTTCTTCCATATTTCAACTTCTGTTGATACCGAAATCACCTTATTTGTCTCAAAAATGGTCCAAATTGCAACAGCTTGGGTCGTTTGGGGATTCTTTCAGCTTCTAACCGTAGAGGAAGAGCATAGGAGTACTCCTGTAGAACAACTGATCTTCCTAAAGTCAGCTGGACAGTTTCTTCATATGGGATATTTTCTTGTCCCATGTGGGGTTCGACCTCACAGTGATGAAGGGCTAGTGATTACTAGACAGAGAACAACGAAGGTCCATGTAACGGAACAATGCGTAAGTAAGCAAATACAGGGAAACACGGTTATGGCGAACGGTTATGAACAGAAATCGGATGAAGTAATGAAGTATAAAGTAATTCGCCCCACCACACCTTTCTTTATTCCAATATGAAGGACATAGTAATAAATACTGTGAAATATGGATAAAATAAAGTAATTTGGTCCCCAGGAATTCACTATAACCATTTGCTACCGTATTCTGGCCCTCCGTCAGAATTCAATTCAATTCTTATTTACTTGTCTCCGGTATCCGCTAAATGCAAATGTTATTAAATAAAGAGTTACGATTCAAATGCACAACATTCGGTGCCGATCCTAATGAAACCAAAATAATGGTAAATGGATGAGAAAATCCTGACTTCATTCGTTGATAATATTCTGAAACATTAACAATGCCACAGTGAGCTAATGGTAGTTCGGTCGGTGTGATTAGTTTTTCATTATGAAGTCAGGTCAACTTTGGAGTTGATACAGTTTTGACTATCACTTCCTTCTAATTTGGTTTTTGTCCCATTCCGTGATTTAACCAGTCTGGTTTTCTATAGTGATCTCCCATTTTGTATATTCACCCAAAAGTTGATCTTGTTACAAATCAGTCACAGTTCCGGCATAATCTCTTTCAATATCTTCTAAACTGCTTTCACCATTTACAAGACGATGAACAATGACTGTGTAAGGATGCGTTTATGCCAAGGTATTTAGCGAGAAATATGTATGTCGTAAACTACATGGTCATTTTAAACTTATGGGAAAATAATGGTATTTGAACCCATTTCTACATAGAAATGTGTCTTATAAAACATCGTGATGTGAAGATTTCAATTTCCGGTTTTAACGCCTGTTAACAACGGCATTTCTTTTAACCTATCCAGATCCATTTGATTCTGTACCAGCGCCATTCATGTTCTCCTTAAGCACAGTAAACCCCCTCCATACCGGACTCCCTGAAAACCGGAATTCTCCAAACATCTGATGACTATTTAAGTCCAATATTTTCTCTCCCATGCACAAAAGTTCTCTGAAAACCGGAATTCTCAGGAAACCGAACTTTTGGCCCAGTCCGGAAGGGGTCCATTTTTCAGGGGTTATACAAGAAATTGCTAACTTCCCTTCGCGAATAGCTCTAGTACAGTGTTAAACATAAAGGCTCACTAAATGTTCGCAGAGTACAAATACTGCACTAATACATATTTAAGGGTTGATTTACCACATTTTAAAGCCATGATGCACCCCATGACGTCTATAAAGCTAACACGTACAAACATATCACGTCTAAATGTGATCATCAAATGAAATATTAGTACTGGTGTTTAAAATTTTATAGCATTTAATATGCTGGTCTATCTTTCTAGCTAATATATTTGAAAACAAATTGCAGCAAAAAACAAACAAACGCAGTATCGCACATTAACATTTGCATTGGAAACAGCACTCCCTTTTGGAAAAAGCTTACCTTCGTGGATGTAAACAAGTAATGAATTATTCACTGCTTATTCTGCGTCACAAGAAATTTGGATTTTAATCTTATTAGATATAACATTTGGTTGTCATGTACAGACAATTATACGACTCGGATGCTGGTCTGTCTTCTTTGTCAGAGATAAAACAAAGAGACTAACAATAGACTTATGTTAACTTTTACTACCCGCACCCTACACAATAAATACCATTAAATTACGGGGTTTTTTTTGTTGCTGTTGTTTTACAAAGACTAACAAGAAAGGAATCAGGTGAGAACCAGATATACATTTGACCAACTTCTGTAGGTATTTAAAAAAAGGATAGTCTAGTAAAAACAACTATAGGGAACTCGGATGGAGTAAATAATCGGATATAGTGAAGTATATATCCCTTAAACACACCCTTACTTATTTCAATCTCATTGATATAGTGAAATATGAATATACTGAAGTAATTGTTCAGATGGGAATTCACTATAACCGTGTTATACTGTACTTTATTAGGCATTTCATCATCATCATCATCATCTTTTATTCTGTCTGTAATAAAGCGAGCATCGTTGTTGCCTCCTTGATACTTTGAAGCACAACCTATTATTTTTTTTCTCTAAATGTTCACCATTCATGCCAGCGTATTACAATAATCTTCATTTTCCATCACCGTTGTTTCATTTTTGTGTCTATTGGACATCAAACGGTACGTGCTAATGTTTCGTGTTCTCTGCGGATAGCATCGGTTTTGTGAGAATGTCATGCAATGATGTTATTTAGATCGTGTTTGATAACAAGCATAATGCAAATCCATAGAAAATGTATTTCTATAAATACAAACCAATATGATCATATTGACGATAACTTCGTTAGTCTTCGTTATTTTCAGCATTTTACGAGACGTCCATAGTGAGGCGATATAGTGGAAATGTTTGCGTTTTAACGAAAGCATTAAACATGACACAATTGTAGGTGACAGCATTTTATATGATTTAGGCTATGGAACCCGTTTCATTTTCTTCAAAATGGCCGTCAATATGGCTGCTGAATTATAGAAATGTTGAATATTAAAGATGGGTCCTTAACTAAAGTTAATTGTTCCATACCAGCCCAAAGTTCAATGCTTTTATCAAATTCTTATTTTAAAGTGAACAATTCTACAAATTTTGTTCACCACATTGCCTCACCATCAAGATATTTAATTATATTTCAAAGGATCTTTCATGGTGGAGTGGGCATGCAAAAACAAGCCCCTCACCGCTGTGAGTTCGAATCCTAATCTGGACCAAATTTCACATGTGAGAAAGCTGTCCAGCTAGCTTAAGGAAGGACATGTTTGTACTTTAAAACATGTTAAACTTATTATTCAATTTTTCAAACGAATTGGGGAAAATTTAGAATTATTTGTGTTGTGTGACTTATACATGCGTTGTGACTAATATATATTTGGTTCTCTGTTGCAGGCCATACTCTTCTATGAAATTTGGAAAAATGTCGATTTTCCTCCATATGTGAAGTTGTCGGCTCTTTGTGGAAGAGTAAGTTAGTACAGGTTAGTATACAGTCCAGGAAAACTGGTTAGGTGAACTAATCGCCGTATATAACTGAAAAATTGTTGAAAAACAGCGTTAAACCCAGTGAAACAAACAAATACAATGAACATGTAACAGTGTTGTATATATAATATATGTGTTTATAGTAGTTTGTATGCCTGTCTGCCCGATTAGCTCAGTTGGTAGAGCAGCTGACTTACAAGCAGAAGGTCGCGGGTTCGAGCCCCGCATCGGGAACTTTATTTTCTGCCTCCTATTACATTGGTGCGACTAGACTTGGAATCCTAGAGCTAGGATGAAGCAAAGGCTGGGTTAGCTTAAAGACACTGTGGTTGGCGCTTAATAATTGATTAAAGGAAGGAGGAATGTAGCAGTGCTGTATATATAATATATGTGTTAATAGTTGTTTGTATGCCTGTCTGCCTGATTAGCTGAGTTGGTAGAGATGCTAACTTGCAAGCAGAAGGTCGCGGGTTCGAGCCCCGCATCGGGAACTTTATTTTCTGCCTCCTATTACAAACATAAGCATCACCTCGTTTCATAAAAGAATTGACAGACACTTCCAAATAAGTCTATCATACCTCGCGTATAGAAATTTATCTACGAGTCTTTCCAAGCATATTATAAAGTGTATCACACAAAGTGATCTCATTTGTCAAATAAAAGTACCCATCCCAATTATTTGCCAATAATCTGACAATAAACAAATAAACCTCCAAATATTTGAGAGCTTTTTGTGTGACAGATAAAAGATTCTAATTCTTATTTGATTCGTGTATATCGAACTTCAGATGAAGGAGCATGATTCTCAATGAGCCCAAATGAACCCATTGTTGTCAAATTTACAAAACGCAATACTTCGATTATACTTATTAACAAGAAGAGATCCACAAATTTGCGTTTGAATGCATTTAGATTTGTCTAATGCAAACAAAGAACACAAGTCTTGATGTTGAAAAATAACATAAAAATAAAAAAAAAACACTTGTAATTTAAGATGCTGTTCGGAATGAACGAATAGTTGCGTACATGTATTCAATGAAAGATTTGTTCAATGGAGTTGAACGTCGCAACCAGGGTCAATTGATGACTTTTTAACTTACACAATGAAGAGTCTAGGCTTACACCTGGGTAGAACCACTGACCTTCAGAGACCATAACCACTCGAACACGGTGCCCCCACCCCATCAGATCATTACCACAGGCATATTGACATTACAATAATTTATCAATGCTTATTTAAAGACATGACAGGACACATGCGTGTACAGTATCGATGTGGCTGTATATTACTCGTCCATCTTTGTGCAATAGTTTGAACTACACATTTTAGAATATTAATGATGGAAGACTTTCTTATAATTGGGGAGAGTTCAAGTCGCATCAGCAACCATGGTCAAGCCATTTAACGGTGGAAGAACACACCATGCGTACCTGATTAGAACCACCGACCTTCCGTTTAATCCTTTAGTTTAACGGCTTTCTCACATGTGAAATTGCTGGCTGTTTGTATGACATTAAACCCTACAAAATATTTCTATCAAAGTTCGAAATTCATGTCATGATTGAAATTCTTATATAAATGTTTTTTTCTTGAGAGATTTTATCCACTGCGTTATGTTCATTATGATCATTTCGTTATTTTACCGGTACTTCTCTTACATCACAACATCGTAAATAAAGTCTGAAAGATGAGAAAACATCTTGTTGCGGCATGTTTTGTCTCTTTATATAATATTTCTAGTTTCTTCTCCATCTTTTTTTTTGGATTCAAAGCGTAACGTTTTATTCCATGTAGAACGAATAAATATATATTTCCAGCTTAATTGTCTTTGTATGTCTGTCATCAAATCATTAGTGATTACATGTTCTCAACAGTAATGAATAAGATACAGCCCGTTTTTCATTGCAAATAATACTGCTTTCTTGGTTAAAGAATAATTCCAAGATTAGAAACTAGGCTATGGATCATTATGCAAATCATTATTCGTCTCCATGAGAAAGCGCACGATCCTTTTATTTGATGGACTAGAATTTGACGCTCAGCACATCTAATAATTCTTCCACTGCTACAGAGTCTATTGTATTTAGTCCTTGAAGGATTTACTTATTTTTCTTTTTTTGATAGGGAGAAATCAAAGCATTGTCCGGAAACATTTACATGGTGTTTTTGAATACTCGTACAAATCTGTGAGTTGCTATCAGTGAAATGTAAGTATTAAATCCATACCAAGCGCATACTCTACAAGGTGTGTTAATTTGCATAGAAAGTTGGCGAAATAATAAGCACCGTCCATAGCAGTAAAAGTTCATGAAGAGTCAGACATTTTAGGTTTGTCTATATATTTCTATAAACCAACAACCGAACACTACAAAAATGCCCATGTTTCAAGTAGATTCGACCATATTCAAATAGTCTGCCAATCACATGTCACATTAGTTTTGTTTCATTAAAGAACAGGTGTGATAGATTTACTTTTTAAACAATACAATGCAATGTAAACCATATTTTAATTTTCATTTTCAAGTTCTTGTGATTGTGTGTATTATATATCAATAATGTGCTCATGAACAGAAACACAGACATGCTTGTAAAAACAACACAATACTTTTCACAGATGAAAGTAAACTATATTTATTTACGAAAAGCACAAGCTTTTAACACATATTTGTTTGTGTATATTAGCATAAACAATCACTCAGAGCACATTCATCTCGCGGTCAACGCATTCAAGTTGCATTTAGAAAAACAAAATAATGAACAGGAATAGTAAAGTTTTTTTCTAATACATTCAAGATCTTCTGTATCTATGTCTTCTGTGTGCATTCGGCGGTAAACCAGACGTTGGAGGATGGGGGAGAAGGTTCTTTGCAGTACAGACAGATGTTCCTCGGTGCAAAATGTTTCTTGAACGTTCAGATGCGCTTGTTGACTGATTGTTGATATCTGTTCCACTAATCGCTGGTAGCATTGAATAAGATTTTACGATTGATTTGCAAGGCTTTGGTGTTTTGTTGTCTTCGTCAGATTTAACATTTTCATCATAAGATTCATTACGAGCATTATCCTTCATCAACATTTCAATTTTTAGTTCATTCAATTGGGTAGCTTTAAGTTTAACTTCAATATCCATAGCTTCATTGATTTCCTCCAATTCACTAGCTTCACGCTGGTACCTCTCAATTTCACCTTTAATAAATTTATGCTCAATTCTGTTTTGTGTCTCAGTTATCTTATTCGTCAAGCTGCGAAGCTCATTACGCATTTCTTTGTTCTTACCCTTTAAATGATTCATTTCAAGTTTTTGCTCTGACTTCCTAAACTTCATTCTCACATTTTCCCTTTCGATATCTTTCAGCTTTATCATGGCATCGGCGTACTCTTTCGTAACTTTCTTAACGTATTCACGTTCTTCTTCAGCATGTTCTAACAAGTTTTCAATCTCCCTGAACACGAAAAATAAGTTTATTTATTTGAGAATCATTTCTGTTGGATGAATTGATACATAATGTCACAAAAACATTGAAAAAATAGTTTGGTTAGTTTCGGCAGTCATATTTTAGTGTATGTTAAATTTGTACAGGTATTTCTCATCAAAGTCTCGTACTGTCTGAAGTAGACCGTATGTTTATAAATTCCACTCCCCAATAGCAAGTACAGAAGTTGAGAATGTGTTTAATCAAGGAGAATATGACGGGTAACAATTGATAAAAGGCTTGTCGTTTCTTCGTCCAAAGTATTATATGTACTATGTTTTACCTCTTTTGTTTTTCAATTTCATTCTTCTTGTGTTCTATTAAAACTTCATTTTCCATGTGTTCATTCAGAAGTCCATCGTACTTCTTCATTAGTTCATGAACATCTTCACCTGATGAAAGATAAATTAAAATTAGAGCTTGCATTAAAGCATATATGTATCATTGTCAAGCTTTTTGTCAAAATACGTGAAACTATTTCAGGTTTGTATCATTTCTCAGAGGCCTCCCAAACATGCCATTTAATAATTAGTAAAGGTTACAGAATATATACTTTTTACATGTCTAAGTTAGTTAAACAGCCATGTTTATTAAATAAGGACTCCAAAACTGGATACAAATTTTGAACACCTACTTTAATGAACCTAATTAACATGACACTACGTGACAACGTGTCGTTGGATACAGTACAGTCAGCAGACAGCTACTTAAAACCAGAAATGGAATATGCGATATCTCCTTATGATTTCCTAATACCTTCCAACCAGTGAACTACTAAGATATTACTGAAGAAATTTTATTTGTCTCTGTCTGTTTTAGGAGGAAAGAATAAAGTTTAGTTAAAAATGAAATGCTTTAATGGAATGTAGATTGGAATAAAAAATAATAAATATTGCCACAAAGTATTTCTCGAAAAAGTTACACATATAACATGTAACAGACTCTGAGTCTGTTGTGTGTTAGTGAGAGTTAGAGGTGATTTATTTTTATTTTGGGTTTAGTTTTAATTGTTTGTGTGGCTGATCGTCTAATGTTTTTTTCATATAATTTTCACTAACAACATAGTTACATGCAACAATTTTAGTAACTCTCTTATTTTATTTAGTCTGAATTCATAGAACGGAATATAAGTATTAATTTATATAGAACAGATAAGATGAATAAATTTCAAATATAGCGTATAAAATGTTTAAGACAGTATTATTAGGAACTGTTATTTTTTTAGATTTGATATTTTACATTAAGTGAGCTAGTCATACGGTCATAGTTTGTAACTATGAAATTTAGTCTAAAGCAATTATGCATATATATACTAAATTTTATGGTCACATGACCTATAAAATATAAAACATTCAATAATTGGATGAGTAAGTTTAAGACTGACCAATAGATAGTACACGTAGTTATACAAAAAACAAAATGGATGCGTCCATGCAGAAAGTATAGGCTAAACAGAAATGAAGTATTGAATTTTGGATTAACTTAAGGTGAATCGAGCTATCACAAACATATCAAATATTACTTACCGTTGTCATTATCTGTTGGATTCAGAAAGTTTGTTCTATTGATTGGTGGTAGATGTTCATTGGATACAGAAAGATGGTGTGAAGAGATCGTCACCTTTCCACCATGTGGTGTAGATCTCTTTCTGCGTCTTGTTTCAACATGTGGTAAAACAGTAGATGATTTGTTTGAGATCTTTGAAAATGCCATACTAGCAAGTCTGAAACAGATTATTAACACAAACATAATCACGTTTTGATTAAACAGTGACTTTCAGAATCATTTTTTTCTTTTTATATACATGTTATGATCGTTTTGAATAAATTTTGATCCACGTAGCAATAATATTCAGTCTCGAGTCCTTCAGGACAGCAGGGGAAAAACGGGCCGAAATTAAGTGACAGTTTTAAACAGACGGTCTAATTCTCTAGAAGTGTTTTTACTGGCTAATAAATACGGAATCAAATATAAAGTATACAGACCAGTACCTAAAAATTGATTGAATCAACAGAAAACTGAACAAAATGAATGGTTCAGACAATTATTACCCCCCTCGGTACAATGCTCTGCCCATGTCGGTCGGTCGAGAACGTTTGGGCATACGACACAAAGATTTGGTTTGGAGGTTGATTGTATCTTGTAGATGATCCCTATTGGTTTTGTGGTAAGTTGGTCGAAGTTCAAGGTCACCATGTCCTTGACCACGAAATGAAAAGCTTGTCCGATCAATAACTAGAAATACGAGAACGTAACTAGAGAACGCTTTGGTCTACAGCCAGCAGAATCAGTGGGGAGGTTGGTTGTGCCATGTTCATGATCCCTATTGATTTTATGGTATATAGGTCAAAGGTCAAGGACCCCGTGTCCTCAAAGCTCGTTCGATCAATAACAAGAGAACGTCTGGGCGTACAGTCCTTAGATTTGGTACGGGTGTTTGTTTGGACCAGCAAACCCCTATTGATTTTAAAGTGCCTAAGCCAAATGTCAAGTTTACAATGACTAGTCAACGTTTTAATGATCTCAGCAACAAAAAGCTTGTCAATTAATAAGAGAATGATTTTGAGGTCAACAGGTCAATGCTAGCTTAACACCGACCACTAAAAGCTTGTCAGACTAATGACTAGAGAACACTTTGGCCTGCAGCCCGTAGATTCAATAAGTAGGTAGGTTACCATAAATAGTGTACAGTATGCTGCGTCTCCTTTTGTTTCTGTACTTAAAATATTTTTATCAGATTTAGTCAATCGTACCTGAGTGTTTTGACAATGACAAGAATTTTTGAATTTTGAAGTCGGGTTGTTTTATATCATGTTGCATCGGCATTATGTAGTCGATGTTGGGGGGTACATGTTTCACAAACATCTCTTCTTGTACATATGAGTCTTATTTAGGTATGCATTTATTTCGATTAAATTACATACATACAAATAATATCGTTTATGCATTGTATCATCTGTTTAAATTCATCGACCGCTTTTTAAAGAAATGATTTTTTTCACAAAGCTATGATTTGCACCGCATTTGTTAAACTTGAAATGCCACGCCTTTTAAAACAAATAAGAAAATTAATGATATAAAGATCCATGCATAATGGGAGCTTACGAAGCAAAGGGATTTACCTTACCTTATAATTTTGCTGTAAATGTAAATATTATCAGTTATATTTTGTTCGATTCTTTGCGTGTATATCAGTCGCCTCCTTGTCTTTGAATGTGTAACTAACGTCAATGACGTCACATATAATAGGACGATTATCTCTGACGTCAGTGACGTTACGGAATCGAACGTAAATTACCGAATATCGCCATATAATCATTCTTCCGTTAATGATTGCAACTTGTCTTTATACAGTATTCCTCGGTAAAAATAGGTGGTGTATGTTATAAAAATGTGATAGGGCGACCGTTACGATACAGAACAGTTTCTTTACAGGACAGACAATACTGAAATTTTGACTGGAAAAAATGGAAATTCTCTCAATTTTTACATATTACTAATATCAACATTGTCTTAACTTCCATTACCAGAATCCGCGATGCACTCTCCATCGTCTACAAATCAACTTCTACCAAATGAATTATTATATTTTCTTTTTTCTATCAATCTTTTACAGGAAGAACTCCATAATTTCAGAAGTAGAATGTTTTATTGACAGATTGTTGACAGGCGGTTTAAATTTGTACATTTATTTGACATACGAGTACAAAAATGTGTATTTTATCACATTACTTATTGACAAGTAAGATGTATGTAGATAATTATGGATTAATTCAGGATAAAAAGATTTAAGGGACTACCATTTTCCCTGAAAATAGTTTATTGTCCTACTTCCATCCTGCCTTATTAGTTGCTAACTGTCAAATATTCATAAAAGAGAGGCAGACGCTTCTACGCCACATCTGTACACACGTGTATACTTAATACATACCCGGATCATGTTGTAAAAATACAATAATTATACATCGGTAATTATACCGTCCGTTCGTCCGTCTGTAGACGAAATCTTGTGAGCGTTTCTTCTCCGAACGGCTGGTTGGATTTTTATAAAACTTTACCAGCACATTAGGCATTATGTCTCCTTGCGCATATTGTAAAAAACATATTTGGATTTATTCTCACAGAGTAATGTTCCTCTTTTACATTGTACTTGTCTGTAGACAAAATCTTGAGTGAGCCTCTTCTCCTAAATTGCTTTATCTTAAGTTAATAAGCTGTTTAAAAATGGCTCTGCGGGGGGTATTTAATCACCTTCAGTGATAGTTCTAGATTTACTTGAAATTAAACGTTAAGTAAATACAATACTGTCTGTGCAATTTTAAACTAGAAAGTTTTTTCTTGAAAATCGAAATTCATGGTCTGTTGAAAATGAAAGGTGTTTTTACCATATGTCTAACACTAGCGAGGCGTTAAACAAAATACATAAAAGGCGTTTACTTGAAGCGAAACCTGGAATCAGTTTTACAGACAAATCTTAGCTAAGGCTACATTAAATGTTGGTGTATGGATACATGTCCAAAACCTTTAACAGTGTGTAGGTAGGTTTTTTTCTCCCTGTTTTTGTAAACGTGATATGATTGTACTGAGAATGAATCAAAGTCGTGAGAGGACTGTCTTCGGCTGGTTTTGCAGTGTTACAAGTTCTTTTTGAAGTTCGTTGCTATACTTTTCGTCAAACCCCTTCAGTGCTAACTTTGACCCATAGAAAATACACGTATGTACAGATTGACTGGTACACCTCAAGATGAGATGCAAGAAACTGATATTGCTGCCTGCAATCCTGTTTATTTAATGTCTTTCGTAGATTTTCTGCTTTGTGGGAAACAACCCAATAGTGAATCTTAAGGAGAGTCTACTTTCCAATTGCAGTAAGACGAAACGCGTATTATGGTATAATTGTTCGGCTAGTTTCTTATTCCCCCTTTACTCGCCATACAGTAGACAATGTATGATTTTTTAACATTCTAACGGTAAATCCAAAGTGCAAAAAATGAGACGAATCGTTCCTCGAATTTTCATAAAGGTATGTTTGAGAAATACAATAGAAAAGTTTTTCAACCTATCTACCATTTGTTTTGTCAAATATTCTTAGGCTTTTGTTTTTCTAGCCCTGCCGACATGACTGCATCGTTTCATTGTAATAATTTTATGCTGTCCATCTTAAACTGATTCCCTGATAATTATTTTTTTTTCATTGGGGCTTAACTCCGCACAAACAACAAAGGTTATTAGACTCTCTAGCCTTCACAGCGGATAAAGACCCCAGGCTTACACCTGGATAGGACTCTCGACCTTCCATAAGCTAGCTGGACAGCTTCTTCGCATATGAAGTTTGGTCCCGAGATTTGAACTCACAGCGTTGAGGGACTAGTGGTTATGCTTGCCAGAGACAATAAACACGGAGGCCCCTATAGATATTTATTGAGTATTGTATTTATCCATCAAGTCTGGGAACAGCTTAAATATAACAGATTTTAGAAATAGTGTTGTAAAAGTAATCTTGGTTATAATATGTAGGCCTTTTGCTTCTTACTGAAAAATCACTATTCAGTAAAGAGCCAAACCATTTTTTGCCAAATTTTGTAAGTTTAGTTAGCGTTTCATACTACCTACATGACGTATAATCCAAATGCGTCAATATGAGAATTCTGTCCATGTCTTATTTCAAATTAAAGTCCAAATAAAGGGTTTGCAGTAAGGCAGTATAGGCCTACAACGATCAACAAAGTTTTATAAGGAAAACAACCGTAAGTCAAGCAATTACAAGACATATTCTGCAGGTGAGCAGAACTAACGCAGCTAACAGCTATCTGGTGATTTGGTAAACAAAGGTTATCACAGGTAATGGATAAATTTTGTTAAAACCTGTATCTAGTTTTTCTATAGCTTCAAAAGATTCTTTGTTACATCATGCAGATCTTCCTGACTTCAGTAGATGCTGAGATCAACTAATGAATGTTAAACTGGAATAACCTGAAAAGCATGCTTTAATTTACTTACGTAGTGTGCCTTAATGGTGGACAGATGTTCATAGGTGCGTTCTACTCTATTCCGTCTAATTCCAATTTGATTATGTTTGTTTTTGTCTGCCCTTCATAAACCACGCTTAGTACTTATGAAATATTTATGGAAATCAAATTACCACATCAACACAACATTATATGCTCCCTTTGAGGTAACCCTGACGATTCTAAAGCTAGGTTTCAATCCATTACGAAAATGTCAAAGTCACAGATAGTGCGGAAAGCGCCATTTATCTGATTAACTCAAGTTCGAAGCGGTCATGCTTACGCCTTCCTCTGGACAACCCAATTATCTGTTTTTATCTGACAAGGTAAGTGTTAAGTGCAAATGGATATCTTTAAATATTCGCAGCACTGTCGTGAACATATTTAAATGTCGATTATTTACGCATTCGTCTAGTCTAGCATCGCGTTTTCTTCTTCGTCACGAATGGAGTGTACCGAACATTGGGTGCCAATACGCTAGCGCTGTGTGGGCGAGTCACTATGACATCTTTTGATACCAATAAATGAATTTCAAATCAAAAAGGAATTTCGTCCAACAAGACTAGTCCATTGGAATAGGTTTAACTGGTAATGTTGTGATATGATACAAATGTTCGCATCAGGTCTTCGGATTGGAACAGCAGACATTTCCTTGTCCGTTCAATCAGACGTACACATATTTTAAGCCGTTCAATGGTGTCTCCTTAGAAAATGTGCTTACTGAACAGTGACAGTTGGTGAGATAAATGTTAGGTCAGATGCCTCTGTGAAGCTAAACGAGCTACTTGTTTCTTATTTAGTAATTTTTTTATAAAAAGGTGAAAATATTGGATTTATGGGAATGCTTTGCTACAGACTGTCCCAAGATGGTACCCTGTTGGAGACTGTGTTTGTCCTCTATATCATACGCATATTTGGAATGGGGTAATTTTTCTGGCATGGTGAGATAGCAATGAATAGTTCAACAAGATGGTTGGTTTGATTGACAGGATCATCTAAATGTAAGCGAAACCGTGCAAAGTATCCAAAATTGAAAGCTTTGTTTTCATTACCTTGCTGTCACGACATATTTGGGTTTCCAGCTTGGGTTTGGTTTTCGGGGGGGGGGGTAGTATTTGGGGAGGCGAAGGTTGAATTTTTTTGTACGTGTTTTTCTAGGATTCCTACTCTTGTTGACATACAAAAATTCCATATTTCAACACATAATTACAAAGTTATAAACACAGACATATTATTTAATAAGTCTCTGTTGTAAGCCAACCAAACACTGTATATAACTTAATACAGCAACTAACACAGATCAGAATATCACAAAGCACGCTCACACAAACCAACCAATCCAACAAAACACCTGACATCATTCATTTTGAAATGAATGATATTTTTAGTTATAGCCAAAGAGTATAAAAGAAAGATAACTTCAGTATTCATACATGAAAGATACACTTGAATTACGTTCCTCTATCTTTGGGATAAAACCAGCATCAGGATAAAACGAACCATTACTTTTATACTGCTCAGGCAATACTTATTTTGATTAATTACGAGATATTTACCGAAAGAAGTTCTGGTTAAACAAAGCCAATAACTGCAGCTAATAACCATGAGCATTAGTAACAGACCTATGATTGTAAAATTGCAATTAATCCTTTATAAAATATCATACTTTAACATAAAATTACCTTAAATGGGAAAAAAATCGCAAAATTCGACTCTATTCAATTGCTATATATTACATATTTATATTATTATAATATTATTCTGGGTTTAATTATGATGTTTTAAACAGCATTTATTGCAATTTTATCATCACAGGTCCGTTACAAATGCCTGTGCTAAGAACTATAAATTTCAATGTTTATTCAACTTAGGAACATTTTGGAAAAAGGAAAAATAACAAGACTAAGTATTAATATCCTCCAACATTTAATAATCAGAAGGTTATAACCTTACAAATACAAAAGGCTATTCTTCAGGTCATTTTTTTTTTGCCCAATACAAAATTTAATTATATCAGAAAACAAAATAGTCTTCAAACAGTGGCATGGGGCTATACTTTTGCCCCGAATCAGAACCAAAAAAAAACAAATACAATTGATTCCATTTAATATCTACCTTAATTATCCTGAATGAGAGGACATAATTATCGAAACTTGAAAAAATTAGATACAACAAATATTTTTTATTTGTTAGAAGTGTGGAACACACCAGAAAATTCATTAAATTATCATATACATGTACCCTGAAAAGAAAATTAATCAATTTAAAAAAGGTACTTAAAGATAAGAATTTTTTTTAAAACAAGCACACTACACCATAATTATTACTTTATTACAATACAGTAAAACCTGAAATAGTGACCACCTCAATATTATGACCACCTTGTTATAACAACCACTTATTTTTGGAGCAACTTCCAATAACTCCCATGTAATTCAACTTAGTAGAGACCCTGATTATTACGACCAATTTTTTGTGTCCAGAAGGTGGTCTCATTATTGAGGTTTTACTGCATACTGCATTGATTTTAATGCTAGATGCATGTTTACATGAAAACTAATGCTGGGGAGAAGAATGGGATCCATGACATGGACATACTAAAGGTAAGATAGCAGTTTGCAAACTTAAAACTCTGCTAGAGGTATACAATTCAGGTATCTACCTTTAAAAGCTAGGCCATCGCCGTGGTCTAGTGGTTAGTGCGCTGGACTTGCAACCCGGAGATCTGGGTTTGAATCCCGGTTGCGACAGGTCATACCATATGAAAATTTGACAAAAATATCAATTTTCTTCCATATATGGAGAAGTTGCCGGCTCCTTGTGGAAGGGTAGGTTAGTACTGGTTAGTATACAGTCCAGGAAAACTGGTTAGATGAACCGGTAGCCGTATATAACTGAAAGATTGTTGAAAGATGGTGTTAAACCCCAGTGACTATAAGTCACATAAAAACAAAAACAAACCTTTAAAAGCTGGCCATAGATTGCCAAAGCAATTAATAGGATAAAAGATGTTTTAAAGTTTAAAAACATCTAAATTGACAAATACATAAATACATATGTGTCCACGAAATGTGCGCCAGAACTTAAAAATGGAAAACAATTGTACAAACAATGATTAATTGTGAAAAAAGAAGGGGGACAAGTGATACAATAGAATGATAATGATTATGACCTTGAAACAAGGTCATAAACTTGAGATTGAACTCTTAGTTCAAATCTCATATTTTATTCCATCAATGAAATTGATATGAATATGTATGGAAACAGTAAACAGAGTTAACTTATCAATAAAAATACACTGAGAAAGAAACCGAGCTTAGAGAGTGTTCCTGAGTTTGATAACAGGGGCCAGGGTTCGAGGTTATAAAACTTGAGATCGGTCTCCAAGTTCAAATCTCATATCTTGTCTTCTAATGTTTCAAAGTTAATTATGATCAAACAATAATGATATTATCAATACATTATTCTGACAGTATAGTTGACCTGAATATGTGTTTAAACTCTATCTTTTTAACCGTAATACTTTGAGAATGGAATTGAAATTTGAGCTTGGAGACTGTTCTCAAGTTTTATAACCTCGGGGCCAGGACTTAAATGAAATCAATGACTTCGGCATCTTCACAATTGTTAACAAAAGTTTAAGTTCTTATGAGTAGCCCATGATTTCAGTCATTGAATATGATTGATATAAGTTTCAATATTTTTGAATATCTAAAACAATTTTATGATTTATTTTATTTTTTTATCCTAAAATACAACGATTTCTGAAAAAAACTAAGCAAACCTGAAGTCTAGTTTCCTGAGCTTGTAATGTTATACAGGAATATCAATAGTGATAAATTATTGTCCCTTATATACTAAAAATAGAAAAGGGTCCATAAAGGGCATTAATTCTGTACAGTAAGATCACTCTTTAAGACCTCTTAAAATACCACAACCATCTCATTAAACATATTTTTGGTTCAATTTTACTTATTTCTGTTTCTACTGGATAATTAAATTCACACAATATCTTTTTTGGTCTAAGAGGTAGCCAGTCTTAACATTGAGTTTTTACTGTACAATGCGAATACAAAAATTAAATCAGCATGCCATCCTTAAAAATAAGTTGGTTTGCAATTATGTAATTCAAACTTCTAACCATGGGTCGGTAGTCATTTTGTTTTGTTTATTAACATTATAATTATCCTTGTACTAAAAATGAAAAACTGGAATAAAGAACAAATTTTTTGTCAAAATCCCTAGAAAGTTTTGGGTCGAGGTATTTTTAATGAGACCATTGCATAACTGCAAACTAGCAATTTTCAAACGTTGGCCTCATTAAAATCTATATTCCAATGGTCATGAGGCAAAGTCATTATTAAATTATATAAAATGAAGATAACTTAAAGTCAGATACAGCAAAATCTAGCATCTGAACTTCAGAAACAGTTGCAAAAAATATAATACACAAATAATATAATACACAGATCATATAATACACAAAATACAGTTTTTGTTATCTATCTGGTTTTGTGTGTATTGTACTGTTCGTTTTTTTGTTATGTCCTGACAAGACCTGAAAGTAACAAATAACAATGATAAGTGCAAAAGTATATCATTAAGCAAATAAAGAAATCAGAAAATAAAAACAAAAGAGAGAAAAGGAAGAGAAAAGCATTTTCTGTAAGATTTTTCACCCAAGGGTCCCTGGGACTCCTATCTCCAGCATTTTAGGGGTCTCTGGGGACTTTTGGGGGGTCCCACACAGAAAATGTCAAGGGCAAATTCTGAGTTGGAAGGGGTCCCGAGGATGAGGTGGTCACTCTCAATGTGAGTCTCTTGGCTGAATATCGCGTCAGGGATGCAAGAAACCTGCATCAGGGGTATCCCTGGAGAAGACACTATACTTTATGCATAAATGACCTTAAGTCAGAGGTACACATGGCCTGACTTAAAAAAAATCTTGGTTACGGTGATACCACTAAAAATTTTTCAAAATGTGTTGGAAGATAAATTGAAATGTCAAGGATAACTATCACAGAAATAATGAGGACTGGGCTGCGGCCATGGTCCAGTGGTTAGTGCGCTGGACTTGTAACCCAGAGACCGGGGTTCGAATCCTGGTCACGGCAGGTCATACCCTTCTATGAAAATCTGACAAAAATGTTGATTTTCCTCCATACGTGGAGAAGTTGTAGGGTAAATTAGCACTGGTTAGTATACAGTCCAGGAAAACTGGTAAGGGGAACCTGTCGCTGTACATAACTGAAAAATTGTTGACAAACGGCAGTGACAATAAGTCACATAAAAAAATAATGATGACTGGGTGATACTATTTTATAATACTATCATTTTTATGTAGCATTGAGCAGATATGTTGAAAAGTATATTATTACAGATGTAATCCCTTCAAATTGCATAATGAAATCATGAATGTACCTTAAATATAAGCCTACAAAAGATCAGACCATACGGAACTGGTCCATACATTCTAGAGTCTAAAGACATCTGTTTGTTGTCACCCTCTAACCATACATGTCCTTTTGGTACCTACAATAGACAAGAGACAAAAGTCAAACCTGTGTTAATAGTGAACAAAGGTCATTCTCCACAACACATTCATAGATGCAAGGCCAGAAATAAGAACTAGTCTGAAAATGACTACGGCTTGGAAAAAAAGCCAGGCTTTAGTTCAATGGACCCAAACAATTAGTGTAAGTAGATGGAAAATTTTTCAACTTTCTCTTTCTACACAGCTTTTGTACGAATACAAAGCGCAATTCATCCCCAAATATTTTTGAACTTTGGATTTTGCCATTAGAAACTCCAGGGTCAGCCCATTTTATGCATATTTGCTGTTGATTGTAGAGTCTTTTTATTTTTGAAAGCATAAATTATTAATTCAAGTGTAAGGTTAAGTCCTAAAAAACTAGTTATCAGTTAAATGTGGAGAACCACCTCAAAATAAAGTCCACCCAGTGAATAAAGGTCATTCTTTGAAAAACATCGTCTATTTAGAAAACTGACCTCAAAATAGAAGTCATCTGTCAATAAAGGTCACATTTTTTCTTTCGAAGGGGTGGCCTTTGTTCACAGGTTCAACTGTATGTATACAGAAGTTATCATAACTCACCAATTCTACTTGCTGAGATAAATTGTTATATATCCTATCTCCCTCCATGCCAACAATACGCTTACACAGCAGTTTATTTGGTTTTTCCATTGACTTGAAGCCTACAATATCACCACTGAAAAAGATAAGGCTACATAAAAGTAAATATAACTCAATGTCTGTTCCATTCTCTGTCTGTTTTCTGATAATATAATTGCTTTTTATATTTCACACAACTGTTCATCTGGTGTGATTGTTACACTACTACCAGTGTGTATATATATAGCAGACCACAAATATATATATATATAGCAGACCACAAATATATATATATAGCAGACCACAACTATTACTGACATCAAATCAAAACACAAACGCTTCTCTTTAAGACCCACAAGCTTCTCACTATATTGAGTTCAAATCCCATCCAGGACAAACTTAAGAGAGGAAGCTTTCCAGCTAGCTTACAGCAGGTAGATGGTTCAACCCACCCGGGGTTTTCCTCCACCATTAAAGCAGGAAATTTGCCAAATTTCCCTAACTGTTGGTGTAACATTAAACTAGAGTGAAAAAATCTTTATACCGTTTTAGTCTCTGGCAATGCACTGTGATACTTTCCACAATATAAGTATCCCCATTGTAAATTTCAGGCTCCATTGATTTACCCTCACACTGAAAAACAAGCATACATTATGATATTATACGTATAATATTGTCTCATATTTCGTTGTGTTCTACTGAAGGCTTTGTTCAGCTGAAATGCTAAAAAAACATCAAATTGAAGTAAAGAAGCTATTTTCTTTTAGATATATTTAAAATTATATCATAAAATGCATAATTGTGGCATTTCAACGAGATAGAATAATGTGACTATTGATAGAGAATGACAAATCATCTGACTTTTTTATTTAAAATTTAATGAAGTTAAGGGAGAAATCGTGGTCTATTTTTCTGACAGAAATCCCTTGTTTTTTGATAAAGACTTAAATCAACATAATTGTATAGTGGTGCAATAATATTCTGTCTAGTCCAGTAATGCTTTCAAGTTTGTCAAGCTCCTAGTCATTTAACTAGTACAGTAATTGATAGATGTCAGACATAGTCATTCCATACTTGTGTTGTATCATCATTGTGATATAAATTAACAGCACAATCAATGAGCACAGATAGTACAAAACACTAGTACAAAAACAAAAAGAAATTACCGTTACATTAGATATGCCGTACGTAGTCACGACATGATAGACACATCCATACTGGACTAGTTTTAACGCACCAGTGCATATTCCCTTCAAGAGATATGTGAACTTCATCGTAATGAAAGCTTACAGTTCAATATTTTGGTGAATATGTTTCACATTGCTTACACTGAAAAAAATGAAGTTTTAAACCAACAATAAATTAGTATGTGGCTTGTGTAAAACTGTCTATGAATAAAAGCTCAAGCATTTATGCAGAATATATTACAATAAACAATGCATTACATCAAACAATTACATCATTTTACGGTCCAGCATTAGGTCCAATTCCCTAAGTTAAAAAGTACATTTGGCCCAACTTTATTAAAAATTCCCCGAATGAAAAAACGAAGAAAATCTGAGTACAAGTTCATTCATTGGTCTTAAGTACAAAAACAGTCCTTAAAACCCTGAGGCGAAGTCAGATCGAAAATGATTAACTATTACACTACAATCAATTAGGTATCTTTGGAACACTTTTAATAATGAAATACACTTGATCTAGCAAAAGTTATCGCTAAACGGTGGATCATTCATACAGAATCAAGCTCCATTAAAATTTTAAAAAGGCAGACTTTCAAGATTTTAAAAACTCAATCAGCCAGTCTTTAAATTCTCGTTATCCGAAATGTTTGGTCCGATTACTGTCACAAAAATATAGCATTTCAATGACTATTCAATGAAAATGATCAATTATCACCTTAAAAACCAGTGTTTATAGTCTCCTAAATAAAATGCAATATGTTTCATACAAATCTAATATATTATCGGCATTCAATAACACAAAAAATATATTTTCTGCCAGTTAGAAGGCTGAACGTTCGCTCGTCCATCCTCACCTTCAATTTGAAGAGTTATCACAAATATGTCGACTTTCAGTTTGAAGCGAATAATTTCACCGTTATGAGCTAGTGGATCAAAAACCTAGATGTTTAACATTTAACATCCAAAATAATGAACACATTGAATCGAATAACGCACAAATCAAACGATGACATTCATTTCTAAAGGTGAATTCTGATCGATACCAAAATTGCTACTGCCGAATTTGACATGACCTTGAACTACCGGTGTGAACTTAGCAAGGTTGTAATGCTTTCATGTTTCATGTGCGAGACAGCTGCATGACATTTCATTGCCGAGTGATATCGTGGAAGAAGAAGCTGTGAAAATGACGTCTGAAACTGAAGTACCATATATTGAAAGTTTATTTAAAGCGGATGAATATTTGAGGCTTTATGAAAAGGAAATTAGACGCAGGTATGAATTTTCGCGAAGCGTTTTAACTTTCGATTTTCATTCCATTGGCATTGACTTTTTGAAGTCCTGGCATTGATTCTCCACTAGCAATTCTTGTTAAATGATTTTTGTGCAATATTTTCAAGAATAATGTGGTAACACTGGTATTGAAAACCACTGTATTTTAAAATGTCAATTTTCATTTAAAAACATCTACATTAAGCGCATACATCATACATGTATGTCCTTTATTTGGTTCATGCGGACCAAAGTCATATGTTGTGCATGTATATCACTTAAGAATTCTTCTCCCAGACAGTCAAGTGTAATTAGTCTACCATGGCTTAACTTTACTTGTTCCGATCAATAGTTCATTACTGATTTTATTTGATACTTAATAATTTGCCAAATTTTAATTGGAAATATTTTGCATTTAGGCTTTAAATTAGTAATTTGTGAATCTTTAAAGGAACACATCAATTTTGTCATTCTGAACATGTATTAAGAATGCATTTGTGATATTTATGCATGGGCAGTCCATGCTTTTGCTTTGCATTTTGCATAAGGCTGACCACAATATCTCAGAAATAAATGCAATTATTATACCTGAAATTTTGATTATAGTAAATGATGCTGATTGTGGTAAAAAATTTGTTTGTTTGAAACCTTTGTCAGTCAGGGCTTGAGGATTGCCAGTTTTCCAAAATTATGTGTTTAATCCATACCAGGTAGTTATTGAATGTGGGTATGAAGTTGTCAACAAACTAACAATTCTGACAATCTACTGTACTACTATTACACACTAATCCCTTAATCAATGCCTTAACCGTTTTGAAGAAAAACAGTGACTCACCTTAATTGCTTTAATAATTTTTCAAAGTAGGTATAATGCTATGATTATGAAAGTCATAAAACAATTACTGAACATTATGGAAAAGTCTAAAATATATTACCTTGGGGCAATAATTTGAGTGTATATGGTATGAATATAATTGTTCATAACGTTTTTGTAGGTATGGATGTTTTAAGGCAGCTTTGAGTAGGATAGAAGAGTACGAAGGGAGTCTAGAGAAGTTTACATGTAGCTATGAAACTTATGGTATTCATAGGACCTCAGACAATGGTATATATATGAAAGAATGGGCACCATGTGCTGATGGAATCTCTTTACGAGGAGATTTCAGTAAGTTGGCTTTCTCAAACTACATTACCTCCCTTTAGACATGTAGTTGGACACACTCCAGCCCCCCTTTTTTCTGTATTTGGGACAGGTCCCTTAGAAAGGGGAGATTTGCATAATAAATTACCTATTTGGGGATTTTTTTTAAAGTTTTCATGTTAAAGAGAACAAAATACAGAATTGGGCTTAGATATCTCATTTTTATCATTAAAACCAATGAGTATGATGTGAACAGTGAACTATGGAAAAGTTCCTATATAACTTCAAAGATCAATTGTTGAATACCCCTTGCTTCTGTGTTTTTTTTTCAAGAGGGGAATATTTTAGAAAAGTGAGAGTAAAATATGTACATCTAGCTGGACCCAAAAATGGCATAAAAGGGGCTGAATATTCTAATTTCATCTTAAATATTCTCTTGCTGTAAGTCATTTTCAGAACCTCACCTATCCTTTCCCAGGGTATACAATAGAATGTAACTTATTGCACGCCTAGCATGCAAAACTTTTTGGCATTTATGTATATAGTCATGTAAATATCATGTTTCATGATAGAAAAAACCTTTTGCTTGGGCAATTTTAGGGGTGGCGTATGCCGGGTCTGCCCCTCCTGGTCTTAAAAAAAATTGACCTTGACCTTTGTCCTAGGGTTTCAAGGTCATGTAGCTCAACATCCTTGTCTTTATTTTTCTTGCAACTTGTCTTTATTTTCTTCTGTGGTCAGATGTTGGTTTTCTTTATAAAATGAGCATAAAATGCAAGTCTTTTTGGTTTTTCTTTTTTTTTGTAAACCACTTGATTTTCTCTTTTAGACAATTGGAACCAGATGGAATACAAATTCACAAAGCTTCCTTTTGGTAAATGGGAATTGAAAATTCCACCAAGAGAAGATGGCAGCTGTCCAATACCTCATGGCTCTAAGATAAAGGTTAGACAACCCTAAATTTTGGATTTATGCAAGATTGAAGTTACTTTTTGGCTTGACTTGGTGTCACATTTCAGTCTACCACAGGTTCTGGACTAGAAAAAAATCTCTTGGTTTGACAATATTAACAATGATATTTTAACCTCTTCCTTTGTTCAGAATATCTTACTGTAGTATTTACTCTCTGTGTTAGGTTGATGTACAGTCTAACTTGAATTAATTTCCACCTTTGAATACTAGCTACTGTGTGAACTAGGGCCTTTGTTAAGCACACTATCATCACTATGATAGATATAATTAACCTATGTCCAATCTCCTTTGCTTATAAACCATAGTTTTCTTTCACTTTGTTGGCAGGTATAAAAGAATGTTTTTATGTTAATGGGAGTGCTTTATTTTTAGTTAGAACTCACATCAAATTAAAGACAGCTGAAGGCTTTAATTGATTTAACGATATAGGAACTTCGAATGTAAAATGAATAAATGGTTTGATGGTAAAGATAAAAGCCTGACATCTTAGTTTATTCTTCACGCTCTAGGTCTGCAGGGTTTGTGAGTCCGAACCCTGGGTGTCAAATATGTTCTCTGTGACAGTTTGGTTCAAGTCATTGTATCTAAAACCATTTGTCCTCCACTGTTGATTATAAATGAGACAAAGTTGATAATTACTTACGGAGAACAAGTGTGTAGTGGTACAGAAGCCATGAAAACTGGTTTTGTTAACTGTCAGCCAGTACATAACTGAATGTTGTTGAAAATGGGCGTTAATCCGGAAACTTTTTTATTACAATTATGACTTATTAGTTAGAGGTGGAGATCATTAGAATTTATAGCACACACTAGCCATATTGAATTATTTTTTCATACTTTATTGCAGTTGGTGATGGTTAAGGATGGAAAATTTGAAGACAGACTGTCACCTTGGGCAAAATATGTCACCCGAGAAAGCAAAGTACCAGTCTACGACCAAATTTTCTGGGACCCACCACAAGTAAAAATCATTTAGTGAAGTACTCATTTCATAAATGCAGTTGAATCGGTCAAGTAATTGTCACATATATTTGAAGTTAGTTGTGACAATATTGAGCATTGCCATTTCTTTGTATATTTGATTGAGCTGTTTTCTGAGTTCAAGTCCCTCTGAATACCAAAATTCACATGTGAGGAAGCTGTCTAGTTAGCTTATAGAACAGGTAGCTTGTAAATGGAAGGTCGGTGTTTTTACCTTGGTTTTTATCTTGAGCCTTCCTCCACTGTAAAAGTTGGAAAACTAACCAACTGACCTTGTTGTTGGTGTGACGTCAAACCCCAGTGAGGCTGCAACTGTGGTCCAGTGATTAGTGCACTGGACTTGTATCCTGACAATCCAGGTTCAAATCCCTGTCACGACAGGTCATACCCTTCTATGGAAATTTGACAAAATGTTGATTTTCCTCCATAGGTGGAGAAATTGCCGGCTCCTTGTGGAAGGGTAAATTAGTACTGGAGTGGTTAGTATACAGTCCAGGAAAATTGGTTAGTATATAACTAAAAAGTTGTTGAAAAACAGCATTAAACCCAGTGAAAACTAGAATAAACCCCAGTGAGCATATTGAGCTATTAGTATTTCAAAGACTATGTGCAACTTATAATATGTAAAAACAGATCATGGTTTTACACTTATCTGACCCATCCTATTTTTCTTGCCAACTGTGGACTTTTTCTTGATCAATTTCTTTCTTTCCAATATATCTACGTTCAATTTTGTCTGAAAGTATTTCAAAGCCTTTAAAGATATGATAGGCCACCCAAGAGATACTTTGTTTAACCCAATCCAACAAGCAAAATAAGCTTTCTCTTGGCATAATATGACACTCAATGGACTTTGACTGTTAGATTACAAAAATCATTTTGAATAATGTTTGAAAACATTTTGAATTTTTAGAAATATCAATTCAAGAACCCACACCCAAAGAAGCCAACAAGTTTGAGAGTATACGAAGCACATGTTGGTATTGCTTCATGGGAAGGAAAAATAGCAACCTACCCAGAATTCACCAGGGATGTCCTGCCACGTATAGCAAAATTAGGTATATTGTTCTTCATCTTACTTCCTGCTTCTAGTTATTTGATTGGTTAACTGACATGCCACCTATTTTTTCCTGTTATTTGATTGGTCAATTGACATACTTCTTACTTGTTATCCGTTATTTGATTGGTTGATTGACATACCTCCTACATGTTTTTAGCTATTTGATTGGTTGATTGACCTACCTCCTTGTTTCTAGCTATTCGATTGGTGGATAATATTGGTTAGAGATAAAATATTTTCTATACTTGACAATCCAATTTTGCTATGGGAGGCATCGTGGTCTAGAGGTGGAATGTCTGACCTTTGATCCTGAGTTTGAATCCGAGCTTCGACGGGTTTTGTTGCTAGCTTTTGTTCTTGAACTTCACAGTCGCATTTTTTGGTTCAACTATATATTTATATTCATGATGTCTATATTATAGGTTATAATACTATACAACTGATGGCAGTTATGGAACATGCTTATTATGCCAGTTTTGGGTATCAAGTAACAAGTTTCTTTGCTGCCTCAAGGTAAGTGTTATATGATTTGGCATATCCATAATTCGGTCGAGGGAAATATTAAATTCTCCTGGGGGCCTCTGTGATTGAGTGGTTATGGTCTCAGACCAGTAATTACAAGTCCCAGCACTGTGAATTCGAATCCCACTCATGACCAAATTTCTCATGTGAGGAAGCAGTCCAGCTGGCTTATAGAAGGTCAGTGGTTCTACCCAGGTAAGCCTTGGATCTTCCTTCACTGTTAAGACTGGAAAAGTCACCAAATGATCCTGGCTGTTGATGTGATGTTAAACTCCCCCCACCCAGCAGCCAGCTTATCTTTTTCTTAGATCATTTGGATTTCTGGTACCTAATAATGATGATTTGAGCATGTTGCATTTGTCAACCTTTGCTATGTCCTAAGCCAATATCTGTTGCCAGAACTGATAATAGTGTATGGGAAAGGCAATGAACTATTACTGAACCAGCTGACCAACAATCTTACTTGACTGGACGAAATATTACAAGCCCAAAATGTATATTGATTTAAATCTTCCCTACAAATCAGAGGAATTTTACTGGATGTAAAGGCTAGTAATTCTGTCAATATTACCAGACTTCATCAAATTTTATACAGTAACACAGGGGTGTAGAAATGTTTTAATGTAGCCAGCAAGCTACGACAAAAAGTAAAAGGGGGTCTGAGGGTTACCCCCAGTAAGGGGCATGTGGGCAACGTCCCCTGTGTCGAAAAAGTAGCTGGTGAGAATGCTCAAATAGCCAGTTGATTTTTGCAGCTTCTGGCTCATTTATACACCCTGTAATAAGACTGGTAGTTTAAAGTGTAGTCTCAGCTTATATTGTTGGCAGGATACAATTTAAACCAATTTTATATTCCTTGTAGTCGGTATGGAACTCCAGAGCAATTAAAAGAATTAATTGACACTGCACATGGTTACGGAATCACGGTTCTACTTGACGTTGTACATAGTCATGCTTCTAAGAATGTGGTTGATGGACTGAACCAATTTGATGTAACTGAGTCTTGCTTTTTTCATGGTAATCGACGAGGTTACCATGATCTGTGGGATTCAAGGCTATTTAATTACACTGAGTAAGTAACCTGTGTTACCTGTAAATTAATTATGGACTCACTCATTTTACATTAAAAAATGTTCCATTAAATTATATGACGTAGTTCAGTGTTTGGACAAAGTTTTTTAAAACTCTTCCCCAAACTGTATGTGGGTTTTTGAAAATGAACAATTTACCACTTACCGGAGTACACAAAGTTCACAAAGCCTAATAGAAATTTACTAACTCTGGACTTTGGGCTTGTGGGTTTGCAAAAAAACAGGTAGTTTTAGATGGATGAGGTTTCCCTGTACGAACTGTACAGTGCAAGTTTACACATGTTGTGTATACTTTAAGTACTTGCGGGATAATACAAATCACATTTAGGCTACTACACATTACATATTTTCATATAAAATAACATATTATATTATATTGCATTATTTGGTGTTAAATAATTGTGTATGACATTACCTAATGTTACCTTAATTTTACATTACATATATGTTATACATCACTGCATTATATCATACATTATATTATTTTGCATTATACTACATGTAATATCAGGGATTTTTCTTTCTATAGCAGGGGCTGTTTATTGGTAACTTTAAAATTATGCAGTTTTCTCTTAAAATTCAATTTACATCAAGTCTTTTCTTCACCTTTTTGCAAAAATACCACATATTTTTTCCCCAAATTTAAGTAAAATACCCCTTCCCCTACCTGTGAAAAAAGCCCTTAATATCATATTAGGTATTTCCTTTCCCATCATTAACCAGTGTTTACCTTTCAGACATGAGGTGTTACGATTCTTGTTGTCTAACTTACGTTGGTGGATAGAAGAGTACCATTTTGATGGCTTCAGATTTGATGGTGTGACGTCTATGTTGTACCATTCTCATGGTATAGGTAAGTCTGACCTAATTTAACTACAACTGCTAATATGTTAATCCGTGATTATAATTCATATTGGTAGGATTGATTCATATTTTACTATATCCATAACAATGAAATAAAGAAGATTATGTTCAGGGAAAAATAAATTCTATGCATCCATTGTTCACTATATTCTGGTTTATCTTAACTGTGTTGTACTGTAATTTTTTACACATGACTCTGGAGTATTGTCTTTGATATTATGAGTGGACTGTTATGGAACTATTTAATAATGTCTCCCCTTCAATGATTATGCATTGCTGACCATTCAGAGAGATGTCCAACCTGAACTTTTGACCTTGACCTTTGACCCAGAGGTTCCAGGTCATACAGTTCAAAATGCTTTTTTTTCAATTTACAGTTTAAAAAAATCACCTTTATAAGGGTTGAGGTCTTCTCTTGTAATAAAGGTCCTGTTTTTGTCTATTTCAGGGCACGGCTTCAGTGGAGATTATGATGAATATTTTGGGTTGAATACGGACACGGAATCGCTGACTTATCTTACCTTGTCAAACTATATGCTGCATAAATTCTATCCTGAATTTATGATAACTGTTGCCGAGGTATTAATATTTAATGATGTGATAAAATACAGTTGAACCTCACTTAGCCACCACCTCAAAATTGCAACCACTTATTCTCAGAATGCTTTTCGATATTCCCTCTACATATCCATTGAATAATTTCAATAATCAGACAACTTCAGTATCAAAGCATTTATTTGGTCCGAAAAGCAGGTATAATATTGAGACTTTACTGTTTTTTGTTCTGTTATTTTTTATTCTTGGGGGTTTAAAGTCCAGCCAGCAGCCTGTGTTATTTAGTGACCTTTCCAGCTGTAACAGGGGAGGAAAACCCCAGGCATACACCATGGTACAACCAATGACCTCAGGTAAGCTAGTTGGACTGCTCCGTCTGGAATGAAAATGCTAGGTGTAAAATGTTTATCCTCTTGTAAATGTAAATAGCATTACATTAGAATTAGATATTTTACCAAAAACAATAACTTGAGGGAATGATAAAAACATGCATGTGTGTCCAGTAAGAATGTAGTGAATTTATTATGATACAATTATGCTTTTGTAGGATGTGTCTGGTATGCCGGCATTATGTCGTGTTGTTGAAGAAGGTGGAGGTGGCTTCGATTATCGTCTTGCCATGGCACTGCCTGATATGTGGATAAAGGTAAGCATTTTATGGTGTATTTGATTGTAAATAAATTTATTAATTAATTTCGTCCTTTAATCAAAACTGTAAATTTAAATCAGTTGAAGTGTTGCTGTATTAGTCATGAAAAACTTAGAACTATTATGATTATTTTTAGTCTTATTTTTTTACCGGTATCTATTTTTAATCTTTTTTATCCCTGCCCTTCCCCCTTCCATTATTAAAATGGGGGACATTTAGCTTTATCATTGAATCATTTGCAGTTTGTATTTCAGCAATATTTTAACTGGCATTTCCATTTTGTTACTAGGACTTCTGGGTATTTTTTTCAAATTTCAAATCTTTACTTGGACCTAGTGTTGATCTTTACCATAAATTGCAGAATTTGAAAGAAAAATCCGATGAAGACTGGGATTGGGGAAACATTTGCCACATATTGACAAATAGACGTTACACAGAAAAGTGTATTGCATATGCTGAAAGTCATGACCAGGCTCTCGTTGGGGATAAATCTCTCGCTTTCTGGCTGATGGACAAAGAGATGTACACTCATATGTCAGAGTTATCTCCCCCTAGTCTGATCGTTGACCGAGGCATTGCCTTGCACAAGATGATTCGTTTGATAACCATGGGTCTAGGAGGTGAAGGATACCTGAACTTTATTGGTAAGGTTATAAATACATTTGTATTGTCAATTTACAAGTGTGGGTCATAGGGGTTGGGCGGGGCGGAGCTGGCATGTGAGCGCCCCCTCCAAAATCTGGCAAGCATATAAAAAAAATGTCAGTAATGTGCTGATCTTGTCCATATTCTACATAAACATCTAGACTTTACGTTCTTCCTAACCAAAAATTCTGTAACCGCCCCTGACTTTAATTCTTGATAATTACTTTCTGGTGAATGACTAATTTTTTGTTAGTTATTTTTTTATCATATACTTAAAATTTTCTGAATGCAATTTAGAATGTAAGAAAGGGTACATTAATGTCTATTTTATAACTATACAGTTTAATAAAATCTAATTTATCAGAATTTCAAAATTAACTTGGAAAAATAACTTTGTTTTTGTGAACAGAATGTGTGCTTTTATCATTATGTTTCCTGTGAAGTGACATAAATACATCATATATACTTTATATTGTTTTATTTCAATTAAAGTTCCTTTTTTCTCTGGTGTTTAACATAGCACCAACAGCTGGGGTCATTTAGTGACATTTCCAGCTTTAACTGTGGCCGAAAACCACGGGATAGAACCACAGACCTTCCATAAGCTAGCTGGACGGCTTCCTCACATGTGAAATTTAGTCCTGGGTGTGAATAAAACTCACAATGATGATGTGCTATTGATTACTAGTAGGGGATTAATTTTTAATTCAGGTAATGAATTTGGCCATCCGGAATGGTTAGATTTTCCAAGGAAGGGCAATCAGGAGAGTTATCACTATTGTCGTAGGCAATGGAATCTACTAGATGATAAGCTACTGAAATATAAGTACTTGGGCGCCTTTGACTGTGATATGCAGCATCTTGAAGAAGCATATGGCTGGCTTACTCAAAACTCACAAGTAAGTGCTATAAAACCTTGATGTACGGATCACCTTTGGCATGAAAGAACAATGGCGGTCTCATTATTTATTTTGTTTTAATGTGACTCATTGTCACTGGGACTTAACGCCATTTTTCAACAATTTTTCCGTTATATACGGCGACCAGTTGACCTAACCAGTTTTTCTGGACTGCATACTAACCAGTACTAACTTACCCTTCCACAAGGAGCCGGCACCTTCTACAGCAGGGTGTCTTCAGAATTGTAGAATTAGACACAAGGATGGGTTATGTTTAGTTTGAATTTTTCATTTAAGGAGACTTTGATATAAACTGATGAAAATTTGTTATTAAACAAAGTCCAGCCACCCACCTCACCTTTCCTGAAAATTTGTATCATCTTATGAATATACTTTTGCCTAAATGCATTCATTGTCTTGCAGCAATACATCAGTCGAAAGCATCAAGGTGATAAAGTGATTGTATTTGAGAGGGTGAATAAATTGATATTCATCTTCAACTTCCACGCTAACAACAGTTACACAGATTATAAAATAGGAGTGAACACGCCTGGAAAGTATCTTTTGTTAAAATAGTCCTGATTTAGGGGCCACCATTGACGAGTGGTTATGGTCTCTGACTTGTAATTACTAGCCCCTCACCACTGTGAGTCCAAATCCCACCTTAGACCAAATTTCAAAGGAAGCTTATGGAAGGTCAGGGTTGTACCCAGGTGCAAGCCTTGAATTTTCCTTCACTGGAATGTCGCCAAATGACCCAGGCTGTTGGCATGACATTAAACTCTAGTGGAGATTTATTTTTCGTTACACTGGTCGCATATATGTTATTCATATCTTTTTATATTGATCATGAAAACTTTGAACCAAAATCTTTAACCTAGCCCACAGATATAGAATAGTATTAGACACTGATGCTGAACAGTACGGAGGACATAAACGTCTAGATCATAATGTCGAATTCTTCACCTCTAATGAATCTTGGGATGGCAGATACCATTCTTTGATGGTAAGTGTTGGAGCATAGAATGGAATTAATAATAGACATTCTCATGAAGCCTATACTTAATTTTTTAACTTGAAATATAAACACATCACTTGCCCCTCACTACTGCGAGTTAAATCCTGCCTGGGATCAATTTTTTACTTGAAATATAAACACATCACTTGCCCCTCACTACTGCGAGTTTAAATCCTGCCTGGGATCAGACAAATTTTGCATGTGAGGAAACTGTAAAGGTGAACGCCTAGGTTTTTCCTCTACCATTAATGCTGGAAATGTCACCAAATGACCCTAGTTGCTAGTACCAAACTTGGTTTTATGAAGACCTAGCTTTGGGAGGGGGTTCTAGGGTCAAGGTCACATGCCTGGAACTAGATAAATGGTTTCCAATCTATAAACTGTTGAAGGCCTGGTTTGGCAGCATTGCTCTGTTTATTGTTTCCAGCTTTGAACCGAGGCAACTCTTTCTTAATGAAGTTTGGTACAAATTTTGTTTTTTTGTTTTTAGGTTTACATTCCCTCAAGAACTGCTATAGTTATGGCATTACAAGATTAGAATCCGATTAGCAATGAAGTTAAATTGGCCAGTCTATGTGAAGCTCTGTGTTGTTTGCATATAATGCTCTGTATGGGACACAATGACCTTCATGCTTCTGAGCAAATACCAAAGATGTTTTACACGGAATGTACATGCTGCTTGAGGAAAAAAAAGACGATGTTGTATTTGTGAGCACAATGTTACAATATAGCTTTAACTCAAAGTAGCCCCTTAGAGAATC